>UNSF01000192.1:0-111169 GCA_900538255.1 Ulva mutabilis | reverse complement strand
TGGATGCACGGTGCTGATCCGGAGTGGCTATGGGACGCCATGCACCGATGGCTTACCATATGCACGAGCAATGCATGCTAGATTGCGTGCCGCAGACAATGATTCTGATCGTATCCGTATGAGACGTTTGGTTGAACGCTATATAGGCTCTACTGATCAAAGTGTAATCACTCTACTCTGCAAAGACTCACGTGCTATAATCCAAGACTGAGAGCGCACTGTCACAGCGGAGGCCTGTACACCAGCCAGGTATGTGACAGCGCGACCCCCTGCGCACAGCTACACAGTGCTTAGATCCCACAGTGCCTTAGGGCTGCGGTCCACTGAATTACGACATGGTATCGGTGATGTTTGTGGGTATTCTAGCGATGGTTGTATGCTTGCGATAGAGTCCAGGGGTCTACGGCTACGGCTGAGCGTCCCGATGAGCGATTCACACCGCTCTAGCGTTTAGCTGGTAGAGTCCGTAGAGAGACTAGAGTACACAGATGCATAACGCTACGGCTGGACTGCATTCTGTCAGGGTACTGGTCTCCGCAGAAGGCCTACGGGTCTGCGTGTCCTGCGACGCACGAAGGTCGTGTTGCGGATGCCACCGACGCCGGAGAAGTCCCAATGGCATCTCGCCAGGGATCTATTGGCTCTGACGGCGAGGATGGAGAAGAAGTTCGTCTCCGCCACCACACACCGTTCCACAGGCGCCCGCGAGCAGGCCGCGGAGGACCAGTTCGTGACCTACGGGGAAGAACAGCGCGTTGGGACTACGGTATCCCCAATGCAGGTCCTCTGCAGGCGGCATTGCCGGGAAATGCTGATCCTACGGGGGAAGCAGGAGCTCAGGCTAGCGGCGCAAGGACACAGCCCAGCACATACTCGCAGCGCCCAGCTGCGTGGATGACCCAACAGATACCGCCTCCGATACCGCAGCCTTCGCAGCTGCGATGTCATCAGGAGTAACCAGCTACGGCTGGATCTAATTGACGTAAAGCACGCTGGCGCAAGCGCTGTCGTCTTGCCATGCCCAGGCCAGTACCGGGGAAATCTCTAGTAGAGAAGAACAGATTCCACGGTGTGGCACTATAAGACTGATCATTTCCGAATATTTAAGAAGGAGGTAGAGAGCTGGGCAAAGATGGTGGGTGAGAGTAGCCCTGCTAGTCAACTGATCCGCTTGCCTCAGAGCAGCCAGGCTCATGAGCAAGTCATGCACTGGTTGTTCAACCACACTGCCAAAGGAGGATAGAGACTTCGTGGCAGACTGTAGTTTCGTCATGAGGTTCTGGTCGTTGCTGCATGCTAAGTATATGCCATCAGTGGAGGTAGAAATACAGAAGCTGTTATCACCAGCTCAGCAGTACCCCAGCAGGCTGGCGAGCCGCTGGAGAAGCATGTGAATGAGGTGGTGGGCCATAGTGAACCAAGATGAGAGGACTGGGTGAGACTGTGGTCTGATCAGCTGTACAGATCACGGTTGCTGGACAGTAGACAAAGAGTACAGCCTGTTGCAGCCCATGCTGCAGGCCATGCCAGTGCAGCAGATAGTGTCTACGCTGTTGACACATGCCCAGACGAACAGCAAGCAGGGTCCATCGCGATTTCCCACGGGACGATCGCGGTGGACAACAGCGCCATGGGGGACGTGGGTACCCGAGGTGGACGCTACGGTGGTCGCCAAGGTTCACCCCCACAGGTAGCAGCTGTGGGAGCAGGGGCAGCAGGGGGAGCAGAAAAGAGAAAATGCTTCAACTGTGATAAGCCTGGACATGTGCAAAAGGATTGTCCATTGCTCTCCGCAGAGGTCAAACAATTCCTGCAAAAGCAAGCAGCTGCAGGGCGAGGCCGTGGCAGAGGCCGCGGTGGCCCTCAGGTAGCTGTAGTTGACCTAGTTAAGCTGCGAGCTGACTGTGCTGATGGGCCGTCTCCCAACATGCCGTACACTTTCCTAATAGATAGTGGCTCAGACATAAACATATGCTTTGACTATGATATGTTTTGCGAGATCAAGCCACCAGATGTGCCGCAGTGTCAGCCTCTTGACCAGGGCAGGCTAGACATGTATGGTGTGGGCACTATCAGAGCTAATCTGGGAGAGTATGTGAGTGCACAGGGCACTATCACACCAGTAGACATAGAGTTGACCAACGTCTACTGGGTGCCGGCCAGTCCTATCAACATCCTTTCAACAAAGGAGTTGAAAAAGTCTGAGATCTACTTGCATACGGGCAAGCATGCAAACCGGGTAGTGATGCCTGGGTTTCATGACCAGAGCTATGGGTTCCACAGGAACTGTGAGCAGGGTGAGGATGAGGATGGAAAACCTACTCTGACATGGTTCTGTGGGAAAGGCAGGCCGATATGGCAAATGCGACCGGTAGATAGAGGAGCAGCCTGGACAAGTGCGAATAACTTGTTTCATAGGAATGGGAAATGGGTACGTGAGCAGCAGCAAGTTGCTGCGGTGACCGGTGTACCGAATGAACAAGGTTATTCCTTTCAGGTTGATCCATCATTCCTAGTGCATATCGCTTTTCTCTATGCTGGCAATCGGGTACTCCAGTTGATGAGAGACAACCCACAACTGTATGACCTGAAGATGCTGAAACCTACGGGGGTAGCGCTTCAGTGTCATGGTTGCCACGTGGCTGAACAGAGAAGCGGCGATAGAGCACAGCACGGGGGCAAGGTGACGGAGAATGCCACCTATGCTGGGGAAGTGTTGCATGCTGATTTAGCAGGGCAGATCAAGCCAGTAGGAATCGGGGGTATGAACTACATCCTGGTAGTGGTGGATGAGTACTCCCGGTACTCCCATGTGATTCCGTTGAAGTCCAAGAGTGGGGCTGCGGAAATGATATGCCTGCTGATTGAGCGAATCCGCACTCAGATCGTGTATGATAGAGAGGTTGGGGTGCGGAGGCTGCACACTGACCAGGGTGGTGAGTTCAGCTCTAACCAGCTGGCTCAGTACCTCGCGTGGCGTGGCATTGAGCACACGTACACTGCCACGGGCCAGCATGAGTCCAATGGAATGGTGGAGAGAAAGATCGGTGTGCTAAACAGGAGTGTGAGGGCAAGCCTGCTGCAAGCAGCTGTGCCTGCATTTCTGTGGCCAGAGGCGTATATGTGTGTGAACCATGCGCATAACCTGACGCCTAGCACAGCTCTAGAGGGTGTTAGGCGGAAGGAGGCCAAGCAGAAACTGGAGGAGAGGCATGTGCAGACCAGTCGTGACCCGTGGTCAACGAATGAGGCTGTGAGAGCTGCACAGTTGCAGACGAGGAGGGCTCAGGCTCAGCAGATGAGTCTGCAGGCTCTGGCTGATGAGGGTATGGCCAGGGGCGATGGGAAGTTTGTCGCCCAGTGTGTGAAGAATGTTGATGTCAGACAGATTGTGCCATATCTGTTATGGTTCAGGAATGTGAGTGAGGACACGTTCCATCTGGTGGTGGCCCAGGTGAAGCCTTTCGGGTGTCCGATGTATGTATATGCTCGGAGAGAGGACTTCAGACACCTGGATGAGAGAGGAGTGCTCGGTTTCTACATGGGACCGGGTGCTGGTCCTCACATGGATAGAGCTTACGTGAAGCGAGGGAATGGGGGAGCAGTGCGTATGTATAGGCATACGGCTTCTCCACCAGCTCTGCTGAGAGAGTTCGCGAAACGTTTCCACATGTCGGAGCAAGCTACGGTGGATCCGGTCATGTTGGAGAACTACGAGCTGGGAGAATTCGAGATCATGCCCGATGAGCATACTCGTGTAGTACCTGACGTTGGTTTCTTGCCCAACATGCAGAAATGGTTGAGATCAACTAGTGTTAGGGCAGTGCGACCACCAGCCAGTCGTGAACACATGATGCCAGAGAGGGGCAGAAATGTGGATTGGGCTGAGGGGGAGCATCCAGCGCTGGGGCACACACACTGGGAACCAGGCAGGCAGTTGCATCGGCGCTATGTGCCGGATGATGAGTTGCCTGAGGGTGAGCCGCCGTTTTCACCGCGTGTTTTAGGCTCTGAGCTGATAGCCAGGCATGAGCGGTGGCACACGCCTGAGATCAGTGAGGCAGTGGTGACAGCGCGTTGCGCTTACACGGCCGAGGACTGTGTGAACAGGGTACCACACTGGGAGTATGATGCGGTTCAGCAACCATCCGGTCCGCACAATGCTGAGATGCGACCGAGAGATGTGATCCCTACGCGGGATAGAGCAGTGCTGGATTTGAGTGGCTGCCGCATTGAGCCACAGGGTAGTGAGAATGATGAGTCTGAGGGGGAGGAACAGCCAGGGGCTGCCAGTGACTCTGCTGAGTCATTCTCAGGGGCGTCTGAGCCCTCAGGATCTCGGTCTCGATCGCGCTCGCGTTCACCGCAGCGAGTCCAACGGTCGATGGGCAAGGCGCCGAGTGAGCCACCCCCACCTGCGAAATCTGAAGACCACGGGATGTACAACCGATGGCAAGGGTCAGCGGTGTCAGGACGTGCAGTACGCTGGGAGCATGATGAGCCACGGCATATGCCACAGCGTGTTGATAGTCAGGGGCAAGGCAAGCTACGGCATGTGCCTAGTGGAGTAGAGGCAGGCGGAGCTGGCTCAGGGGGAGAGTTAGCACCAAGTGCCGCAGGAGGCAGCGGAGAACATCTGGATCCACCACAAGAGGTGAGGGTTCGATGGGTTCCAAAACCTTTCAAATTGATTCGCAAAACCTTAAGACCTGCTGTCCATGCTGTGGGAGTGAATGAAAGTGAGAATGCTGCTGTTGAGCGCATTTCCCCGGATGATGCACGTGAGCATGATGATGCTGGGAGCTCCACAGTAGTCCATATGGAGAGTGACGTCGGTGATCTGGCGGATGGAGTGTTTGCTACGGCTGACAGTGTGACTCCTGATGCAGAGAACACGACGGGGCAGGAGGTGATTCCGAGCAGTGGCAAGACTGCTAGCCGCAGTGAGTCCCGGTGTGCAGCTGCTGCGAGGAAGAAGGTCAAAGCTGTGCTGGACGATCCAACGGTGAAGCAAGCCATGAGAGGCTGCCATCGTGAGCAGTGGATCATAGCAATGCTTGATGAGTTGACCTCCTTAAGGGAACATGATGTGTTCGAGTTAGTCAGGTGCCCAGCAGGAGTGAAGCCTGTGACAGGCAAGTGGGTGCTTAAGATTAAGCGAGGAGCACAGGGTGAGATTGAGCGATTCAAAGCTAGATATGTAGCCAGGGGATTTACGCAAGTTGAGGGCGTAGATTTCTTTGAGACATGGGCACCTGTGGGCAGTTATGCTACCTTCAGGGCTCTGTTGTCTGTCTGTGCTGTAGAGGATCTGGAGACGAGACACATAGACATTAAATGTGCTTTCCTGAATGGTGTTCTGGAGGAGGAAGTGTATGTGGCACAACCTCCTGTACTGGATGATGGGTCTGGTATGGTGTGGCGTCTGAAAAAGGCGTTGTATGGTCTGAAGCAAGCTGCCAGGGAGTGGCATAAAGCGCTTGCAGAGCTCTTGTCAAGAATGGGCTTTGTGAGATCAGCCAGTGACCCCGCACTGTTTATTTGCAAAATAGGACGATGTCTTATTTTCCTATGGGTCGATGATCTGTTGATCTTCGGTCGTAAGGAGCAGATGGATGATGCCATCAGCAGGATCCTTGAGGCATTTGAGGGTCGTGACCTGGGGGAGCTGGGATATGTGCTGGGTATGGAGGTCATACGTGATCGGCCTGCTCGCACTATCACCATAACGCACAGAAAGAACATCAGGGACATGCTGGAAAGGTTCAGTATGAGTGAGTGCAGAAAGGCACCAACGCCGTTGGTACCAAAGCAGAAAGTGTTTAGTCTGAAGGATGATCCTAGCCAGGAGAAGGCTACTGTCGCAGAGCATAAGAGGTTTATGCAAGCCGTAGGAAGCATCCAGTATGTGGCTGCTGTGTCGCGTCCTGATATTTCCTTTCCGGCCAATGTCCTGGCCAGGCATATGGCTGGGAGTGCGAAGTGTCATTGGGCTGCTGTCCAGCATGTACTGAGATACCTGCGAGGGACCATAGATCTTGGCTTGACTTTTAGTGGCTCCAATGAGGGAAGTGAGGTGTTGGAAGCATTTACGGATGCTGACTTCGCCAATGGTGCTTGCTTGAAGAGCGTGTCAGGAGTGATAGTCCGGATGCATGGGAACTGTGTGTTCTGGCGTTCGAAGAGGCAGACTATTGTGGCTGGTGATACAACTGAGGCAGAGCTCATTGCTATGAGTTCAGCAGCCAATGAGGTGATGTGGGCAAAGCAGTTGTGCACTGATCTTGGTTTGTCGGCTGTGAAGCCAACTCTGTGGGGCGACAACAAGAGTGCCAACTTGCTAGCTGTGAACCCCATCTCTAGTGACCGCTCCAAGCACATCAGGGTCAGGGACCTGAGGGTCCGCGAGTTCGTAGAACTCGATGAGTTAACTATCAGCTGGGTTAGCACGGTAGACATGCTAGCTGATATGTTTACGAAAGTGTTGGCGGGACCAGCACTAGCAAAATTTAGAGATAGACTACAGCTTGCGGTAGTACAAGCCTAGTCTAGGGGGAGTGTCGTGATCCAGCCATGCACAGGACTACGGTGACCATGCATGGAGTGGATGCACGGTGCTGATCCGGAGTGGCTATGGGACGCCATGCACCGATGGCTTACCATATGCACGAGCAATGCATGCTAGATTGCGTGCCGCAGACAATGATTCTGATCGTATCCGTATGAGACGTTTGGTTGAACGCTTATATAGGCTCTACTGATCAAAGTGTAATCACTCTACTCTGCCAAAGACTCACGTGCTATAATCCAAGACTGAGAGCGCACTGTCACAGCGGAGGCCTGTACACCAGCCAGGTATGTGACAGCGCGACCCCCTGCGCACAGCTACACAGTGCTTAGATCCCACAGTGCCTTAGGGCTGCGGTCCACTGAATTACGACACAAAGCAGTTGTGCACTGATCTTGGTTTGTCGGCTGTGAAGCCAACTCTGTGGGGTGACAACAAGAGTGCCAACTTGCTAGCTGTGAACCCCATCTCTAGTGACCGCTCCAAGCACATCAGGGTCAGGGACCTGAGGGTCCGCGAGTTCGTAGAACTCGATGAGTTAACTATCAGCTGGGTTAGCACGGTAGACATGCTAGCTGATATGTTTACGAAAGTGTTGGCGGGACCAGCACTAGCAAAATTTAGAGATAGACTACAGCTTGCGGTAGTACAAGCCTAGTCTAGGGGGAGTGTCGTGATCCAGCCATGCACAGGACTACGGAGACCATGCATGGTGGCATACACAGGACTACGGAGACCATGTATGCATGGATGCACGGTGCTGATCCGGAGTGGCTATGGGACGCCATGCACCGATGGCTTACCATATGCACGAGCAATGCATGCTAGATTGCGTGCCGCAGACAATGATTCTGATCGTATCCGTATGAGACGTTTGGTTGAACGCTTATATAGGCTCTACTGATCAAAGTGTAATCACTCTTCTCTGCTAAGTCTCACGTGCTATAAATCCAAAGACTGAGAGCGCACTGTCACAGCGGAGGCCTGTACACCAGCCAGGTATGTGACAGCGCGACCCCCTGCGCACAGCTACACAGTGCTTAGATCCCACAGTGCCTTAGGGCTGCGGTCCACTGAATTACGACAGGACCCCCTCCTGATCAAGTTTGCAGACAATTTCTATTGCCCTCGTGATCAGCGCACCGAACGACTCTGTCGGACGGTACTCAAGACTCGTGTTGAGATAGTTCTGCGACAACGTCAGCAGGTCTGAGCGTACGGACAGAATTTTCTGAACCAGATGTTTATACCAAAAATGGGAACCATCGGCTGGCATCTCGCCATGCTGGACGAGCATACCGAATGTCTCAATGTCATCACGCAGAGTTTTGGACGCAAAGGACATGTCTAGAGCGTTCTGTGTGAACATAGCCTTGTGGTCAGGCACGAGCGCGATAAGCTTGCGCATCACGTCATCTGGCGTGCTGGATTCGAGATTCAGGTCTGGATACGTCCTAAGGAATGATCGACGCGCAGCTCCCGCTAATGCATTAACGATGCTAAACGCTTGCTGACGCTGGGGCAAACCGCTAGCACCGAGCAACACCAGAACTTCCTTCGTCCACGTCAACAACGGCAGGTAAAAATCAGGTTCTATGAAATTCGACCGTTCGTTGTGACTGCCTTTGAACTCAGGCAATTTCAGGTCACGCACGCCCAATTTATCAGACATTCTGGCGGGAGTAGGTACCTGTGTTACACAGTGATAGATCTAGGACTCAGCAGCGCCGAGGCAACAGACCAGGCAACATGCAGGGAGTAGGTACCTGTGTAGTCCTTTCCAGTGCCGATAGCAGGGTGGTCCGCGTTTGGGTCACCGCGGCCTCGACCGCCGTAGATACTGCCTGATTGACGATCAATTGGACGTCCTGCGCAGAGAAAGTTGCCGCAGCGGCAACCACGGGCGCGGCTGGCGATGGCGCTGGCGGATTTTGCGCCTGTTGCGTGCCAACGGTGCCTGTTCGATCAGGCCCGTCGACTGCAAGGTGGTTTATTCCTTGCGTCACGCCCCGGACCTCGGTGGTCGTGACTGTGGGATGCACTGTCCCTGATTCCGGGACACTTGGGTTTGCAACCCGCGTGTCCACGTCTGTCATCTCGGTGTCAACCGGATGATTGACGTCACGCGCGGCCATAGCGCTGCTTTGGCCGGCGTTTTGGTTTTGTGTGTGCGTGTTGCCCACGTTAGTAGTTTGCACTACGGTCGGAGCACTCGCTTGCCCAACTCTCGGAACTGTATCGTTCGTGGGTCTTTCGTTTGCAGCAGGCGCGCTGGCCTGTGCTATGTTGGCTGGGGCGCTGCCCTGTGCCGTAAGCTTTCTAGCGGTTCGAGGAGCCATGGTTTAACCTTGGGGAACGACCTAGACAAGCTTGTGAACACTGTAGTGTAATGGAAAGTAAGCTCTCAATCGCCGATACCACTGTGACGGTACTCCGATTGTACCTGGGTTGTGTCAAGCTGTACTGTGTAAACCCTCTAAGGTCCAGCCAGCACACCATAGCGCTTATATAGTGTTCCGGCCTGTGTGCGACTCCTGCCTTTAGCCCATTTGCAATGTGCTAATCCCCACACACGCCAACACCCCTTTCTAGAAGGGTCTATGCTCACGTCAGCCATGCTCTCTCGAGCATGCTCACGTAGCAGTGTTGGTGACCACATAACACAGCAACCTCGGCACAGGCATGTGCGCGGAAGGTCAGAGAAGCATCTCTGCCTCCTCGAGGACCTTCTGAAGGCTTCCAGAAGACTGTGCTGCCGCGTACAGCTTGTATCGTCACAAGGTGACGCAGTGAAGCTCCGGAGAACGGCGTCACGTGCCAATCGGTTTCAGATGTACATGCTCCGCTTTTCAGTTGGCAAGCGCCTGCATCGTGAACCTACATCCAGTAATGACCGACGAAGTGCCCATCCAGTCAGCCAAGAAACAGCCTCGCATATTACAGTTCCAGGTGCCCAACTAAAGCTCAGCTATTGTGACCGCCGGGTCCTGATCTGCTGCTGCGCCGGTCACGGTCGACATAAAAGGACTACAGTGCAGGTCATGCTTGACACAGCTACAAAAACAGCGCTGCTGGCCCGACACCGTCAGCAGGCTCATCGGTGTAGACAGATAAACAGTACAAAACACCAGAGCAGTGCTCTGCCACAGTGTGTAGTCACACTAAAGGCTCCCCTTGGCTCTCTGACAGACTGCTGCACCAAGCTGGCAATGACTACGCACCATCTTGTGGCATCGCACGCATTGAGATGGACTGCCCCTGCAGCTCTAGATCCATGTCTTCCAGCAGGTCCTGCGAAGCAGGAGGTGCGGGCGCCAGCATGGCCGTTGGGGGTTGCAGCTTTGGGGGATCGACGCGGGACGCCCGCAGGCCCGCCCCAAAGAGCGAAGACGGCACAATGGCAGGAGCATCGCTGCCTGCCGCACCGCCCAGGTCCCGCAGCATGCCATTCGCAAAGGCGGCGCCAAACGTGACTGGTGCGTCCGCCTGTGCCTGTGCTTCTGCCGGGGCATGCTCCTCTGCTGCCTCGCGCGCCGGCACGGCTGCAGTGCTGGCGGGCTCCGCGGAGGCCATGCTCGTAGCCTTGGTGGGAATCGGAATGCCACCGGGCGGGGCTGCCTCCAGGTCGAGCATGCCAGCGGGGCTGCGAAGGGCGTCAGCAAACGAGCCCTTGGCATTGCCCCACGGCGCCCACGGGCTGTAGGGGGAGTTGGGTGTGCCAGCATGCTCCTCTGACGGCGCCTGCAAATTGACAGCATCGTCGTTCATCAGTCTGTATGTCTGGGTGGGCATTCCGCACAGCAGAGACCGCGAGGGCGCGCGCCTTCAGGGATCAGGCTTATCATGCATTGCTGAGTAATGCCATACAGCGGTGCTGCTGGCGCAGTGCCGGACATGCGGGGCAAGGTCGGCAATCAGGAGGTGGTTGAGAAGACGCACCGCAGGGGCTGATAGATGCGATCTCGGAGTTCCCCACAGCTCTGACTGATTCTCGGCCTGCATAAACAAGTGACTGTCTCACTCAGTTCACAAAAGCAGGCATGGCAGACAAGGCCAAGAAGTGCTAGATACAGTAGCGTGGCACCGGGCATAGTCCCGTGGTGGCGTGCATAGGCAAGATGGCGTGATAGCGGTGCGTCGCAATGCCACAACCTGCAGGCCTACAATGGACAGCCACAGCTATGTTACACAGTTCAACAGGTGCAGGCAGTGCCAAGGCAGTGTGACAAACGACTCTCCAAACCACTGGCAGTGGTCAGGTCACAGCACAGCAACATTTGAAGCAAGCTGTGCAGTCAGGGACGGCACCTGCTGCAGGCAGTACAGCTCACTTGGCGTAGGCGACAGCTCGTTGGTGTAAATGGTGACACGATCACCAGAGTCTGGCTCTGAAATGTCAGAGTCCTTGTCATCCCCCCACAGAGGCGAGCACAAGCTCATCTTCTCGATATCCTCCCACGGCACAGGCCCCTACATTCTTGCCTCATGTCAACCTCTTTTACATGTTGCGAATGGAACATCGACAACGGGAAACGCCTGTAACTGTGGTTCCCAGCCAGGAGGCATCAGAAGTCTAGACACGCACCATCGCTGTTGGCGTTTCTGGAGTTGCAAATGATGCTGCATCTGGGCTTCTGGGCTCTTTAGCATCCGCCTTGAGCTTCCTCTCTGGAGCGCCTCGCACGCCATTCACCTCGTAGACAGCCGCTTCCCTGGCGATCCGCGATTGTGAGTCACGGGCACTTCTTTCGTGCTTGGAATCTTCCTGGCCATCCTGCCCTTCTCCAGGCGGGTCATAGCGGTGCAGTCTACGCCTCCATGAGCGCAACAAGCCATCAAAACAGCGTTTTGAGCACTTGGTACGTACATCGGGCGTCTGCGGGTCATCGCCACGCCGTTGGTCCCTGCAACACTAGCACCCACTTAAGACTGTGTTTCCGGATCGGCAAAAGCTCATGGCCCATACATGCGATGATGCGACAGTGCCAGGCTCACGAAGATCCTATGTGGTCATACTCCATGCATCCCTGCTTCTCAAAGGCAGCTGCCCAGAAACTGAGATGCCCCTGCCGGACCCAAGTACGTGTAGTGGATTTGCAGGGCTGATGGAACTGGGTGGCAACATCAGCACACATTGCCAACCAATAAGTGCATGCTCGTTCGACTCGCTACAAACATGGAACTGAGAGCTCTGTTCAATGCAAGCACCCCGCAAGCTGCATACAAACAAGCAGCAAATTTAACTCCATAGAATAAGAAGACGTGATGGGACTCACCTTGGCACAGCAAGCACATAAGCCTTGTATCCGGTGCTATTCTTCCCAAACTCGACCTGCTTCATCCTCTGAGCAATTCTGTGGGGGTCTACCTCTGACTCATGCGGTGCATACCAGCACTGTGGATTCCCATTGGGCGCAATACCACCGACTCGGCGTGCCAGATGTGGTCTGCCCGGAGGAAGAACTGGAGCAGGTTTCTTTCTGTTTCTGTTCCCAGGAGCAGGGCCTCCACGGCTCTTCTTGCTGCCACCATGTACCACCGATGGGACTGAGGCATTGGCTCTAGACTGTGAATGGTACTCGCGGGATCGTTTGCCACCGTTCTCACATTCTGTCTTGACCGACAGGTGCGCAGTAGATTTGAGTGCCACCGCGGCTAATCGGTCCCCGCCTAGCCGCCAGTCTGTCTCCATTTCGGGCCTGATGTTTTCTAGATGGCGTTCTTGCAGTGGCGCTTTTGTCGCCATGTCGGATCAGACCTGCAAGGAGGGCCAGCGATCAAGGCGTCGGCCACAAAGGAGCAATAATTAAGATGCGTAGCATGGCATGATCCATGACGCTCATACATTTGATGCAGTTTATGATGCTCCTGTGGCCGTTGACGCACAGAGCGGCTCTAGTCAACACGTTCGCGCGACGTCGTGCGCTGAACGGACTCTCCACACATGTATGAACGTGCCGCAGTCTCACAAGCAGCAAGCCGCCTACCAACATGAGTCTACCTGAAAGTAGCGCTGTAGACGGGTCTGGGGCTGTTCGCTGGGCTAGCGTCGCGTATCGTTTGGTCCACCACAAACCTGCCACGCAGGTGCGTATTCGAGCAAGGTACTCAAGCAGAGTGCTCTGAATCACAACAAATAGCACAAATATGCAACTTGTTGGCGGAAAGTTGTGGAGAGTGAGGTCCGCCGTAGATACACGAGCACAGTCCGAACAGCCAGCAAAGTGTGGCCGCTCGAATGACATGATGACCAAAGCAGATCCATCATCATGTAGCATTAATCCATTTACACACGGCTTTGCGGACGGCGATGGGCAAGCGCATTGGGCTTCCGTCAAGACAGTGCGAGGAGCATCGCCGGAAGCGCACCAGGCCAGTCAAGCGAAGTGTGTAAATCAGTTGATCACGTTTGATAATTTATCGGAGCCTGCATGTCAAGTCGGTCAAAACCTGCCGTAGCGGTGGCCATACACGAAGAGTTCGAATGAGACCGGTTTAAATGCACTGAGACCACCTCGCACGGACAAATAAAGCAATTTGGAAGGCTTGTGGAAGGGCATAAAGTTTCGCTTCGCCGGTAATGAAGGGTTTCAGGCCATCTTCGACCAAGACATTTCGAACAGGCTTCCCCGGTAAGTCGATCCATTGACAGTGCAGCGCGTGGCGCAGTGTTCTGATCTTGTAATTGCGCACTGCCCAGCCCTATTGCTAGATCGCTGCCACATCGCCCGTGCAGAAGATATATA
This sequence comes from Ulva mutabilis, assembly GCA_900538255.1. NCBI lineage: Eukaryota > Viridiplantae > Chlorophyta > Ulvophyceae > Ulvales > Ulvaceae > Ulva > Ulva mutabilis. The sequence continues at coordinate 97,855 of UNSF01000192.1, read as the reverse complement.
ATTGGTGCCTGCAGCTGTTCCCGAGGCACGACCATAACTATAAGGCACATCCAAGGAACCAGTACTGATCTGGAGCAACGGGGTTTCATGGTGCCATGCCTGTACAGGGCAACTGCGCATGTAGATGAACAGCAGTGTATAGAGGACCTCAGCAAAATGACTGGTTTTAGTCGCATCAGAACTGGGTTGTCGTTGGTTTGCCTCACAAGACCATCGGGCCTTGCTGCAACCGGTTGCAAGCCCTTGCCTGCAGTTTGCTTGAACGCCAGTCACTGACAGGCTTGCAACAGGCACACATAGACCTACACACAGTAGCAAGCTCGACACAGCTGAACGTCAATATACAACACGGCAAGTTCGTGGTCTTTGATACAGGACCGAACAGGTGCATCCACGGCGCCAGCTGTTACAGATGCCAATCGTGCAGCACTCAGCCCTCTCCTGACAGCACACATAGCTTTCCAACACCATGCAGCCAAGCTCAAGCCCGCGGGTCGTAGCCGCATTACAGCGTCTGCCTGGGCAGGCTCGTCTATGCTAGCTTCTCTGCAGCAGCTTTCATCGACTGTGCCATCATCTGATCGCACATCTCAGCCAGGGCTGCCTTCCCGAGCGCACCTGCTGGTGGGTACTGCTGTCCACGGAATGTCAGGGGAACGCCAGCCTCCTGCTGCAGCGCCTCTTTGGCGACATGGACCCACTCTGTTGCCAGCAGCAGCTGCTGGGCCCTGCCGGTGCAACTCTGCAACAGCGCCACGCTGGGAGCTGCTTTCTCCGCTTCCTGGGTGACCTGCACATCCGGCAGTATGAGACCAGAACTGTAACCTCCAAACTCACTGCGCTCATCTGGTTGTTTCATGTGAGCACTGCCTTCCGGTGGGTTTGAGCCATGCTCCGCTGTTTGCTGTGTCCGGTAATCCCTGATGCTGCCACACACTGTTGCCATGCAACCACACCAGTAGCCATGTGGACCCATTGTATGCGCGGTTGTGTCACGGCATGTTTTGGAACCTCTCCACAAACTCCTCCGCTGGAAGGGTTGCAAAGACCTGGGCAATCAACGTGCACGGTCGTGTGGTGTCGATGATAAGCACAAGCCACACCAACTTCACGGTCACCCTGCCTGCAAGGCCCCCAGGCCGAGGGTGGTCATCTGCCTTTGTTCAGCATGCAAACGCTGTGCACAGAGCCCTGTCAGCAGCATCCATCCAGCCGTCTCAAGTGAAGTTGGTGTTGTATTGCCCAAACCAATAACGACATCGTTGGCCACAAAATCTGTGCACCATTGGAGTATGTGTCCAAGCCAGCTGCTGTGTCCAAGCCAGCTGCTGCTTCCTTGAAGCGTCGGCGTCAGTCCAAGCGATAGCAAGATGCGCCATGTGTCCAACAGAACAGCACAGAACGTGCCCCAAGCAGGACGCACCTCTGCAAGGGCTGCAAGGGCCGCCTCCCGGCCCTGTACCGCAGCCACTGCCGCCTCCCACGTGCCGACCACCCGCTCCGCGCGCTCCGCAAAGCCCCACTCCGTAAACTGCACCAGCATCTCCAGCCGCTGCAGCGCTGGCATGTACGTCAGAAGCCAAACCCGCTGCAGCCGCCACTGCAGCGTGGCCTCCGCAGCGACCTCCGCCGGCGGCAGCGGCAGCGGCGGCGGCCGGGCGGCCTCCCGCTCACGCTGGGTCATGTCGCCCAGCACACCCAGCAGCATCTGCACACAAGCCCAATACTCCCGTAGCCGTAATGTGCCGTAATGTACACAATACACAGCCCCGCCACTGTAGTCACTTTAGTGTAGTAAAGTGTGGTCAGCAGAGGCTGACAGTGCACACGTGCCATAAAATGAGTGTGCATTTCAAAGGACGCACGGAACAGCATGGTACCAGTGAGTATTCCCAGCCACAACACCAGGCACCCATTAAGTTGAAGAAGGCACAGGCAAGGCAGCCATCATGCAGCATCCAGTCAGGAACATTCCTTTGGCTCAAGACGGCACAGAGCCCACCTGACTGCCAACGCACACACAGTGCTGGTGTGGCCTGGCTCTGGCACCACAGCACAGCATGCCAGCATGACCAGAACTCACCCGCAAGCCCGGAACGGGGGTACTGCTGCAGTTCTCTGTGTCCCCCCCCAGCGTGCGGGCGACGGCGGCATCACTGTTCTTGGCCCTCGCCTGCACGCTGCTAGGCCTGCCGTGCTGCGGTGGCGTGCACACCGACCCGCGGCCGGCGGATGACTCCGAGCCCTTCACCGTGGAGGCTCTCGCAGTGGCCTGAGTGCCGCCGCGCATGCATGCGGGGTTCCGCACGGAGCCGCACTCCTGCCCGATGTCCTGCGGGCTCACGGCCGGCCGCGGCAACGCTGCTGCGACGCCCGCATGGTGGGCTGCGTCAGCATGATGCTGCGCTGCAAGTGCCAGCGGCGCGGGTGGTGAGCCATCACTGCTGCTCTCCCTGTGTTCCAGTCCAAACAGCTCGGTCTCGTCTTCATCGGTGATTGCAGGCTCACCCTTGAGCCACTTCGCGGCCCTGCAAGCGGCACGGCCTTGTTGCTCTTGCCCTCATGCATCGGCAGCATCAGCCCGCAGGAGGGTTCTTGAGGGCCCATGCCCAATGTGCCATCAAATAGGGGGTTACTCCTGGTCTGTCACACTAAAATGCGGTTCGCAGTTCTCCCTGGGGTTTGTAGAACTCGCACTCTACTGACAGTGGCGAGAGTTCCCCTTTTCCGGAGGATTCATGCGCCCAGGCCAGCATGCAGGCAGTGGGTGGCAGTGGGGGAGGTGTGAGACCCTAGTTGTTCCAGGAAAGCACCATAGCGGAGGACTGTGTGATACTGTGCAGAGTCATGCCTGCATCAAAACCTGCCCTCGCGATCTGCATCTGGGAACACCATCCTGGGCGCATGGCCGGCCGCCACCGCGGACTGACGCGTTGTCCTCGTCCCACAACGCATGATGCCAATGCATGCATGACCAGCCGATGGGGCACACCGCACAGTGTGTCCGCTTGCCGTTGCCTCCAGCACCCCGATCCCCTGTGGCCACAGGGGCGCGATTGCCTCAGTCGCTGGCGGCGAGCTCATGTCATGCGTGCATGACGGCGCATGAGCCGGCTCCACACCAGGAATGGCCGTCCTGGCCAGGGAGTCCCCCGCCGGTGCCTTGTCCCCCTGTGGCAGTACTACCTCTGTGACTCTGAACACTACCTCTGTGCTGTAAATGTTGCTCGCACTCAGGCTGTCTGCACAGGTGCAAGTGCACCGCATGCAGCCGCGGTACTGTGCGGACCATGCATATGCCATCGAACCGGGGTGCGGTCACAACGAGTGCACGTGGCCACGCAGCCACAGCTACACATGCGGCAGCCTCATGGCAAGCATTAGCGATGTGTCAACAGCAGAGCAGCGCAGTGGTGTCCGTGCACATCAGCACCATAGAGTATCATGATACTCTATGGTCATGATCATGACTGCCCTTGAACGTCAATCTATCACCTTTACAACGATCATAGCACCAGCTTACACATGCATGCTGCATGCCCTGATGTCCCATGCACGCAACATCTGGCAATTCGAAGCAGGGCGGGCATGGGCGGCGCACTTGCAGGCGGCGGCTCTTCTTGCGGGACGCGGGGAGGCACACAGCATGCATGAGCTCCGTGTTCTCCCGCAGCAGCGCCCGAAGCGACCGCAGCAGCGCCGCCGAGCGCGACTCGCCGTCGGCGCGGTCCGCGGACCACACCTGCGCGACACGCAAGCATGTCTGTAGCCCATGGTGGTTGTGATTTGATGCACTGGTGGACACAATTGGGCTTAATGGCAGTGTCGGAGGGCTTCACATGCGCAGGGTGGAGGGTGTACAGGATGTACTGTTCGATGTGCCTTGGATATGTGCTTTTTATATTTACTGATCATTAGCAGCGCTATGTGGCAGCACTATAAGGCGCTATGTGGAACGTGTCCTCGTCTGTACGGGTGGCTACAGTGGAGGCAGTTGCACCTCTTTCAGGGCGTCTGTCGACACGGCCTGCGCCGCCGCTGCGCGCTCATGCAGCACGCTGCGAAGCGAGCCCGCAGCATGGCCCTCCGCCAGCATCGACGGGAATCGCCCCGCGCGCGCGGCCGTCTCTGCGTCCATGCCTCCGGCTGCCCGCTCCGCAGCGTCCGGCGCCGTTTCTGCGCCCGGGGCGTGTAGGCGCTCCTCGAGGGCGGCGGCCGCAAGCTCCTCCCGTGCCGCCTCCAACTCAGCCTCGACCTGCACATGCCTGCGTCAGACACCGCAGCATGCGTCTCACGCGTACCCCGCAATCAGGGCCAGGACAACCACTCACAATACCACACAACGCACAACAAAACACAACGACGCAGCATCGAGCCCTGTGGGTGACCTGCAGCGCTGCTGGCTGGATGCGGCTCTGGCTCTGCTGCTGTGTCATGCAAACGCGTGGTTGCCATGTGGTCTCATGCGGGGCCACCACGGATGCAGCAGGAAGCTGTCTCCAGTGCCTGTCTGTGGTGTCAGACACCCGAAGAGCGGAACTACATCACATCAGCACAACGCGCGCAAGTGAATCTGCTGCCGGCTTTTGCGGCCAAGATGGTTTGATGGCAAAGGTGGGACATGCAAAGCACCTGAGCAGACTTCCAGGAGTGTTGGCTTGGCGGCGGGGGCTCTGAGGCCGAAGCGAGGCCGCCGCCGCCGCTGACGCCACCGGCCAGGGGAGACTTGCTCAGCCCCAGCTGCTCAAGCAGGTCGTCCGCATGGAGGGCATGCATCATCGCGCGGCGGTACCGCGTCAGGTGCGAGTGCTGCTTCCGCCGCAGCTCAACCGTTCCTGCGCCTTCTGACACGGCAGTGCCGGGGCGCCGGACATGGCTGGCGGCCCGCATTGCACGCAGCCCGTGCATGCGCCGCAGCGCCGCCGTCGATGGCCGCCGCCCTCGGGACTGCGACCGCGAGAGCGGCAGCGCGGCCTGGCTGCCGCTTTGCATGTTCATGTTCATGGCGGGCGAGAAGCTCAGGTGGCCGCGGCTCGGGGGCTGTCTGGTCGCCGGCTCTGGGCTGGGAGGAGTAGCGAAGGTGGTGCCCCCTCGGGGGGCGGCACAGTCCTGCACAAGACGGCGCGGCTCGCACGTGCAGGCGGTCAGGAGGCATGCATGCAGCTGCAACTGGATGTGGCCAGCGCATGCTCGACCACACACTCAGCAGATCGTGGCTCCACGCAAGATCGGCGCTGGCAGTCATGGCGGAAAGGCTCACTGATGGACCTGCTGAACTGGCTACAAATCGTCATGCTTGTTGGAGGTGCAGTTACATTATGGCTACATTATGTGAAAACACAGGCACACACACAACACACACTGGTTGCGGACTGTCGGTCATGCAGTACGACAGACATGGAGGGCAGCTTCGGATTGCTGACGGACAGCCTGGTCCAGACGGCTTGGTCTGCAGCACGTCTCAACTGCGTATCATCACTGCAAAACGGGATCGAGAGATCACACCTGTGGTTCGTGATGAATGACGAGCACATCAGCTTCTGCACTGTGTAGAGCAGAGCAGATCGCTGCTGCGGTGCTGTGTGAGGACGTCAGGTTTCTCTGCATTCTGCCTGTGGCTTGCGATGGTGTGCGGGGCAGTGAGGTGCCTAGCGCTGCCTTGGGTCGCTGAGCTGCAGACTGCAGAGGGGCTGACTGTGGCAGCGGTGGCTGCAGGAAGCCCGTCCTCGTGCTGCTTGCACACCTGGAGGCCTTTGCCGCATAAGATAGAGCTGATGGCGACAGCATGTTGCAGATGCCAGCTCGTGCGGTAGACCGTGCTCGGCACTTGTTGACGTCTGCTGGAAAGACTCCTCGGGACGTTAGTGCAGTAGCATGTTCTTCCACGAGAGTCAGTGCGGCCTTGACAACGGATTGGGGCGAAAATGGGTTCTTCTCGGACTGATCTGGCACAGCAGTGGAGGCGGTGGTGTTCTGAGAAGCTTCACTGACGAGGACGGGTGAGTCCTGTGTTGCAGAGTACAGTATAATGATGGTTGCTTCTCAGCCTTGCAGAGCAAGCGTTGCAACAAGCATTGCAGCGGGCGTTGCACAGTTGTTACGGAGTCCGCGCTGGAACGGCAGATAAACATCAAGGTTGGATCGAAATGGGCGGTTCCACGCACATGAGTCGCCTTGGTCACTCCAGGAATGCTTGTCGTGGTCTGCTTATGCTTGCCTCGATTCAGACGCCGCTGGGGTACCTGTTGAAAGCGATTCATCATCTGCCATTCTACTCAGCGCGGTGATCGACCACGGCTCTGATCTCTCAAGACGTGCGAATCGCACCGACGCAACGGGATCAAAATCGGACAGGGTCCTTGTGTCTCTGAATTGCAGCTCATGCCGCTGGAACCCAGGCATACATTGTCCCGGTCTGGGCATTGCAACACGAGTTCGCGTGGAGACAGGGCTGGTTTCACCGCTGCACGCGGGCAAGAGTAGACACCGACAGTACAGAGCCTATCAACATGCTGTAGAGCGATATTATGAATCTACACGTATACCACCAGTCTTTCCGGTGAAGTGTACATATAGTCACATGCTATACGTGGCGCGGCAACCTGTGCTGACAAAGATGGAACTGCAAAAGGGTGATGCCATGATCGAGCTGGCTTCCATAAGGTCTGTACTGTCCTCTTTGCAACAGCGCTGAGACGCCCTATGTTTTGCCATTGTGCCCGATAACTGCATGCAGTCTGGACAGCTTGCCTGCGCGGAAGGTAAGCACCCCTATCGCCACCAGAACAGCCTGGCCAACGAGCTCCTGGCCAGGCCTGATCAACTACTACGTGGCGGGCCCAGGTTCAATTGAGAATTGAGGCAGACGACCGTCTGCTACCTACCAGAGTATCTTCTGTACATGGTGAAGTCACTCTGGCGATACCACTGCTGCGACATACATGCTACTGCAGCAGATGATGATCGGATGCACATTTTGAGGGAATACACAGAGATTCCAGTCTGATAGAGACCTTCAGGCAAGCAGATGGTGAATGATTCGCCGGTTGTCTTTGCGAGCATTTGCTCAAGATACAAGCATAAGGTGGCCACGGCGGCATATGTTACAGCTGTGGCCTTGCACCAGCTACACGCGATATCACTCGCTCATGTCTGAACTCGGCCACGCTTCACCAACCACACACAATCTAGTCTGGTCATTTCTTGCGCCAAAACAGTGACAGCGTGCCAAAATCCCAGCCCAATGCATGCAGTGCAGTGAGCCAGCTTTCACAACATCAGACACGATGTTAGCAGGCAAACAGCACTGTTTCGATTCTTAGGGTAACATTCCTGAAAAACATGGAAGCCTACAGGCATCGCTATACGTACAACCAATCGGTACGTAGCACAGGCCTCCTACACAGGGATCATACATGCGACGAGTCATCGCTGCGGTCATGTCCCTGTTTGGTTGCGTGGCATGCAAGCAAGCACTCCCAGCCCCCGCAGCTTCCTCAACACGAGTCCGGACAGACTGCACACGCATACTAGCGGAACCCTGGGCCGAGTGCCCACATGATCACAGCACGCCCCTCCCATGACCACTCACTGCCTGAGGCGGGCTTGCATGGAAGCAACCCCGCCAGCTGGCAGTGCACTTCCCCCACAAAATCGCCACAGAATGGATCCAGACATCCTGCAATGCTCCATCTGGTGGGACCCAGCCAGCGTGGGCGCAGCAGTATTGGAATCGGACTGGCGAGTGCCGCTGTGAGCAGCCCAACAGCAAAGGACTCTTCTCCATGCTTGGAATCAGGATGGACGATCACAGGACTCCGGGCTGCAGGCGCCGCCGAGCGCGGCAGCAGGCACAGCTGCACAGTCCCTTTTTACGAAGCCATTCCACTTGTACTGTGCCGCATGAGCGTCACAGTAACAACGGTTGAGGGTCGCAGCAAGTGCGGAGCAGGGAGTACGCACATGGGCGCGTGCCCACGTCTAGGCTCAAGGCGCCCATGCACTCTAGGCGGAGGGAAAGAGCCGCTCGAGCTCGGCCTTGAGGTCGCCAATGTAGCCGAGGCGCTCGCGGTTCGCGATGAGGCATGCCGCGTCGCCCGCGGGGCACGGTGAGCACGAGCCGCACGACACGCCGCAGTGGCCAAAGGCGCTGCCGGCGCCGACCATGTACGGCTCGTTCTTCTCGCACTCACCAGCCTCTGCATGCATACAGCATAATCACGTACATCATAATCACTGCTCTGAAGTCGATGTCGCCCTGCCTGCTGTGTGAGAGTCAGCTTCCATAGTGGACCTCACTCGGGAACACGAACAGTTGACGGCGTGTACGGTTCGCAGCGCAGGTATGCTTGCCTGAGGCCGCGCGTTGCACCTGTCTCATGTGCAGAGTGTGTACAGATGTCCTCACAACTAGCGCCTGGCTAGTTTTCAGGCGGCATAGTGACCAGCGAGGGCGTCAACCGATAGCGCGCTACGAGGTGTCTGCACTGCGGCTGCAATGGTGTGGCCGGAGGCAGTGTGCCCGCGCTGCAGATGGCCAACGGGGGAGAGGTGCGGACCCGCCCACATCTTGCACCTCGGCTCGAGGTCCTCGCAGACTGCGGGGTCCGGCATGTCGGGCTTCGGGAGGTCCTCAGAGAAGCCCTCTGGCCGAAACGCGTCGAAATGACTCCAGATCGTCGCCGTCCACTTGATCTGGCCCTCCGCCGGCGGGCACCCCGTGTGCAGCGAGAACTTGTCCACGATGCGGAGGCTCTCGTCGTCCTCCGAGCCTGGAGGCATGGAGTAGAAGAGCAGCGCGGTGCCAACCTCCGGCTTGACGGCGACGTGGCCCTCTGCGCAGTCAGGGCTCAGCCCCTCCGGCTTCAGGCTGATGTCCGTCCAGTGCTCGTCCGTTGTCGAAGGGAAGGCCGTCTCCCCGCCCTCCTCCGTGTCTGCACACACAGCTGGTCACACGACGGCTGCTGCTCTGCCTTTGGGAGTCTGCGCTCGTGTATATGGACGTTGAGCATGATGGGCTGTGCCACAGGCAGTCTGTGGCCAAGAGAATGCTGCTACTGTGGCAAATGGGCGCTGAGCACACAGTGCAGGTGCCCACGTGTGACCTCAAGCTGGCGGGGCCAGCGACGCGCACAGTGTTGCGGTGGTGGACATGCGTGTTAAAGCCTTCAACTTGAAGGGCGCACCGGTGAGATAGATGAGCACGGTAGCCATGCGGCCATTCGAGTCCATGTGCTGCTTGTAGTTCTGGCCGGGAGAGTATCGAAGAACCTGCGACAGTTCAGACGCCACTGTGAAAGTGGCACAGCTGTTAGGTACTGTATGGACAGCTAAAACAGGCATGGCATGAGATCCTGAATGGCGGCATGGACCGGTGCGCATGGCATCAAAGCGTGACAGCATGGAGGCTGGAACTGTGGCCTGGCTGTCTTTGCAGGAGTGATTCAGGAGCGATCAGGCCAGAAATCCTGACGGTGATGGGACGGCTGCAGCCTCTGCGTGCGTTGCAGTTGGGTAACAGAGCGGACGAAACGTGACAAGTGGATGTCTTGTGTACGGCTGGGGGAAGACGGATCTAATCGGACCATTTGCAGCCGTTTGAGCTGTTCACGCTGGCAGAGTGACTGGTGAGCAATGGTTCCAGACAGAAAACAACCTGCATCTCCTCTTGGTTGACGTATGGCAGCCCTGTCCACTTTGCCAAGCGGTCTTCTATGCCAGCGATTGTCGCATCATAAAAGCGTGGAATAAACATGCCATAGCTACTACGTATCTGCACACAGCGAGTGTAATTGCATGCTGCACGATGATGTGTAGGTGTAACAGCTACTCAGCATGGATCTGACAAATTGCTTGAAGCACCGGGCACTTTATCTGGACTGGCCACCCGCCATGTGAGCACGGTGAGTGCAATTGCATGCCAGATGCACCAGCAGCCATGGCACGACAGGTGTCCAGGCAAACACCTCATCAGACTGCTGACCATCGCCTACTAGAGACCGTCTTAATCGGGGCGCGGCAAGATGAGCAATGTGCTTGGCCTCATCCCGGGAAATGAACTCCTTCCAAACAAATGCAAGTGGTTGCTCCGACACCTTGACAGGTCTGCAAAGACATCTGAGACAGTCCTGACATGCCCCTGGCATGTTATATAAGCACGGTGAACTCTCTATCATCTGATGCAGCAGGTACACTCAATAGCCAATGCGCTCCACATGACTCGCACCCAGAGGCGTAGGCTTGGCCGAAAACGCTTTGTGGGTCAAACGACGCTCCCTGCCAACCAATTAATTCTTCGTTCATTTCATCTGCACATGCGTTGATATTCACAAGCTAGAACAGTGGAAGCTCGCGCAGCGCTACAACGCCTGCCTCGGGCGCACCTTGTTCCGTCGCATGACACGTCAGGACTAGGAAGCAGAAGAGAACAGCGACTGTACGCGTATAGTCCCTTCGCATCTCGTAGCTGTCAGTGGCTAAGACGCTTAAACTGCGCGGAGGGATACAGCAATGCTCTGGTGGTGCCTAAGCAATCATCGCAAAGCGTTATACATGTGCACTAAGCAATAAGAACGCCCAAAGAGGTCAATTCGATCAGCATCACTCGCTGTTGCGGCAGATCGTAGGAATGCAGCATTACGAAGCCGAGTGCTTGCTTGCCGAACGCGGGGATCAATCGCACGATGGTGAGCTGTGATTGATGTCCGGTGACTGTGGTCAGAGTCAACCGGTTCGATTGCAGCCGTGTCAGTGCATGTTTGATGCCGACCGTGATGCCGCGGCAATTTGCAGTGCTCACTTTCGCTCAGCCCGAGTCACCACGCCACTTCTTTCGCCAGCCACATGTCCGAGGCAACAAAGCTACACCCGATCAAAGACGGAATAGAATTAGACTTAAACCCTTCTAAACCTGCTGTATGGCTGACGGTGCTATGCCGTCAGGGCTTTACAGGTCTACACATCCGTCTCCTCGTTGGAGACGCCACGATCTATCGCAAACAGCACGCTAGACGCATGCAGACGACTCGCAGAAGCGGCAGCGCCCCGTGGTCATCAGTAGCGATATCGCGATCTGCGGACGGCGTTCGAAACAGTGAGTCAGCGCTCCAGCACGATCGTGGTCATCGTCAGTGAGCCCATCCCTCATCACTCGCCGACGTGCACCAGATCAAGCTGGAAAGAACGGCATAGCTCTGTTTGGCAGCATGTTGTCTGTGTAGATACGAGAGCAGGCACTGCCCCAGGAGGTTCCTCAGCACCGGCACCTGTCCTGGCGCCAAATGGCAAAACTCTGGGCCCAGCCCGCCCTTCGAGCAGCATAACAGCAGGAAAGTATTCTCGAGATGCCCTACCAACTGGCCATGTCGATCTACACCCCGGAAAGCTGCTAGCCACCCCGGTCTGTGTTTTTGGCCGGTGTCTGCCTCCCGCACCCCATTGGACACCCAAGTGCAACATCGAATGTTTGAATGACATCGTCAACCATACCCCAATATACGCTTCGTTGACCAGGATTGCACACCTACCACGTGGCGGCCGGAAAGGGTACATGGAATGGATTGAGCCGGCTATGCAGCAGCAGTGTTGTGCCGGTTGGGTGCCTAATAGGCAGGAGGGCGAGCTGCATGAAAGCGGGTGCAAACCATCCAGGCTACCCGATCTCGGTTCAAACTCGGCTGCATTACCTCACATAGCCATATTGACACCAGCAAAACGCTAAAGTTTGCAGAAAATCATCATCAGAGTGGTCTTGCTAGGGAAACTCAAACCTCCAAAAACGCTGGAGCAAGCTGACACCGGCGCATGTCCAGCACTATGTGCCAGTACGGTTCCTGTGCATCAGCAAGACTACAGTATGAGCACGCAGGGCATGCAGTACCACAATGGCGTTCTGAAAGACAGTAGTGCCCTGCCGTGGGGCTGGACACGGCCAAAGACCGGATTGCAGTGGACAGCAGAGAACTGTGCTGTCCCGGCGCCAAATGGCAGAACCGTGGGCCCAGCCCGCCCTGCGAGCAGCATACCAGCAGGAAAGTAATGGGAAACCTCGTTCTCTACTAACTGGGCCGCGCACAGCTCCGAACAACTCAATGACAACAGTGGCAGCGCCACACGCACGCACCACCTGAAGACACCACCGCTGCCCAACACGCCACCTACCTGCCACCTGCTCGCACACGCGACACCCCACTCTGCGCTCCTGAACCTCGCGGACGAACCAGGCAGCCGACAACACATCCTAACAGGGCAGCCCTCCACCCGCCCTTCGCTCAAACAACACACGCGCATGCATGCATGCACTATTCAGGGAGTTCTCTCATGAGATCTCATGCTCTCGGCAGTTACCCTGGAACCACTGGGACAGCTGGATCGGCCACGGCAAGGCAGCCGCACAGCCCCTTGTGCAGCGCACAGAGTGGCACACAGCTGCGCGTGCATCGGGCTGGCAAAACCTTCTGCCACACCATGCGTCCGTCTGGCGCCATCGCACATCAGCATCACTCGGCCGTTTCCCACATAGCCACTCGGCTGCCGACACACTAGAAGACCATGAATTCAGCTTGGCCTCAACACATTCACACTCGCACATACACTTCAGGTTGCCGGCCGCGCACACGACCGCTCGTTGCACGTGCCAGGTCAGCAACGTGTGCCCTGCCCACACTGCAGGGCAAACAGTTCATGCACAAAAAAGCGTGCTTGTGCGGCCGCTAGCACACATCACACAGCACGAGCTCGATTGCCGCGAGCGCTTGCCCGATGCACACCCCATCTCTCCCCCAATGTGCATGAACTGCACACCAGCCTTCGCCCCAACAACCGCCACGCGGATGCCCATCCGCTGATCTTCCTCTGTAACAGCACGCTCAGCACACAGCACGCTCAGCACACAGCACGCTCAGCACACAGCACGCTCAGCACACAGCACGCTCAGCACACAGCACGCTCAGCGCACAGGAGTCGTGTGTCATGCCAGCATGCGGTCCCAGAAACATGCATCCAACGCCCCCCGCCAGCCTGCCGTGCGCACGCCGGCACAGCACACTGACTACGGCCGAGTCACACACGGCAACACCCTGCAGCCATGATAGCACACTCCCACACCACTATCGCCATGGCCAACATCAGTAATCTCCGCAGTCGCACACCCTCGTTTGCCTGATCTAGCCGCACCCGTTGGCCACAGGCGCACTTCCACGGTTCGCGTCCACGGCACAGCACACCGTACATCACACATCACACGGCACAGCACACCATCCTCACGGGCAAAGTCACGGGCTGGGACCGCGGCTTGGTCAGTCGGGCCACACCCACGCGCCCCTTAATCTGCAACCTGGCCAGCAGCCCAGGCATGCCCGCCGCAGCGACACAGTCTGGCAAGCCTCCCCGTGCAGGGTGGGGCAGCCTTGGGACGATCTGTATCTCGACAAGCTGCGCAAGCACATGTGTGCCCCCCCCCCCCCCCCCCCCCCCCCCCCCCATGCGTGCTCAGACCTGGCAGTGGTTGAAATGCAGGCATTGATTAACATCGCTCCTTCCAGCACGGCACCCACGCAGTCAGGCACTCGTACGGCCGTCAGGGCTGGACCCCCCGGCCCCTCGCTAGCCACGTAGGTGGCAGCACCCAGTAGGTGGTCAGCCGCCGAGTAGCGGCAGGCACTTGAGGTAGAAGTAGACGACAGCCCCTGTGAAGACGTACGAGTCGAAACGGTCGAGGATGCCGCCGTGGCCCGGGATGAGTGTTCCCGAGTCCTTGAGGCCCGCGTCGCGCTTGAGCACGCTCTCGATGAGGTCGCCCAGCACGGACGCGCAGCACACGACGCCGCCAAACGCGGCGGCCGTGAGCGGCGTGGCCGGCCAGCGCACGAGCGCCGACAGCCCGACGGCGACGGCGACTGAGGACAGCAGCCCTCCGACCGCCCCCTCGACGGTCTTGCCGGGGGAGATTGCTGACAGCTTCGTCCGACCGAAGTTCTTGCCTGCATGGATGCGCGTGGGCTGTCTTCGTGACGTGGGTGGCGGGTAAGGAATCGTGTAGGGGACAGTGTGACGAGATGGTGGCCGGCAGTTTCAGAGTGACGGGTCGGGCTGCGCATGCTGAGGAATCCCAGTGAGGGGTGCACGCACCAACGAAGTATGCGCCCACGTCGCTGGCCACGATGCAGGCTGCAGCAAAGAACGTGGCTATCAGGCCAACGGTGATCTGGCTCAGACCACCCAGTATGACTGGCCAGTTGTGTGCGAGCGGGCTAGCAAGCACCGGCATTGCCAGTAGTCTCAACTTGAGCCAGTATGTTGGAAGGTATCCTGCAGTGAGTATGGGGACAGTGAGACGCAGTCTTGGGTTTCACACACAAACAAGGAACTGTTGCCCTGGCACGTAATGGCGCCTGAGCAGGTCGAAACGCCCCTAGAAGAAATAATCTGAATGGTTTGCTGCCGTTTTACGTGGTGGAACATCACGACACTGGGCTGTGGTCGGACAGTACTGGGCACAGAGCATTGTAGAAGGTGGGGCTTACCGCAGTACAGCAAGCCAAAGATGGCCGAAGAGACTGTCGCCATACGGGGGTTTTGCGTATTTGTCACGAATATTGATAGCATCACAAATGCTGACAACGCCAGAGCCACTGCGATCTTTCCCCCAGTCAGAAAGCAGTACAGTGGCAAAAACATGCAGCTGAGCGTCACCAACGATGCTGCCCATGGCGGTGGAAGAGGTCGGCCTTCCTTTTGATCTATTGCCGTCACAAACCCGAAGTATTCCCGGGTCGCCTGGTAGACGAACAGCTCTATGAACGCGAAGTACGCCAAGCCTCCTTGAATGACGACAGCCGCACCCACTGCGCCCATCACACATCCCGCAAGAATACGCTTTGTCAGCTGACTGATGGACGTGGACTTCTTCGGCACGTCGCTGTGGCCAGCGGCTGCATGCAGTGGTACGGACGACTCTGCCCGTGGTTGATGGAGCAACCTACCCTCCCGTCGTTGTACTGCGTCTACATGACGGGGGCATATTCTTGTAAGGCTTCTCTGGTACTGCTTGCAAACGCGTGGCTGCCACGATAATGCAGCAACAGGGCATCCCATTCGACACGATCGGCCAGGTCGGGACGCTGTTGCCATCGTAACACACACGCGGTTGTCGAAGCAAGACCTGTCCTCACAACTCCTTAAATACTCATACACACGGTCCGAGCGGGGTCAATACGCGGCTGCCGAACGACAGGGGCAGTCGCAATGGCCTCAGCAGCTGTTGACAGCAAAATGCTTAGGAGTTCGATCAGAAAGGGAGATAAACTTGAGTCCAACTTGCACACGCGTGTGGCTAACAGTCGAGCGTGCTTGTACCAAAGCCTAGTGCCAGCACTTCAAGCGGTCATTATAACGAGATACCCTGTGACAACCTCGCAATGCAGTGTACGCACGCGTCTTCATGCAATCGACCGAAATGCAAGCCACAGCCCCCATGCTGTCCGAGAGGGGCATGAGAGATTGGGGTTGCGGGGTGGTTTCAGCGTGGTGCACAGCGGCGTGTGCTGGATGCATAAATGGTGCCTGCCTACGTGTTCGACGGTCCGGCACTGTTGCCGTGTGCGCGGAATCCATGCGCCGATTTCCTTGCGCAACTGACAAGGAGAGTTCTAGGCATGAGGAATGCCATGTTTGTGTAAGAAAATGTTGATCCTCACAGGTCCCATGAGATATTCCTCTCTCCCGGACAGTGCGAATGCGCCATGCGCAGCTGTGCACGTGTCTGCAGCTTGCCTATCGCGCACCCCGCGGAGCAGAATCGCGTATTCCTTTGTGACTGGGGTATGCGCAATGTACGATCCTGGTCGCCAGAGTACAACGTCTCGACCAGGCGCGCAGGCTTCGAGTGTGTTCCTATCTGGATTTTAGCACTATTTGGCAGAAGAATTATTTCTCAAAGAAAAGCATGATCAGTCGGCGCTCAGTTGCGAGGGTGCGGAGCATCGAGTGAGCAAGGGACACCGCATTGGCCCGATAGGCTCAGGCAACGGACCAAGTGCAGCAGAAGCGCATGCCGGCACTCCGCGGCCGGCGTGCATTCATACTGGTGTATGTATAGATTGGAAACGTGGTGCAGCGGGCAAACCTGCTGTGGCGAGGCCATGCATGTCCACAGGCCACATGCAAGTCGCTGGCCACGGGTCGGTACCATGGTGTACCATGGTCACATGCTTACATTGATATTAAACCTGTGCAGATCTGGAGCCTCAGATGACATGTTTGCCGAATTTGTGCGTCACAACTCGAGCCTCCTGAGGTTGCCCTTTTCATTCCAACCCGAGGTTGGTCACTCTTTCACGCACCTATAGCTGCTGCCCAGCGCGACCGCAAGTCGTGGCGAACATCGACAGCAGGCATGCAGATGTGTGAGTGTAAGTCACCCCGAACCCTGGCACCAACATCCAGCATCCTTTTCAATTGCTGCCAGCTCCAGCCAGACATCCGTGTAGGCTTGAGGAAGGGCACAGGGGGCGGGAGCGCCCCCAGGACCGTGAATCGTTACACAGGTATTCTCCACAAGGAGGTATAACACAGAGGAAAAACACAGAGGAAAGAAAGCATGGCAAAGGGAGCGTCCCCAGAACTGGCCACATCGGGCGCCCCAACAGCCTGCACCCGGATTCCACCCCCCCCGCAGTGATGGCCCAGGTTGCCCTCCCAAAGGCTGCATGCACAGGCAGCCAGTGCATGCTCCCGGTGCGTGCCTCTGGCGCCACGCCGCTCACATCGGGACGTACCCCACCGTACAGCCACGACGTCCACATCAAACACGGCCGCACTGCCTCCTCACGCAACCACCACACATGCATGGGGACACTCGGAATCACCTGACCACAGCGACAGCAGCCTGGGCACGCCCACACATGCGCACACGTGGACCACAGCACGGCCAGCACCTGCACAGCATGGGGCCAGCGGCCGCAGCAGCGCAGCATGCCGGGCCACAGCACCCACAGAACCTGTGCGGCCTTGGGCGCCCATCCAGCGGGAAGCCGTTGACAGCGCTGCTGCGTGTGTAGGGCCTGTGTACGAGCAGCAGCTACAGCGGCTTCCGCGCGCTCCTCGAGAGCACCCCCGACTTCCCAGAGGCCCTCTCGCAGGCGCTGCAGCAGCTCGCACACTACAGCAGCATCCTCGTCAGCAGCCCGGTCGACTTCAGGGTCGCAACAGAGGCCTGCAATGAATGCATTCATTGGTACCCCAGGGACATGGAGACACTCGGCATCAACTGCTTCCTCCCTTTGGTGCTGATGGGGCCTTGTGCTATCGTAGTGCAACACACTCGTCATCTGGGCACCGGATCGGAGCGGAGCGGTGCTGAAGCTGAGCCTCCCGAGGCTGTCATCCACTGCAACTGCCGGCCGAGGCTGCCATCTACTGCCCCTGTCCAATGCCTCCGCTCCAGCGGTTGCACGGCTGCTGTGCGGCCCATCTCAGTGGCGCTACTGCACGGGGGCCACTGATGGCAACGCCAGCATTCGGCAGCAGGCGGCAACATTCGGCAGCAGGCACCCGAATGACCGCGCTGCACTCAGCCCCGCCCGATAACGCGCATGCCCGCCTCAGCGACTCCCATGCGAGGCTGGGGGTCGTGCCCATCCCTCCCCCCCCCCCCCCCCCGCACAGCTGGAAGCACTGACTTATGCACGGGGGCCTGGCGGAGACGACAGAAAGGGGACACCACGAATCCCCAGTCCTGCACTCTTCTCTGCGCCAGCTCAATCCAGCTCAGCACCACGCCACGATGGTGACCTGCATGGACATGCATTGGCTGCCCCATTCGAATTCCCACAGGTGACTTGCACACTTGCAACATCCTTGATCTATCACAGTGTAACACACTTGCAAACATCAGATAGATGTGTGCCATGCATGCGGCGCAGTAGCGCAGTGGGAGTGGGGGCGCTGCATGCCCATCCTCCACATACTCCACATGCCTGAGCAGATCCCCAGCTGCTGCAGCATGCCAGAAGTCAGGTGTGGGTTGAGGCCAGTCAGTGGGTGCGCATGGCCATTGGCATAAGAATTCAGCTGTGTCGGAGAGTCTGCTGGGCGGCAGCTTCGTTCTCCACCCACCATGGTGACCAGGACTCCGGTTGTGTCGAAGATAGGAGATATGCGCACAGCAATGCGCGTGCATGGGACTTGCAAGCATACCTGCAATTTACAGCTTGGTTGCGCGCAGGATAGGTGTGCTGTATGTGTTACACCGCTGGACGGTGTTGATCACAGAGACCCCCTCGAACACCACCTCGACGTAGTGCCGCGCTTCGTGTCGACATACCTGGTACTGTGCCCTGACTCGCTGACCAGCTAGCGTCAATGGTGCGATGGGCTGCAAGCCCTCACATCAGAGAACACAGTGGATTTATCATGTGGTAGAGACGTCCTTTGGGCTACACGTCATTGCAGCCAGGTTGCCGTGCGGGCTGCGTGTTGCCAGCGTTGCGTTTCTCGAGGTATGTGCTCGAGGTACGCAGCGTGACGACGCAACGGCGGCATGACGAGCCCAAAGCTGATGAAGGCATTGGCGAGAAGCTCCAGAGGGTCGGGATATGGCGTGGCATGGGTGGTGCCCCTGTTGGTTCTGGCCGTGATCGTGGTGGTCTTTGTGAAAGCCTTTTCCAACGTGATGTTTTCACAATCGCCGCGCGTAAGCCAAGACACAAGCACTTCTGTGTATCAAGGTGCGTTTAGCACTCCTGACTCCCTGTTCACTCAGCACGCTGCGTCCATCCAAGCCCATGCTGCCAGTTCCTGGAGCAGTGGGATGCCATTCTCACATGTACTCCGCGTGCAGGTCCAGTATTCGCGGCACAGATGGCTACTGAGGATCAATCTGCTGTGGAGGTTCGGCAGCGCATGCAGATGCCGTTCTACGTACAGTGTTTTCAGTCGCCCAGCTTCACCTCTGGGCCACTCAGCGGAGCCTGCGACGTCCTGCACATGCCTCGCACAAACAATCTGGTGTACCCAACACCTCTCTTCAGGACACAGCCGACTGTCAACATTGACGTTTCTTCTTGTGGGTTTTATCTCAACTCGACAGCTGTTGGTGAAGAGGCAGATGGACAGCAGGGCAACGTAGCAGACCTAATGCAGCCGTTTGAAGTGCAGCTCAGACCAAACTCGACCGACCACGATGTTTTTCTCCAGGTGATCCATCAACTTTACCTGGCCCTGCCGTGTTCCGAAGTTTACAGCCGTACGCCACACGCAGTGCATGCTCGTGAACTCTGTCGCCCTGCAGGGCCCTGCTACGCCTGCAGTTTCATTGACATGCGTCTACCCATGCTCTCACATCCACTTTATCCGCATCCACACTGTCTGAGCGCTACACCTGCTTTCATGGCACAGCGCCGCAGTGATCAGGCGTGGAATGCCGACTGTCCTGGCTGTCTCTTGAGCCCTGTCCGGCACAGCCCTGCCCCAGCTGAAGCAGCTCTGAAGCCGCTGGCACGCCACGAGGTGGGCCCGGTGCATGCTGACTGTGTTTGGCGTGTGCCTGGACTGCGCGATGCTGCGCTCGCTTCCTGCGTTGTTTATGTTTGGTTCTGTGCCGGCGCTGGCCCGTTCTAGCATTTGCTCGTGCGGGGAGTGGCCTTGGGGCTTGTGATGGTTTGTCTGTTTGGCTGTTGACTGATCTGTTGCCTCGGCGCTGCTGGGTCCTAGATCTATCACAGTGTAACACACCACGGCGGCACTCCACCACCGGCATGCGCGGCAGTGATGGCCTTGCCAGGTGGCAAGAGGGACTCGCCACTGCGGCACTACACAAGCCCGCAACCACAAGCCTGCAACCACAACAACAGGCTTGACCGACACCGCGGAAAACTTTGGCACACGAGGTGTCACCCGTGAGCTACCACCCCTTCGCCACTGCAAACACCCAAGGGTACAGCTGGCGTCCACTCCAGGAAGCATGTGCCCCGCCGCCCCCCCCGCCCGCTTCCCCCTTCTCTTACACAGCACCGCGGCTGCAGGTTTACTGCGGCGGCGACTTTGGCTTCCTGCCGCGGCTTGCGCCGTACCTGCCCGCCGGCCCCATCTCCGTGCTTGACGCTGGCACAAACGTCGGCCTCGCGGCCATCCTCTTCGCGCAGCTCATCAAGTTCCGCGGCGAGGTCGTCGCCGTTGATGCCAACCCACAGACCCTGCAGGTGCCCCGCCGATGGCTCTCCACAATGGCCATTTCTCTCACCCTGCAATGCGCCCCGTGCCGCACCCTGTGTGGTACCTGTGCACCTGTAGCCACCATCAACTTCTGCTCAGGCCTGACTTCACTCTTCGGGTGTCAACCGCAATGACTGGCAGCAGCATTTGCTGCGGTGGGGTGCTTTGCGGTGCAGGTAGACATGTGTGGCTGCAGGTGACGCGGATAGCGCTGCATGCATGCAGGTCATGCGTCAGAACACAGAGTTCCTGGGCGCGGCGGTGACGCCTGTGGAAGCGGCGATCGTGTCGGAGACCGTCGCGGCCAACACGTCGACACTCACCTTTGCCGGCCACTCGGACCAGTACTGGGGCTTCCGGGTCGACCACCACAACTGGCAGCACCCGAAGCGTGTCGCGTATGAGGTGCAGACGCGCAGCCTCCGCACCCTCAAAGTGCGTGCTCCGTGCTGCGCCCGCTGCGCCGCGCGTTTCTGCCGTTAGCTGCTTGCGGTTGCGACTCTGAGCAGCCGTCAGGTGAAGCTGCACCTGAAACCATGCAGCATGGTGCAGCATACAGTCAGTCGTGTGCAACGAATGTTTGCGTGCTGCTAGTGGGGACGTGGCTGGCTGCGGCGGGGCGCCGTACTGCGGATGTCGTGCCGGCGCCATCAGCTCATGAGCGCTCGCAGCACGCAGCATCCAGCATGTATGGTTTTCTGGTTCTTGCTGCAGATCACGATGTGCGAGGCTGAGTCCAGAGCACAGTGCTCCACAGCATGGCAGTTAGCCCCTGTGAGGTCCCAGGCGGAAACTGTCACCCGCTCCCAGTGCGGCGGCCGTCCCATGCACCCGAGCCACAGCCATACATCCACAATGGCGAGTCTAGCCGCACTGCCCCAGCAGCCGTCTTGAGCACAGTCCACCAGCTTGCAGTGTCGTGTGTGCTGATCGCTCTCCCGGTCTGGCCCCTAACGGTCTCAACACACATGCTCAGTCGCGGGCAGAGTCAGCAGCAAATCCAGGCCTCAAGCGGTGCAGGCGCAGGCGCGGGCGGGGCGCTTCGACCTCATCAAGCTCGACATCGAGGGCGAGGAGGTCCACATCCTGCCGGATGCAGCCTCGCGCGCCGTGCTGTGCGAGGCGCGCTGCATCTTCATGGAGCTACACGACCGCTTCGAGCCCGGCTGCACCGCCGCCTTCCACGACTTCCTCCAGGCACGCCCCCCCTTGCTTGCTTGCCTCTGTTCTACCACCCTGTGGACCATACCTCTGTCGTGTTCATCTCCAGGCACGCCCCCCTCCCACGCCCCCCTCCCTCGCCGGAAGGCCCTGCCCCCAACCCCTCCATCCTACATATGCTTGCAAAACAGCTGGACCATCGTACCTGACAAAATCTCTCAAAGGCTTCCATCAAAGTTGCTGTGTTTGGCAATGCTCACCCACAAAAATTGGACACCAGGGGTTCAATAGGGGTCCTCAAGACACGTATCACCCCTGACGCTCTCCGCTCCAGCCACCCTCCCCTGCCTGTGGGTAGGCCCCACTCAGCTCGTTATGTGCCTGTCACCTCACATGCGACCAGCCCCTGCTGACGGTGGGTGCAGCTGTGTGTACTCAGCACGGCCGGTTCGAGTTCCAGGGCAGCAGCGATACAGAAGCTGCGGCGCTGTGCAGGCCGGCTGCGGCGGCGGCGCCGAGGACTTTGAGCACATAACGACGTCCGGGGAGTACATGCTCTATTGCAAGCCCTCCGCGCATCAGGGCAGCCGGTGACAGCGGCCACGCCCGCTACGCGTGCTGTGCAGCGTTCTTCGCAGCATGCTGCATTGCCCTTCCTTTCGCACACGGCCGAAATTGTCACCCCTGCTCTGAGGCGCCATGAACAGAAGGTGTACGGACTGGCAACAGCATCTGGTGGCCGATGCACTGCCTGCTGCAAACAGTGGGCTCCTGGCGAACTCGAGGCTGCCATGCTGGCGATGCCGGCGACCTGCAACATTCCGTCGGCATACCTGCCGTCCGGCGTCTGCCGTGTGCCGCAGCATTCATGAGGCCGCCTGCACGGCGATCGCGACACGCCGCTGCTGCCACGGCAGGGGCCGTGAGGCAACGGGATGCCCCTGCGGGAGTCCGCCGCCCGTGGGTACCACTTACACGATACTGCGCCAAGGCGGTAGAATTTTCAAGAAACGCTGTTAGGGCAATTGTTAGGGCGTTTCTGCCGTACACCCCCCACCCGCTTTTCAAGAAGCGCTGTTAGGGCATTGCGCGTTACCGCAGTGTGGGTGTGCAGTGCAGTGTGGGTGTGCAGCCTGAGGTCTGTCACCACTGTCGGTGGGGGTGGCTCAGCTTGGCGGTGGTGGCGGTACGCGGCTTAGCGGCAGCTCCGCCCAGCGTTGCACATTCCAGCCAACTCGGCAAGGCGCCTGGCAAGGTGGCTTACTACATTGGGTGGCATTATGCCACGGCGTCACGCGGTGGCCTGCGAGCGCAGCTGCAGCCAGCCCCATGCATCTGTGCGGTGGTGCATGCACCTCTGTGCGCTGGTTGATCGGTGCCGATGTGACGCTGGCCCGATCACGCATGACAGAGCGCCGGTGGCGATGCCCTCTGATTGGGCACGTGAACAGTATGCAGTAGCTTTGCGTGGTTATGGGAGGTGTTTGCTTTTGTAGGGGCGCCTGCATCAGGTGCGATGCGGGGGTGGGGTGGGCATGGGGCGCAGGCGGTGGGCGGCATGGCCTGTGACAGGTCCACTGCCGCGCTGCTCTCCATGGGTCCACATGCACAGCATAGTAAGTGTCAACTGTGGCATCATGATATCATGGACCCATCTGCCACACATGTCAGCGGCACGGATAGGCCTGGTCGTCTTTGTATGAGTGGTTCTTTCGCAGACGACACTGCTGCATGCTGTCCTCGTATGCATCGGCAGCGGGTCGGTCGTCTGCTCCTACTTGGCATCTTCCACCAGCGTGGCAGCAGTCTGTATGGGTGGCGGATGCCTGTGCGTGTCGAACGTCAGGCACGGGCTACTGCAGAGGCCATGAGGTGGCAGCAGAGCTTGTGTGGTCCTGCGTTGCGGACTCAACGCCGATTGACCTGCCCGCGCGAAACGCCATGCAGTGACGATGGTGCTGTGTTGTCAGGAGCTTGCACGGTCGACCATACTGCCTGCAGGGAGACTGACATGCAGGGAGACTGACATCGTTCGCTGGAACATGTCATGCTTTTGATAGCAGTCGCATTAGTTCAGAGTCCAGCAGCACAGGTACAGCCTCGGTGTTCGTGCTGGCAACCGAAAGAACAAGAACTCATGCAGCCACACTGCTGCTGCTTCAGCCCCAACGCTGAAACTCAGAAACTGATTGGTACCCGCAAGGATGCAGGGCTCATCCCTCTGCAAGGGAACTCTGCCCACATTGTGTGTGCTACTGTCTGCATGCGGAGGACTCTGGCCGCGGTTGCCGGCTTGAGTTTGCGCCCTCTACGCTATAGGATAGCTATCTGATCCCACCCGCTACGCATCAGTTCTGGCCCAAGCAGTGCGGCGGGGGCATCAGTTCCGGCCCAAGCTGCGCATCAGTTCTGGCCCAAGCAGTGCGGCGGGGGGAGAACTGTCGCCCCACGCGATGTGCCCGCGTGCGCTCAGGCTCGCAGCTGGGGTGGCTGCCTTGGCGGCCCACCTGTCCAATCGACAGCACACAGCAACTACCGCAACAAAGGCATGGCTCTGACCACACATATGCATGTGCGGCCGCTGGCCGTGTTGCCCGCCGGACAGCTCCCCAACACCACCAGAAGCAGCCATTCGCGCACACCTGAGCCACGCGTGTGCCCTCATGATGCGAGCGAGTCTCGCACCACACACAGCACACACAGCACGCGCCCTTGCGGCAGCAACCTCGGCATCGCCGCCCGCCTTCTACGATCAGCATCAACCACCGACATCCAGAGGCAATCATCATGCTGCTCCAGACTCAGCCTGTCACAGCCCTTGCGCAGGCAGCATGTGGAGGTCGGTGGGCGGTGTGCGGGCACTCGCGCAGCTGCACAGCATGAGCACAGCATGCCTCTAGCTGCCTCCTTGCAGCGGACTCTGTGCGCCACGGTATCATGCGTGCATGGCGCATGAGTTGCGCATGAGTGGCGCATGCGGTGTCACTGGGCAGAGAAGAGGGAGGCGACTTCGGCGTCGAGGTCCCCGAGGAGGCCGAGGCGCTCGCGGTTGGCGATGTCGCACGCGTGGTCCGCGTGGGCGCACGGCGTGCACACCTTGCATGCCTTGAGGCAGTGTGGCGTGCCGCCGTTGGCGCCGACCATGTACTGCGCAGAGTTGTTGCACTCCCCCCGCTCTGCACAGCACGCATGCCCAGTGACGCAGCACGCAGCACGCAGCACGGTGACGCTGCAGGACAGAGCCCGGCCTGGGCACCTGCGGCGCCGGTTTGCTTGCGTTGCACCCACGAGACCGCATGCCAACCAGAATGCTAATACTGTACACTCGAGATGGGTGCGGTCTGCAGTGTGCTGCAGCGGATTGTACAGACGAGTCCGCGGTGTGGATGCCCGGCACGATGCCCGGCACGATGCCCGGCACGATGCCCGGCACGTGCTGCATACAGTGACCACATTGTACTCCCCCACCACAGCAACATGCTATCACGCTTTCTCCCTGGCTGCTGCCCCGTCTCACTACTCCGTGCAGGTCAGCGCAACGACCGGACGAACGGAGCACGCGGTCCTGCTTTTCTGATCAGTGCGCATCAATGGACATGGCTTTCTTAGGTCGCACCAGCCCACATGTCGCATGATATGAAACTTGCTTGCTGGCTGCGCCAGGGAACTGCGCCGTCTCACGGCTCTGTACAGTTCAGTGCAACGAACGGACAAACGGAGTATTGTTGAGCCCATGCAGAGAGCATTTCAGATGCCAAACCATGTTTGCGTTTCCATCATTGTGAAGGCAGGTTGCTCGACATGCACCTCCTCGTCAAGAGGGGTATTCAGGGATGCACATGTGACAGGCACAGCATGCAGCGTGCGCACCAGCCCACATGTCGCAGTGAGGGTCGGCGTTGTCGCAGCGCCCGATGTCCCACATCGGCTCCTTCGGGTAGTCGGTCGAGTACTCCTCCGGCCGGAAGGGATCGAAGTGCACCCAGATCGTCGACGTCCACTTGATCTGGCCCTCGGCCGGCGGGCACCCCGTGTGCAGCGAGAAGGGGTCGGGTGTGCGCAAGGTCTCGTCGGCCTCGGCGCCGGGGGCCATGGAGTAGAAGAGCAGCGCGGTGCCGACCTCCGGCTTGACGGCGACGTGGCCCTCTGCGCAGTCAGGGCTCAGCCCGGCCGGCTTGAGGCTGATGTCTGTCCAGTGTGCGTCTGTTGTTTCGGGGAAGGCCATCTCGCCCCCGACTTCCGTGTCTGCACATGCATGGCATCAGCACGCGCCACAGTGCACTGGCCCTCGCACTGCGGTTGGTTTTCAATGTGCCAGTGTTGGCTGAGGTAGCTATGGGGGTGGCTTGAGTGCGGACCGCTTAGATAGATGAGAATGGTGGCCAGGCGTCCATGAGCGTCCATGTGCTTTTTGTACTTCTGGCCTGGAGAATACCGCAGCACCTACACCAGCGGGAAAGAGCTGAGTTGGACGTGCTCAGTGCGATGGCAGAGAGGTGGCTGTGCAGCAGGCGGGGGGGGAGACCTGTATGCCTTCTTGGTTGACCACCGGCAGACCGGTCCAGTTGGCGACACGCTCCTCGACGGCTGCGACGATCTCGTCTTGGTAACGCGGGATAAACATCCCATAGCTGCTGCGGATCTGCAGCCCAGGAAGGCGTTTTCGACTGTGAAGGACTGCGAGTGCACTGTTTTCCCGAAATGTGCTTACAGCAGTGGACAGCACAAATGGCCGACGCAGAAACGGCTGCTAGAGTCAACAGCGACCAACCATGCGCTGTCGATTTTTGCACCTGTGCCGTGTGGATATGCAAGGCAAGCACAGGTGATACCGACAAGAAGCAGCATTCACACATCCGTGGCTTCCTGGTTATCGCCCACTCGGGACTGCCGCAGCTGAGGAAGGGCGAGCTCGGCTATATGTCTGGCCTCTCTCCGGCTTATGAAGTTCTTCCACACATATGCGAGCGGTTTATCCGACACCTTCACTGGCCTGTGAGCAATCGACGAGTTGCGGAGGCCATTGCTCAAACAGGCATATGGTTCACCAGGTGCGCTCGCGAAAACAGCATTTGACAGCACTGTGCCTGCAGGCGTGACGGTTGATACGGCATCCAGGCAGACAGGTATGGCGCGTACGCTGTGGGTTCAATGCCAAAGGTCTCCCTGGGATCGTACGTCGCGCCTCCCCATCCGATCAGCATGTCACCAGACTCATCTGCAATAATGTCATGTCATGATGTTTTCATGTCATCGTATCGGGCGTTGTTTAATTCATGTGTGAACACAAGTTACGCTTGCCTGGCTCACCTTGAACGACAGATTCGCATGAAGGCAACTGTATCACCACTGCCAGAAGTATACTGAGCATGGCACGTGGCCAACTTATTGTACCAAACGCAGACATGCCGTATCGCCGATGGCGCGTGCGCGGCATCAGGAAAGACTATCTCCTAGACAGGTCCATTTGAGTGGATCTGAAACAGTCACGGGGACAACACAAATGCCACTCTCCAATTAGGCTAACCTGGCTTTCCCTTGGCATGATCCGCCTGCAGTGGTTGTATGTTGTATGCGTACTGGCAAGCATGGCTACCAGCGCACACGCTGCTTCGCAGTGAGAACAACAGTGATCGACCTACACAGACAACACTGCCGGGCTATTGCGTTCATCTCCGTGTAACACAGACAACACTGCTGAGATGTCCGACACCGGACTTTTGGCGGGAAGCGCCAACAGTGCAGCCATGTCCACCGACGACGTGGCAGCACGCATGCATGCTGTCATGCCTGGCAGTTCCACCAAATCACCAGGCTGCTCCCATTGGAGCACCTGACGCGAAGAACACTTCCGGCCGGTCTGATTTGTGGAAGGCATGCCACTCTGTGATGGTTTAGGCCAGGGGCATCTGTATGAACACACACGAGCATGGCGAGACGTGCAGTAGCGCAGTCGTTGGTGTTGTGAGCAGCACCACAGTATAGAGTGAGAGAACGTTTCGTGACAACAGTAGCGCGATACTGAAGCTGCTGTGTTTTGGTTTGCGTACGGCAATCGGCCATGGTGGATGTTTTGATGCATTGCCACGAATCATACCTCTGTGTTCTACCACCTTGTGGAGCATGCATCTGTAACGTATCTCTCAGTAGCCCAGTGGTGCCTTGTGTGGCCGACAGAATTCTACTTGCGCAGCACAGCACAATCTGTTTTGTTTTCTTTGTCCCTCCTGTCCTCCTCGGCGCTGCTGAGGCCTAGATCTATCACAGCGTAATACAGCACAATCTAGACATGTGTGCTCACAGTCGCCATTGGCACTACCTCACGGCGGCCTGGCACTACCTCACGGTCGCCCCTGGCACTACCTCACGGCGGCCTGGCTGCTGCTGAACATCCTTGAGGCGACTGTCCACCATGTGGGACCACTGCACCAACCACTGGCGACTGTCCACCATACACATGCGCGACCCACATGCGCATCACGGGCCTGGCAATGCCAACGGAACCGGACACATGCTTTCATACTGTGGATGCCACACCGCACGCCTGGCACGGCAGCAGGCTGCAGGCAGCAGCATCGGCAGAGAACCCCCGCGCGACGCCGCAGCTCTGACACACACCACAACACCTGCCCTGGCCGGACTCGTGGGGCCCTATGGCATTCTAAACGAGCTACAGCCATAGCTACAGCCACCAGCCGTGTGGCATGACTGCGATACCCCGGGGCGGCGTACCGTACTCACACCAAATATCACCCCTCATCTCTGGATTCTTGGCTGTGCATTCCCAACACAGCAGCTTCGATGCATGTTTGAGAGCAGTTGTACAATAAGGCTGGTAATTTGCCAGGCTAGGGTAGCTTGTGACCGAGCGCGTGGGCGCATGCAGCGCGGCTGCGCCGCGCGTTTGCACAGAGACGAGGTCTTCCCAGCAGCCACCTCTGCACGCGTGCGCCCTGCCCAAGCACAGCCTCCACAGGATCGCCACTCGCCGACATCAGACCTGTTGTACACGGGCGGTGGACGCGAATGCATTCCGCATGCATTACGCATGCATCGCAGAGGCTGCATTGGCGGCACAGACTCCTCCGCAGGCGCGGCCGCTGTCCCGAGCACATCAGGAAGGGGGTCAGGTAATATAACTCATATGTACAGTGCGGATCCCCTTGATCCCCCGCCAAGCGGCTACACAACAGATGCCGACTCAGAGACTAGGACGGTGGCGCTGCCGGAATGCGCAGCCATGCTGCGGCGACAGCAGCGATGGTAGCGACACAGCACCACTGCTGGCGCACAGGCAGCCGCTGAGCAGTCCCAGTGCTGCTGCTCACTGCACATTCCCACTGCCGCTCAGCCGGGCGCTGCTGCTACCGGCCCGTGCAATGCTGCATCGAAGTCTGGAGTATGAACTGCCCGGCAGAATTGCCGGCCATGGCTGCATGCGCCATGCTTCGCGTGTCGAGGTCTTCACACGCCTGCGGCCACCGCCTTCGGCGGGAACAGCCGCCGCAGCTCGTCGTCCAGCCCCCCGAGGTACCCGGCGGCCCGCCGGTTGCGGTCGCGGCACGCCGTGTCGCCGGTCTCGCAGCTCTCGCACGCTCCGCAGGCGCGCCGGCAGTGCCCGCGCCCCGCGGCATCCCCCAGCATGAACGTCGGGTTGGCCTCGCACTCACCCCGCTCTGCACGAACACGCTGTGGTCGCAGCATACACAGCATGAGCACAGCATGCGCAGCTGCGGCACCGCTGCTCTGCAGGAGCTCCTGTTGACGTACTGCGGCGTGTCGCGTGCGGGATTGGGGATCTGGAGAGATTCGCAGAAGTATGGGCAGTGACCCATACTGCCATGCGCGCAGGCCCAAACTACCATTACTGCCCATTTGCAGAAGTATTGGCAGTCACCGTGCGCAGACCACATGCAGCACACACCAAGCGACACATGGTCCCACAGGCGCGGAGGCAATGCAAGCACATCGAAAGAAGGCTGAGTGCCCAGCACAGCAGCAGCCCGAGCTACCGGGAATGTACAGCAGCAATGCATGCATGGCTCACAGCGCAATGGGCTCGAAGCACGCAGAGCTACACAGCATGTAGTCAGCAAGGCCGGTAACTCAAACAGCCATCGTCTGGCCGCAGCAGCCGCTGTCAAGACAGCAGAAATCGCCACAGCACAGCACGCGCATCGCAGCACAGCGGACTCGCACCGGCCCACGTGTCGCACAACTTGTCGTAGTCGCGGCAGTCCCCCGGCTCTAGCAGCGGCCGCTTCGGCGTCTTCTCCGAGAAGCTGTTTGGCCGAAACGGCTCAAAGTGGATCCAGATCGTGGACGTCCACTTCACAGCGCCCTCGTTTGGCGGGCAGCCAGTGTGCAGCGACATCGGGTCGGGCGTGCGCAAGGTCTCATTGACCTCAGCGCCAGGGGGCATGGAGTAGAAGAGCAGCGCGGTGCCAACCTCCGGTTTGACAGCGACGTGGCCCTCTGCGCAGTCAGGGCTCAGCCCCTCCGGCTTGAGGCTGATGTCCGTCCAGCTGGCGTCCGTTGTGAGCGGAAACGCAGTCTCGCCGCCATCGTCGGTGTCTGCACATGCATGCATGCACAGGGTCATGCACATGCAGGGTCATGCACAGGTATGCGCGGTGTGCGGTGCAGCCAGATCGCACCACGCCTCACTCTGCAGCGGAGCTCGACTGCACGGGGATTCCGTGATGACATAGCAGGGAGCAGCCCAGGTATAGCAAGGAAGTTGCGATGTGATCCTGATCATGCGACGCTTTCAAACTGCTGGGCCCACGGACTCACAAGCCAAGTGCAGAGCCTACAGTGTTATACGGGCATCGACACGGCAGCCCACCAGGAGGCCTCCTGTTGACAATGACAAGCAAGCAAGCAACCGAATGCAGAGCCTACAGTGCAAGCAGAGCCTACAGCAGAGCCTACAGTGCAAAGGCTGAGGCCAGCTGGCAGGTGCTGGTGCCGGCCAGCTGCAGCAGGCCCACCGGTGGATCGGGCGGGATAGGCAGCAGCCGTGGGGCGCACCGGTGAGGTAGATGAGGATGGTGGCCATCCTCTCGTGTGCATCCACATGCTTGATGTAGTTCTGGCCCGGAGAGTACCTCAGCACCTGCACCCAGCTGTTGCTATGGTGGCTGCCGTGTGACAGCTGCCTAGGCGCCCTGCTTGGGCATGGGAGTGGGCACGAGGAGGCTTGACCAGGAGGTGGGGAGCATGTGACGGGCTTGAACAGCACATGGAGAGAGGTTGAGGGAAGAGCGGACTTGCATGTCTTCGTGGTTGATCACTGGGATGCCCGTCCACTCAGAGACTCGGCGCTCAATGCCAGCCATGATGTCGTCTTGGTGGCGCGGAATGAACATCCCATAGCTACTTCGTATCTGGAAGAATACATCAGGCGTCACGCAGGCATGAGCAGACGGCCTGACAGGTGACCGCCATCAGCGGTGTTTTGGTCTATGCAGTGTTAGGAAGATGCAGTGCTGGTAAAGATAGCTTGGGCACCAGTCGTGAGCCATTTGTACAAACAGTGCGATGGGTATCACCTGTGAGGCCGCCTGGTTGTCCCCGACCAGGGACTGCCGTAGCAAAGGAGACGCGAGAGTGGCGATATGCTTGGCCTCTTCCCGGCTGATGAAGTTGTGCCAGACGTAAGCCAGCGGCTTCTCTGCGACCTTCACAGGCCTGCATGCTTGCCATAGACCGTCAGTGGCATATCACGCTATTGGGCCCCTCCGCTGTGACCGAGCTTCGGCAGGGGCATCATGTACAGCGATGCTCGCTCAGGCCCGCACTCTGTGAAGCCATATCCAAACGCGCTCTTCGGATCGTACGACTCTCCTCTCCATCCGATCAAGTCTTCATGCGTGTCATCTCCATAATGCGGCCGTCAAGAACAATGCTGGTGTCTTCCACACCCGCTTGCAACGGAAGCAGATATCGCGTACGACACCTTGGCTCGCCGCGTGGCATCGCATTGACTGCAGGAGGATGATCACGAAGACGCTCCACATGGCGCAAAGAGTGACCGTCATGGAGGAAGGGCTGGCAACGATGTTCCAGTCTTTGCGTGAGCAGAACTAGATGCATCTCACGCATCCAAAACGATCAAGCCCCGACTTCACCGTCATTCTATATACATCCATCCCACAGAGAGCAAAACCTGTGATAGACCGCTGGAATCAAAATTCAGGTACTCCGGGTCTGCCTCTGTACAGTCGCTTTGCACAAGCCGACAGCGCGCGTGCTCGTGGACAGGGACACCTGGTTCCCCGCAGAAGATATATCTCGAACCGCGACTTGCTTACTTTGAAATGTCCCCAAGGCAGCTGACGGCCTTGTTTTTTCATGCCGGGAGTTTATGCATTGCAACACGTTCTCAGTGTGAATGCAACGCGTTGTCGAGAGTGGTCCATGGAGCGCTGAAGGTTAAGGCTCTGAGCTTTGCACGCCGTTCGAGTTCAAGCTTTTACTCATAACATATGTGCTGCTGTCGAGGGGACACTCCACTCTCTGGCACGTCCACAAGGTTGGACGTCCATAGGGCATACATACCTGCTCTGGAGCTGCCTGTGAAACAGGCGTGGCAGGAGCTGTGACCAGCGCCTGTACATTTGCAGCCTCCGCAGGGACGCTCAAGGAAGCTTGCTGATGTCACACAGGATGCATTGCCTAGCAGAGTTCACGTGCCAGTGGAGATGCTGTGTGCGTTCTTCACATGGGCCATGCAAGGGCAGCGGGCGGTGAAGCGGCTCCTCGATCTCTGGCCAGCATCCCAAAGAACTCGTGTTGCAACCGGCGCATTGTGGCGTAGCGCAACGCAACTTCTCCGCATGCCATACACCCACCAGGCCCGCATGCACAAGCCCAAACAGAGTCACACGGAACGCTTCATGCAGCAGGCCACGCTGGTTACAAAACCGGGAAGTAAAGCCGGGAAGTATGCCAGATAGGCGCAAGGTAAAGCTGCACGTAAACTGCCGTGCGGCACCACAGCGAGCAGGCGTGGCCACAGGGCGTGGCCGCACGCAGCGCTGCTCCATGCCGCAACCACCACTGCTATACCTGCCGGCCGATCGTCTTGCTGCGCCAGCTATCCAGCGGCAGCGCCTCTAGCCGCGGCAGGGCGCGTCGGAAGTGTAGGAACAGCGGCAGGCCGAGGGCGAGGGCAGTGAGGGCTGTGATGTAGAAGCCGTCGCGTGTCGTGACGCAGATGCCGCCAGCCTCTGTGCACTCGTTGGCCTGCTTGGCCGTCTGCGTGTTCCGCGGGCATGCGAACTGCACGATCTCCTGCCCCGTGTTGGGGTCCCTGCATGGCCACGGCCGCGTGGTTGCTCTGCAGCTATCAGCCGTAGTTGACTGCGCTGATGCCCTGCCCACACCTGGTGAGCAGGTTCGACATCGACACGCGCGGGGTGTAGTGCGCGGCAGTCTGCTGACAACAATGCAGGTGACAATGCACATGTCAGAGAGGTGACAGTAGCTTTGGATCAGCCTTCCTCCAGTCTGCGAAGCGGTCCATCACATCTATTAAAGCTCCTAGTGTGGTAAGCCCCGGGTGCAGGCCGCAAGTATACCGCACTGCTAGCAGGGGCACACCGGGCATGCAAACGAACGTTTGCAAACGTTTGCAAACAAAATCGCTAGTTGTGCCGCATCCACAAGCTCATCCGGGGCACAGTGCTGCAGATGGTCAGGCGTTGGGTCTGCCCGGGAGAGTTTCTGAGGGGGCGGAAGCGCACATGCACATGTTGGCGGACAGCATGTCCACAAGTGCAAACACGGCAACCTGCGGCAGCGTGATGCCGATGTTCATGATCGTGTTGAGCATCGTGAGGTAGGCGCCGCCCATGTCGGGGTCTGAGATGCGGTTGAAGAAGGTGCCCATCGCGGTGAACATCAGCGTCGAGGAGAACGACGTCAGCAGCGAGGCCGCGGTGAGGGCCGCGAAGTGGAGCGGCGCCGCCGAGAAGGTGGTCGCGTCGCGCGGGAAGAGCATGACCGTGAGCGTCATGGCGGCGCCGGCGGCGGTGCGGAGGAGGTAGGCGAGCTGCCACGGCGAGAAGGGGGAGCCGGCCGCGGCCCAGCGGCCCGCGACGACGGCGGACGCGAGCTCGCACGGAAATTGTACGATCACCAACGACGCCAGCGTGTCCTGCACGCGGGGTGGGGTGGCCGTATTCATGTTTTTCTGAATGTTACAGAGGAGGGGAGTAGTTACAGAAGAGGGGCCTGGCTGCACCCCGGCCGTGCGCGGAGCAGCGCTACAAGACGCGATGGCGAGCTTCACACAGTTGCGGCTCCAGCACAGCATTGCCATGCCATGAATGGCGGCTCGCGCTTTCCAGCCTAGTGTTGAAGCCATGCTGCTACTCCGCACTTGAGCTGCGCCACAACACACCCGCACCGTTCGTGTTCTGCCAGGGTGCAGGGTGCGTGGGCGTGTGGCTGCAAGGGATGTCCTGATCGTGCAGAATGTAGCCGATGCACTGTCGGGTGGGCTGCAGTGACAGTGCTGGGCAGACATGCTGCTTGCAGCTGTGGCCGAACAGACACGTGTCAATGGGTGGCTGTAGGCACACGCGTGTTCCCACATGTGTGTGGTGCTCCATGTACCGCCGGATCGGAGGCTGCCACCTGTGTGTAAGGGCAGTGTGTCCAGCCACGGGCGGAGCGCATGTAAACGAGTTCTGTTCATTGTGTGATGTGATTGCTTTCCTGGGGTATCGCTGCATTTGGGAGTACTGTGCCAATATATCAGATGTGACTGGTTCAGTATTTGGCGGAAGTGCGGTATTACATATGCAGATATGCATACCTTCTAGACAGACGCTACAGGGACGACAGTAGGGGAGACATCCTAGCAAATGGTCCGGACGTGGATGTGTATGTGCTAGATGTCAGCTTCATCCACCCATCTGGGGTAGCTGTGGTGGTGAAAGCATCGGGGGCAAAGGGGCACGCGGCCGCCGTACGCGAACAGTTCAAACTCAACAAGTACAAAGAGAGTGTGCAGGGATCGTACAAGGTGGTGCCGGTTGTGCACGAGACATATGGCAGACTAGGGTCGCATGCCATGCAGTACCTCAACACGCTGGCAGTGTCGTTGGTTGGGCCGTTCGACAAGAGAGCAAAGGCTCGCCGGATTGAGAACTCCTTGCGGGAGTTCAGTGCGGCGACAGTGAAAGGAAACGGGTTTGTGATCAGAAAGACCATGTTCAGGGTAGCACGGCTCACGGGTGCGCAGTTCGTGCCAGGTGACCGCCTGGCCGGCTCGCATCTGCTGGGTAGCATGTGAGTCGAGACTCTAGTTGTACGTTCGCTTGGTGCACTGGATCGGAGCCCCTCGATGTAACAGTGCATACCTTCTATGTGTGCTACATCTGTCAAGTTTGTGCTGGAATGACACAAGAGGTAGAGGCCGGCACACCTTGGGAACGCCCTTCTCGATGAGCTTGAGGGAGGCAGCGGACTCAGCGCAGAGGAAGGCGAGGCGGCAGACGACGAGGATGCCGGAGAGGCGGATGACGGCAGGCAGCTTGACGACGCTCCACAGCTGCGAGTACGCCGTTGCCAGGCCCTCCACCACGTCCTCCCGCGGCTCGCCGTCCCTGCACCCATGCCTGCTGCCGTTCCCTGCTGTCGCCACTGACACGAGAGCGCGTGGTGATGGCGCGTGCGGTGCAGCCGTGACGAAACAGGCCGCCTGGGTGTCAGGCCACAGCTCGGGCCGCATGCAGGGCTGTCAGGGACAGCCCGTCAGCGCCCGGCTATGGAGCGTTTAGACGTGGCAGGGTGGCCGTGTTGGCAGCAGTGAGGTAGAGCAGCAGTCCAGGAATGCCATGTGCAGTTGAGTCCCCGGCATGGGCAGGAGGGGTACATGCTGCATCACTCCCAGTGAGCGGAGGCCGTCCCTCGTATATTATATGACGTACGCGCTGGGCACAGGCAGTGAGCGAGGCGCGCGCACGATGATTGTGTCGACTGTGGCGGCGGGGGCCGCTCGCGCTTGAGCAGCGCCACGGCGGCGGTGACGACGACGTAGACACCGGCCCAGAGGCGCAGGTAGCCGCCGAGGGTGATGGCGGCGTCGGGCGAGGCGGCGGCGGCGGCGCGGAGGTAGCGGTTGCAGAAGTCGGGGTCGCTGAGCGCGAGGAAGACGGTGATGGAGGTGAAGTAACCGAGGTTCATTCCGACTGTCTGGCACGTCGACGCGTAGCCGACGTGCCGCCGCGACAGCAGCGTCAGCGCCCACCCGTCCACCGCGATGTCCTGCATGCCGGCCGGCCCGGTCTGTGGGTTTGTCACACGGAGATGTGGCGCGGTGGTGGGTGGCGGCGCAGCAGCAGCTGCAGTGTGCCATGATGGGGCAGAGCGGGGCTGCATGGGCACACAGCACACAGCACACAGCACAGGCCGGGCGGAGCAGGTGGCCGGTAAATGTCGGCGGTGCTGGATCTGTATGCAAGCTTGACGGCGTCGCAATTATCATCGGTTCTGGTAAAGGGGAGGCGCGGCAGGAGCTCGCTGGCCGCGAGGGCCACGCATGGCTGGCATGCACCAACGTGCTGGAGCAGACGAGAGAGCCGTGGCTGCGGGTGGGGCCTCGATGTGTGGGTGTGCGGGGTGGAGGTGTTATGAGGCAGGGCTGGTTTGCCGCTCATGGCCCAGACTGCAGTGCTGTTTGTTTTCCTGCAGAGCTTGCCGTGCCACCGCAGGAGCAGTGCCTGTACCTGTTTCGCAAACACCTTCAGAGCAGCCGTGTGTACAAGCAGCTGGGGCACGAAGTATGGGGAAACAGTCACACACGATGATGCAGGCTAGAGTCGCATCGAGGGCCACACCTGTGTGGCGGCCAGCAGCACGAGGCAGAAGAACAGTGCCGTGACACCCGGGACATCAGCAGCGGCGACGTGGGCCTCGATGAAGGGCGCAAACAAGGCCATGAGGGCAGCAGATAGCAGCTGCAGAGGAACTAGCCATGACTTCCGGCGCCCGAAGGACCTGAAGTAGATCGAGTCAACGATCGGGGACCAGAGCAGCTTGAACGAGTACGGATACGCTGCAACCGAAAATAGTCCGATCTGCACACAGGCCAGAGATGATGTGGCGCAGATGCCGTGGGCGTGTGGGCGTGGCATACCGCGTGTGTGGGCAGATGCTGTCGCTCTAGGCTGGGTACTGTTGGGGCAGGTCACACCTGTGTGTACGAAGCTTTGGATGCCAGCAGCATGGGCAATGTGCCCATAGTCAGCCCCAATGGAACTCCTTGTAGCATGTACAGCACAGCTAGAAGAATCATGTTGGGAACTTCTTGCAACACGGAAGGGGCAGCTGCGAGGTGAGGCCTGGCAGAGAATGTCTGGTACTTGTAACGCGGCGTCTCCTCGTCATGGAAGCCTTCGCCGCTGGAAATTGACGGCATAGGTGCCAGAATCTGTGACGGAGTTCTGCGCTGCATGCCGCTGGTGGGCAGGACTG
The DNA here is from genome assembly GCA_900538255.1 of Ulva mutabilis. Classification (NCBI taxonomy): domain Eukaryota; kingdom Viridiplantae; phylum Chlorophyta; class Ulvophyceae; order Ulvales; family Ulvaceae; genus Ulva; species Ulva mutabilis. Next base: position 60,994 of record UNSF01000192.1, on the reverse strand, counting down.
GCGGGTCCCTGCGAGGGCTGTCGAGCGGACGACGACCCTCATTATCAGCCCTATCATTCAATGGCGACCCCGTGTCTTCAACGATGGACATTTTGTGGTCACGGGGTATCAATACAATTCCCCCATGTGCGGATGATCAGGCGAGTTTACGGCTATTGAAGCCTTCGCATTGCGATGTTTAGCGACCCAAGCGTCTGTCAACTGAACGAAAGGAAGTTACTGATACAAATTGATCTGCATACCATAATCGCGCTTTTGGTTGCTGTGCCTGCCGAAACCGCGGATCCATCATTCAGGCGGACTTTGGCGGGAAGCTCACCTCGGCACTGCCGCGGGCACTCAACAATTTAGCAATCGCCAGGTGCAAAAAATAGTCGAGTAAAACTAGCAGCCGGATTTTATAACAAGGATCTGCAGAGTAATAGGCATTGAGCACACTGCAAGCATCACTTGAACATGGGCTTGTGTGACCTTCAGGTCATAGCATCGAGAAGATCATGGGCAGTTATTCAATACGTACCTAACAAGACATCGTGTGACACCGTTACACGCCGATGAGTGGCAAAATTGCCGCAAAAATTCGCGGCTTGTGTCAGCCCGGGCCTTGCCATGCCTCGTCGTGCACAGCAGTGCCTGATGCGTGAACGCTGTGCTCACGCCACGTCCAAATGCATGGATCAACTGACGCAACACAGGCTAGCCCAGGCTTCGCAACCGCCTGCGTGGTCTGTAGACAGCACACCGTCTTCTGCCATCGACTTCAATCGAGTCTGTCGCGGGATTCCGTAGGCCCTTGCCGTATCTACAGGGCGTCGAGTGTTGCGCGGCTGTCGACACAGCAGCCCACCAAAAGCAGGCAAGCAAGATCGTCCGGGCAAGCGCACGACAGCCACAAGCAGGACAAAACTGAAAAGGATGTAGGCACCGCTGCGGGCATAAGCATATACAACCTCGCACGGCTGTACGGGCAGCGTGCATGTCCGCCTATCGTGACCCTCATGTCATGCCCGCTGTGGTAATGTTCGGTGTTGGAGGCAGACTAGAATTTTTCGCGGCCCACGTTCTTGGCACGTCGCCGGGGGTCCCGCTGGTGCCGACATGTCGCCGGGGGCGAGCGGGGGACAGTTCTGGAGCCGCGGCGTGCATACGTTTTTCGTACGGGCAGACTAACTGTGGCTTAGCCTGCGTGGCTAGAGGGGGCTGCATCGGTGGCGTGGGTGCAACGATCGTGTGTGTCCAGACTCGATGTTTGCAGGCTCATCGGCGGCGTTGGAATGAAACATTCGAAGTTGGGAGGGTCTCGGTGATTTTCGAAGGCGGTCGAGCTGTTCGGGCAGCGTTCCGACTGGCAATGAACCCGCACAGGGTCACCGACCGGCAGGTAAATGTTACGGCTAGCTAGGCGCTCTAGTCAAGCCCGCCTGCCACGATCGCGGCCATGAGGGTCACTGAAAGCGGGTGTGTTATCAGCTTCTTGATTCACTTGTCGTACAATCAGACTCATCATATGCATGGTGAACCAGGTATGGCAAGTTGCACTGTTGCTGCACCTTGTGGAGCGTACATCTGTACCGTATCTCACAGTTGCACTGTTGCTGCAATTCACTTCGCTCCATGGCTGCACCCCATTTACTCTGCAGGCTACATAACACAAGTCTTGAATGCATAAAGAATGTGTGCCACGCTCTCTGCACAAACAGCTAGCCTGAACTGCCCTGAGCTCGGCACAGAGTCTGCTTGCAATGATGGACCCAGAGCCTCGCTGTCACAGGCACTGGCCGTCTGTCAAAACATGCACACCATGCTGTCTACCTTGGTCGCTCCAGCACACGTTCGTGGCCGGAGGAACGCGCCTCCTCCGAGTTGAGCACTGTGACCTCATCACATGCGGGCATCTGCGGGACTCTGAAGCACGACACCGGCCGGCAGCGGCAGGTGCTGGACACATGCCCAGGAGCATGCCGGGCCTTATGCATGCACGCTCCTTCACCCGTTTCAGCAGCACAAAATCACCCTGCCACATCCCTATGAGCCATGAGAGCGCGCCATCCGGGTGATTGACGTTTTCACGGCCAGCCACGCACGAGGGTCGACCGCTGCAAAAGCAGCAGCGGTCGCCGCGGCACCTGAGGCCACGGCGGCTAGGCGAGAACGCCGAGGGCCTCGGGCGTGAGGTCCGGGGAGACCTCTGTAGCTGCGGAGAAGGTGCGGTCCCACATGTTGAGGCCCTCGCGGTCGCGGCTATTGGCCCACAGCAGCTTGCGCGCGTGCAGCGTGCGGATCATGTCCCGCATGGCGTGCACGACCGCCTGCCGGACCTCCGCGCTCGCCGCAGCATCGGTCGTGCTTGTGCACATCTTCAGACCCTGCAGCGGCGCCCGCAGCTGGGTTACACTGTGATGGGCCAAGGCCTCAGCTGTGCTGAGGGAACCAAGCAGGCAACAGAACAATCAAAACAAACAATGATATCAGAAGCTGCATGGTCGCCGTCTGTGCCAGCATGATCCACACCCCGCCGAAACAGCTGCGGTCACCCCCAGCTGTGCGCATGATGCAGGTTGTGAGCATGATGCATGCTGCTGCGACTGACGGGCACGTCCTGTCAGGCAGATGCGTGAGCAGACGGACTATCAACTTGAGGTCTTGAAGCGCAATCGGCAAACCCCATCCACATGGCAGGAACAAGCAGCTGTGCTTGCTGCCGCTGCCGGGAGCCTGACAGGCAACAGGACACAGCATGTTCAACCGACTGTAGTGCGGGCCATGCATCTCCAAAACTCCAAATTCGTGGATGTTCATGCATCGAGCTCTGGCAGATTGTCATGACATGTCAGAGCAGCCAGGTGGTGAGGGCACACCTGCAGCGTTGAGAGCCAGAGGGCGCGCCAGTCACGCAGCTGACTTAGCTCGGCGACGTGTGTGACAAACGTCTTGTGCACTACGTTGACCATGAGACACATGCTCTTGCCGAGCGCCTCGGCCTCCGCCACCGCGGCCCCCCCGGTCGGCCCCCCGGCCTCCTGCACGCGCCCCGCCAGCTCGGCCAGCATGGGCAGCACGATGTCCCGCCACGTGCCGCCCCACGTGTCGGACGGCAGCCGCAGGCCCTCCCCGGCGGCCGTCATGCAGCGGTGTGTCACGACGAGCGCGTGGTCGCGCACCGCCGCGATCGGCTCGACCGAGATGTATGCCAGCGCGCGCAGCAGGTGGTGCCAGTACGTGCTGAGCTCCGCAAGCCACCGTCGGCGCCGCAGGTCGCCGTCGCCGCTGTCGCGACTGCCGTCCGGCAGCGCACTCTGCTGCACGCAGCACACCTGTCAGTCAACCTTGCCCATCCCCAATCCTCTCATACACACACACATAGCAACTACTTCCACGATCAAGCAGGCTCGCCGCTGCCCTTCCAGCTCAGTGTTCCTCCCAGTGCTTCACAAACAGACCGAGACTGACTGCATACAGATCACCGTGCCCGGAAGCGCATCACACAGCACACAGCATGGAGGTCCCACCTGTGCCTGCCGCTGCCGCCAGGTCTGCAGCCAGCCGGCCATCAGCTCGAGCAGGTTGACCATGTCCCGCACTTCCTCGATGCCAAAGGGCATGTCGATGTCGCGGCCGCCGGCCCGCGCGTGTGCGGCGGCCGTGAGCAGGCCGCACGCGTTGGTTGCCAGCGTGCGCACCGCGGTCACGACGTGCATGAAGTTCGCGGTGCACATGCCGCGGCCCCTCCGGCACAGCGCGTCGAGCGCGGCGGCGGCGGGCAGCACGGCATCTGGGTGGCTAGAGGTGTTCTCGAGCAGCGCCAGCAGTGTCTCCCAGGCAGGCTGCGACGTGATGCGGTCGCCGCAGGCCGACATGAGGCCGAGGAGCGCGCGCGCAAACGGCGGGGAGAGGGCGCGGATGTGCGATTCGCCTCCTGGCGACAATCGCAGCTGCTGCGCGACCTGCATGCTGTGCGCGTCAGCGGCTAAGGCTGCGGGAACTTCTGGGAAGGCACCACAGGTGCCAGACGTCTGACAACTGGCATGATATCGTGCATCTAGCATGTTTACACGCTGGCATAGCAAGCCCAGCGCAGCACACGAGCGGAGTGCAGACAGCGGCCGTGGCCAGAAGTGGCCAGAAGCGTGCACAAATGCTTCGCCCAGTGATCTGGCATGCCCTCGGACAGCGGATACGTGGGCATTGCCAAAACTGCTGACAGCAGTTTAGGGGGGTCACACAGTGCTCACGCCCGCACACAGCAGCTCGCAGCATGCGCGCTCGCGCCCTCTCTCGCAGAGGAGATGAGCGACACGGAGCAAATAGCGTGATGCTGAATCAGCCACAACAGCAGGAGTGGGTGTCAGAGTTGAGCAGTGGCACAGCAGGGCACCCGGCAACCGCAGGGTGCAAGGCACAGGGTGCAAGGGGCAGGGTGCAAATGGCAGGGTGCAAGGCACAGGGTGCAAGGGGCAGGCAGGGGGCCGCGCCTTGAGGCAGTCCACGAGCTCGTCGGTGACGTCTGAGCGGTACATCAGCAGCCGCGTGCACAGCCGCAGCACGCCCGCCACAGCCCGCTGCGTCAGCGCCACGGTCGACGGCGTCGTGCCGCGCACGACGCGTGCCACCTGCTCCCGCAGCAGGGGCAGCAGCACCTGCAGCAGCAGTGCGGGTCACGACGTCCGGCATCACGCGGCAGGGCGGGCAGCGGCAGCAGACGAGAACAGAGGATCACAAGCGCTCGCACGACCAGTGAGGATTGCAAGCGCTCAGACAGCTCCACATGTGAGCGCACCCGGCTCTCAAGTCACGCAGGCACGCCACTGGCACCATCGGCCGACTCATGGCTTCCGCACAGTGTCTGTACAGTCATACTCTTGGACCTACCCTCCGCATACGTGGCAGCATGTCAATCGCGCCGTCTTGCACTGTGGCATACCGACCGGCGTGCTGATCCATGTTGTTCTTCAACTACCAGTGATGCATGGTGAGATACATGCCGGGAGCCGATCCAAAGTCGGGAACAGCAGACAATGCATGCCAGATGTCCGGCTACAGCGGACGTTGTGAAGGCAGGCACCAACGCACCTGGATGCGATCCCGATTCCGGATGGCCAGCTTCATGAGCAGCTCGAGGCAGGCCTCGGCAGTCTCGAGGTCCACCGACGCGGCCTTCCCGCCACTGCCCACCGGCTCGACAAGCCCGCTGCCGCTCAGCACGCCGTCCAGGTTCTGGCTGTCCGAAGACAGCCCAACACCCGGGCTCCCGCCGGCAGCCACCACCGGCGCCGTCGCCGCGGCGACTGCGGCGACGAGCTCGCGCAGCGCGGGCTGGCTGAGGAATTTGGAGTCGTCGAAGAGCGCGGCGATTCGGCAGCGCGCGACGCACTCGCGCGCCGCGGCCTCGTAGCGCTTGTCGCCGGGGCCCAGCTCCGGCACCGGGGGCGGTGCGAAGAAAAAGCCGAAGAGGTTGCCGCCGCCGGCCGCGGCCGCCGCGCCGGAGCCGGGCTCTGGCTGCGGCAGCGGCAGCGACTCGTCGCCCTGCAGCTGCACCGGCGTGCGCAACGGTGTCATGCGGTCGGTGTCATGCGGTCGGTCGGTGTGAACGTGGCTGGCTCATGCATCGGACTTGGCATATCTACGTCCTGTTGCTGACATCCGCACCCCTCGTCATGACTCAAGTAGCGTTCCACCAAGGATGCAGATCTGACATTGCGGTGCTGAGCAGATGCTTGCCTGTCGGCCCTTTAAATCGCATGGCGTGCAGCCATTGTGCAGGCGAGGGAGACAGCACGGCACAGCACGTGGCACAGCACCATCATGGTGAGTCGGAATTCCACCACGTCACCGGCGCGTTCCACAAACATGCTCTCTGGAACGAGAGACCGAGAGGCTGCAGAGTGGTAATGGTTGCACAGCACAGCACGCATGTCTGGCATGCATACACAGCAGGCGCACCTGGGCGTCGGAGAAGATGGCAGACTCGACGAGGCGGCACTTGTGGAGGCGCAGCAGGCAGTCGAGGCATGTCGCCCAGCCGGCGCGCATGAGGTCGGCGTAGTCGGCGGCGATGTCAAAGAGCGCGGTGGTGGCCTCGCGTGCGAGCGTGGACGCGCCAAACGCGACGACGGAGTGCGCGTACGGCTGAGTGGGGTCGGCGGCGCGCGTGAACTGCAGCAGCGTGGTCAGCACCGCGTCCACGACGCTCGCGCTGTGCGTCACCTTGGCGGCTGACGCGACCTGCGGCACCACACGGCTGCGTCAACCAACGCGGCGCGTAGAATCACCGGCCACGCATTGCCTTCACGTGCACCCCCTTTTCCCCACGGCAAAGCTGTGGGGGGTGGGGCTGACGCTGCCGTGGCAATGGTTCAGTGTGCGGCACGGCCTAGTACACCACCATTGCGACGTGCACCATATATAGCACCTGCCGCTGCCGGGAGGGCACGTGAGCGCTGTCACGTGCAGATGAAGCAGGTGGCTGTGCAGCTGCAGTTTACAGATGCGGGCGACAGACAAAATGGTCATGAACAAATTGCGCAAGAAGCTCAGCGTGCACAGCACATATCACAGCATGAGAGCACAGCATGGGAGCACAGCATGAGAGCACAGCGTGAGAGCACAGCGTGAGAGCACAGCATGGGAGCACAGCATGAGAGCACAGCGTGAGAGCACAGCATGAGAGCACAGCGTGAGAGCACAGCATGAGAGCACAGCATGGGAGCACAGCATGAGAGCACAGCGTGAGAGCACAGCATGAGAGCACAGCGTGAGAGCACAGCATGAGAGCACAGCATGGGAGCACAGCATGAGAGCACAGCATGGGAGCACAGCATGAGAGCACAGCGTGAGAGAACAGCGTGCGCACCGCTCGCAGGGCCTCCATGCCGTCGGCGATGGTGGCGGCATCGTCCGGGGCGCAAGCCTCGAGTAGCGCAGCAACCGCGCGTACGAGGGGCCCCCAGCACAGCGCAAACATGTCGCGGTGCAGCACGGGAAGGAAGCGCGACGGCCGCGGCGCCTGGCCGCGCTGCGTTACGGTGCGCTGCGCGAGCAGCGCCAGCCGCGCGGCGGGCATGTCGACGCGGAACGTGTCGTTCGAGCCCTGCACACACATGAATGCGTGGCAGATCGTCCAGCCCCTGCAGCCTGCTGTGCCCGTCGCCAAATGGCATCTGGGCATGGGCAGCGCACGGCAGGCACACATGCAACCCTCATGCCACGGGCGATTGCGCAACCTGCTGTGCAAAGCACTTGTACTCCCGCATTGCGTGTGCTGCACCGAGCGGAGGGGCACGTGTGGCAAAAAGTGCCCAGCACGCAGCTCACAGCACGCAGCACACATCACGCAGCGCACATCACGCAGCGCACATCACGCAGCGCACATCACGCAGCGCACATCACGCAGCGCACATCACGCAGCGCACATCACGCAGCGCACATCACGCAGCGCACATCACGCAGCGCACATCACGCAGCGCACATCACGCAGCGCACATCACGCAGCGCACATCACGCAGCGCACATCACGCAGCGCACATCACGCAGCGCACCTGGGGGAAGGCGGTCTTGCAGACGGAGGTGTACATCTCGGTAAAGATGGCCTCATCGGGGGCGTCGTGCGCGGTGATGCTCTCGCTGAGGCTGTCGCGGAACTGCTTGACATCGTTCATCTTGGGCACCTTGGGGTTGCTGTTGTACCAGGTGCTGTTGTGCCAGAGGCACACCGTCATGAAGTCATCGAGGCACTTGATCGTGCGGAAGCCCCTGCACCCGCACACCTGCGTCCACCGTGCTGCCATGCTACATTGCATTCACAGCACGCAGCGTGCAGCTCCCTGAAGGCTGGCGTAGTGGAGGACGCATGTCTCAGTTATCAACGACAACTTATCATTCAGTCTATGCTCTGTGGCGCACATGTATCCACTTGGTGAGCGAGATGCACAACAAGAAGCCAGTCGGAGGTTGACAGAGAACAATTGTGCACAATGGGGTCGCATGAAGGGCCTCGGCGCATGTGCTGGGCATGTACTGGGCCTGGGCGCATGTGCTGATGCGCCCACGGCACACACGGCACGCACGGTACAAAATCACACACGAGTCGACTCTCAGCGAGTGCCGCATGTGCGCACCTGTAGTCACCGTCGTGGGCCTCGAGGAAGGCGGAGACGAAGTTTTTCGTGAAGCGCACTACCTGCTGCGACTCGGGCGGCTGCTTGAAGGTGTCGGCAAAGGCACGGAAGCCGGCATCAAAGCTCATGCGGCCAAAGGGGAATGTGCGCACGTACTCGTGCATCACCTCCTGGTTGAAGCTGTCGCCCTTGCCCATGAAGTTGCCCACGATCTGGCGGTCGATGCCGCGGCCGAACCGCAGCAGCGCCGCCACGGACTTGCTGTCCATTGGGTCCGGCAGAATGTGGCTCACCTGCACACGTCGCAACATGTTGCCGGGCGTTGCGGCACATTCCAAGCAAACTGCTTTCAACGCTTCACTTGTCTGTAGGTCGTACAAAGCTACAAAGATGCCATGAATCAGCGTCCAGTTTGGTCACCAGTGAAATATACATGCAGTTTGGGGCAAAGCATGGTTTGGCGCTGTTCGGCACATCGGCAGGTGGCAGCGAGAGGAGTGGGGGGGGGGGGGGGGCGGGCGGCGCGGGGAGGCGCGCCTGCATCATCTGGAAGCCCTTGCGGTAGTCGTCGTTGAAGAGCTCCACAGCGTCCTCAAGCTTGGCCTTCAGGAACTTCTCCCACTGCAGCCGCCGCATGCCGCACAGCTCCTGCCACGCGTTGCCTCCAAGCTCCTCCTGTCCCGGCGCCTGGATGAGCTGCGCCATCAGGCCCTGCACGGCACGACGCTTGATCGACTGTCCAGCGCATGTCTTCGTGGGGAGATGGCCTCCGCAAGCGGCCCTGCTGCATGATAGTGGCACTGCCAGCGCGGCGGATAGGCGGCCTCTTCCCTCTTCCAGGAGATGCTGCACCGGGCAGAGCGCACACCGCGCAGAGCACACACACCCCTGCCCTACCCCGAACGTGCCTCGAAGCAGCGACCGAACTGCTGAGGGGCAACCCTGAGGACAGCATCACGCGAGGACGGCACCTTGTGACCTTTCTGACAGATTCTGGAGCTAGACCAGTGTCCAGCCATGCGTGGTGGCACAGGAAGTGCAGGTGGCTTTCACCCACAATTGGCCACAACGGCCCACCACAGGCTTGGCACAATGGCCGCTAAGGGGGCGTATTCCCCAACGGCATGACGTGGGACGCCAAGCTGGCGGCCATACAGCCCACCTGGCGACCTGAAATATACAGTCGAGAACTTCCCGCCAAGGGTGGTTGTGGGGCGTTCGCTCCATGCATGCGACTGAGCTACAGAATCCGGCATAAGGAGTCAAATCACAAGGTCGGTGCCGGACAGTGTGCGCGAGTGCTGGCAGTGGTTGGGCGGGGGAGGGGCGCACGTCGCAGTTGGGCTCGATGCCGCGGCCGATCGCGTGCCAGAGATCCGGGCGGGCCTTGCACGTGAAGAGGCACGCCGGTGGTACGACGACGCTCTCCGGCAGTGCCTCCGCGTCCAGCAGCGAGTGCAGCACGGCCAGCGCGCCCTTCAACGCCAGCTGGCTCACCGCCGGCGCGCCGCGGGCGGACGACGACGGCGGCAGCGTGCGCTGCGCCAGGCACTGCACGCACGGGCACCTTACATGGGGTAACAGTGTACATGTGATGACTGTGTGCCTCTCAGCGGACCGGCCCATAACCAAATCGTGTAATGGCACTGTCACACACACGTGCGTGGGTCATATTGCACCTATGACGGGCGTTTGTGCTTCATCAGACAGTACATGAACATCTGGCCTACGGCTGTGCGTACGCCTTCCCGAAGTGTGGCTACAGGTGCAGCAGGTTGAGCACCCCTATGCAAGACATGCAGCACCCGAATTGCAGACCAACACCCCCTGGCACATCGGCTGGCTGTCATGCTTCGTGTGCATGCTTTGTCCTGTGCATGCTGTGTCCTGCGTGTGGTGCACACCTTGGCGATGTCCTCAAACAGGTTGGAGCACTCGACGCGGCAGTCGAGGCCAGCGTAGGCCTCCTGCAGGAAGCCAGGGAAGACGCAGAAGTCGGCGAGGCACTCGTGCGCGGCCTCGACCAGCGCCGACGGCGTCGACGGCCGCCCGCCCACCGCCAGCGTGCCGCGCGCAAGCGGCAGTAGCACCGCCTGCACAGAAAGTGTTTGTCTGTGTCTGACACACGGGAATGCATGCGTGTCCTTCACACCAGAGTGCTGCCGAGCGAGGGAGCCGCACGGTGTGGTTGATGGGGATGGGGGGCGGATGGCCGCACCTGCGTTGTGACAGCAGCAGCTGTCTGCCCCCCACATCCTATCACTGGCCGTGTGAGATTCACACGGCCAGTGATGTGCACAGCCAGCTGAACCCGAACTCGCGCAAAACCCAAACCCCCCGCCACTAGATCACGCCATCACAGATGCCCCTCTATCTGGCTGCGCATGTAAGGTGCAACCAATTGGTGTGCTGGAAGGTATGTATGTTATCTGCCCGCCCAATATGCTGGCAGCCCCCAGGGGCAGGTGAACGCGCCTGGATGAAAACCTCCGCCTGCAGCAGGAACTGACGGCGCAGGATGAGGTAGAGGCCCAGCATGACGTGCGTCATGTGCAGGAGTGCGTCGCATAGGTAGCGCGGCCCCGGGCTGTCCGGGGGCGGCGCGTCGGGCCGGAACGGCGCCAGCAGCGACTCGAGCAGATCCACCTGTAGCCGCCGCATCAGCAGAGGCATGTGCAGGATGGCGGGGCCGCCCGCCATCACCGCCTCCTGGATCAGCTCCAGCGCAAACACGCTCATCGAGTCAACCTGCATGCCATGGCATGCTGGGCATGCTGCGAGCTGAGTGCTGTGTGTGAGCGGTGTGCGCACCGTGCCGCAAGAACACCGGTATCCCCTGTGGCCACTGGTTGGTCTGACTCAACCTTGAGCCATGGTGGCTACAGGCAGCGCTGTGGGTGTGCGGCAGTGCATCACTGGTGCCTGATTGCTGACGACCGCCGCAGCATAGGCTAGGTCACCACAGTGATGAACGCATAGGATCCGCTCTTGCACAAGGGTTGGCTCCTGCCGCCTTCATGCCCTCCTGCCAATGTGGGTTGTCAGTGTGCGCCGCAAGCTCACCATGCGGCACACCAAGCTTGCCTGCTTGCAGACTCATAGCATTGCATGCTGTTGATAAGTGGCTTTGGAGTCAAACAATCGCGGCAACGCAGATTCATACACCCAATCCAGAAGAAGTTTGGGTGGGCACGTTGGACCGCAGGGGATGGCACGCGCACCTTTGTCAGCTTCACTAGGAACATGAGAATGTGGCCGGCAGCCGACTGGCCATACCCGGGTTTCTTCTCGCTCGGCATATCCCCGCCGTTGTTGTCTGCCTTGGCCGGCGCGGCATCAGGCACTGGGTCCACAGACTCTCCCACGGCGCGCGCCCGGCCGTTTTCCCGCGAGCGCTGCATGCTGTTGCGGTTCGACGAGCTGCGCTGCGCCGTGCTGCGCTGCGGGCCGCCGACGCTGCCCCTGCTGTCTTGCGCGTGCACCGCAGGGATGCTGGTGGCGCGGGAGAAGCGGGAGTCGATTGTGGAGGGCCCAGCGTCCGTGGCCGCGGCGGCGCCGCCGTTCTTCGCGGACGAGGTGCGTGCGGCGTGCGCAAAGATGATGTGCACGATGTTCAGCAGCGAGTCCTTCACCAGGTTCACCAGCAGCTCTGCATGCATGGCGGGAGACCGTGAAGACCCAGGCGCAGGACCGTGCGCGAGATTTGGTGTGCGACTGTGTGCGCCGGACAATAACAGCGGTACGGGCAGGCTCACGGCACCAGGCCGCACGCTGCTGAACGGCTGGTGCACGAGCCTCAGCATGGAACACTGCGATGCACAGGTGGGCTGCACTGCAGTTGCGGACTGAGTGTGCTGTTGTGGTGCAAGGACCAGATGGCTACGTACACCCAAGCAGCGAGGTGAATTCTCACGGGGCCTTCTGGCATGGCAGAGCAGTGTTGGATTGTCTGGGCAGTAAGGTGCGGCGATTGAAGCATGAGCAGCTCGGAAGAGCTTAGGTCGTTCAATGGGACATTGTGCATGGCCTTCTTTCAGCATGTATAGCTGAAGGTGCGAGTCTGCCGGGGTGGTCAGCAGCGCACCTGAGAGCTCTTGTACGACCTGTGTGTCAAACCCGATGCGGTACACCGCCTGGAATACGGCACACGCATCGACGTTGGTGAGAAACTTGCCCGCAGGGCCGGCGACACACGCCTCCAGCGTCTGCAGGATGCGTGTGAGCACTGCTTGGTCATGCCAAGGGTTGGTGGCCTCGAACTTGCAGGCCCCGAGGGCAACGACGATGGCGTGCATGGCCGAGGCGATGGACTGCGCTGGGAAGTTGGAGAACGCCGGTGAGTACAGCAGCTTGCGGACGGAAATGAGGGCGGCTGCGGTGATGGGGCCTGAGGCCTCTGCACTGGTGATAACATCCAGGAATGGCTTCAGGAACACCAACGGGTCCGAGGTGTCCTCTGCATGGTGAGGCGACGTCAGCCTGTGATGATAATTCAGGGAAATTGCGCCCCATGGGCTGCTCCGACCGACATGTGAAAGAGCTGGTTGCACAACTAGGCTGTGTCCGGTTCGATGCGGATGCAGGAGGCCCCAGGAGGAGGCAATGAAGACAGTTCAAGGGTTCATGTGTGTTGAAAGCTTGCGAGGGACAGCAGATCAGAAGTAGCGCCTGCTGGAAACAACATGTCTCAAAAGCGATGGTCTTGCGTTGCAAATAATCTTGAGAGTGGGCGCGCACGCATCATGCTGTGGTGATGCATACGGAGTTGCTGCAGGTTGTGGAGCAGACTCCAGCTAGAATCCTGCGATACTGTCCCCTGCACATCAAAGATAGAATCTATCGTCAGTGACTTGAATTCGCTAGCATTTCCGTGTACCCCGCCACACGTTTTCGCTTCGCGACCACATCACAGTGAACTCGCGCAGCGACTGAAAATAGCGTCTCGTCACTGGACAGAGTGCAAGCAGCGATGCTTGTGGTCACTGGAAAAGGTGTCACGCACTGGTGAGCGTGATGCCGCCCATTTGGCGTTCTGTCGCATCTCCGCAATGACTGCAGCTGCCTCGTTCTTGATGGGCCAAAGAACCCGACGCATCGCGTCGGTCGATTCTGTTGAGTCCATAGGTTGGCTCTATTACGCCTGTGTTCGTCAGCACTTGCCGACAGAGCGCCTGGCGCGATGCCTAACAACACATCCTGGCTCACAAACGCTCATGATTGCACGTCCATGCGCGAGGCAAACGCTTGCGATTGAAGTCCGAGCTGATGTGATTGTAATGGTTGCTCGTCGGCTTGGCCGCGATGGTGGCTTTGTTCATCGGCCCGGCATGCGCCCTCTGGCTGGGGTGTCTACAGGCAGTTCTGTCTGCAGGTTGTTTCGCATCGAAAGGACGTCGATGTTGCCTGAGCACAGCGCGAGTGAGATAAGAAGCGAGCTCAGATACGTTTTTCTGGTATAGCTCATCTATGTGAGCACACCGTCCGTGTCTGCGAACGAATACTTCAATCTTGAGCTCAGATCGGCGACGCTCTGCCACGTAGCTGGACACACGTACAGTAAAGCACGTACTGGCATCAGCCATTGTGGTACAGTACGTTGTTGTAAGGGGAACGGTCATAATTTTAGCTACGGCTGCGCGGATTCCCCCCGTTCAGCCAGGCATGTTTGCTGCATGCGCTGTGTGACAAGGCAAACAGATGCCCAGCACCAGCAACTCATACCCCGGCGCCCCATCAACTGAAGATGGTGAGTAGATGCATCGCCAGGTGGCCTTGCATCGACTCCTAAGCATGTGGTTCCCATGCTCTCTTTCCGCGAGTTGCTCGCCTGCAGCCCATTTGCGTCAGCATGCCATCAGATCATATGGCACAACGGCGCGTGCGCAGCCAAACGGTCGTGGGTCCAGTGCCAAAAGTAAGCGTTCGCCCCCGCAGAATGTGCGTAGGCCGGCGCCAAAGAGCAAGCGAGGCGGCAAAACCAAGAAGTGGCCCGAGCCCGATGCGGACGGCGCAGCCTTCCCTCTCAGCCGCTACGCAGCTAGTCATGCTCCACCAGGGAGTCGTCGAAGTACGCTTCATGAAGAGCTCCTCGACTTTGCGTGGCGCTGCTCGCCTACTCCAGCCGATGTCGAACTGGCTGACCTGTCAGCAAGGGCAATAGAACTAGCGTGGCGCCGCTGCGGGGGCACTCCGTCAATAAGAGTCGTGCCATTTGGCTCTCAGCCATGTGGATTAGCACTTCCGGGGGGTGACCTTGATGTATACATCCATCAGGTGCTCTCTCCGCCAGTGTTCCTGCCAGTGTGCACGGCCAGATGGCCACCGATCCTGTGTGCCACTGTGCGCGTTAGTGCACTCTCGCATGTACAACCTCGGCCGCTAAGTTGTTGGTGCGAGCGAGGCGCCTTGCGTTATGCCTTCATGCACAGAGCAGCATCACCGTGCATCTAAAGATGCATATGCTTGGGAGTGCAGGTAGACACAGGCTCCCCTCTGAAGCCTCGCAACATCCTGCTGAAGGTCAAGGCATCGCTAGACAGCACACAGACGTTCATCGGCGGCTCGCAGTTCATCGATGCCCGAGTTCCAATCGTCACAGGAACGCTCCTGGGTGGCATGAGGACCGACATCTCTGTCAGAACCAGCGCAAAGGACATCACAGCGGACGGGGGGGTGGCGCTGATGCAGGTTTGCCATCGCCTCTGCCATCGCCTCGAGCTCTGCCTGATGCAGCCAATGCTGCACGCTCAACTTGCGCACAACCGCTCCTCCAGATCGGCCCGTTGGGGTCAGCCTCACACAAATGCCGTTCATCGTGTCATCATCATGACAGCTCAGCACACGCGCACTGTCCGCACACCTGCACAAAGGAATCAGGCGCCCCGGCGGTCGTGCCTGCCAGCGTTGCAGAGTGGCCATGGGGCTGCAGGTTGCATGGAGCATGGTCTGTGCTGCGTGACGTGTGCTGCGTGGCTGCAGGAGTGCATATCAGTGCAGACACATGCGCGGCCACTGGTGCTCTTCATCAAGGCCCTGCTCAAGCAAGCCGCCCTGCACAAGGTGCGCACGCCTGCGCCATCCACCTGGCCACGCCCGCTCGCCGCTGCCAGCCTGTTGTGCTCTACACTGTCTTTGAATTGAGCTGAAACCCCTGCATGTGCGTGCCGGTGCTGCCTGCCGAAAAGGTGTGGCCTCTCGGAGGCGAGCAGGGCGCGCCGCCCTTGTGGCCGCGTTTCTCAGACTCAGAGTCGTGCGTGTGGCCAGGGAGCGCCACGGCCGCGACATGCATGCAGGTGTTCAAGGGCGGCCTGAGCAGCTTCACGGTGGTCAACATGGTGGCGGCGCTGCTGCAGCACGAAGCAGTCGCGGGCGCGCGCCGCCTGCAGCGCCTGCCGCCGCGGTCGCGCCAGCCGTCCACCGAGCGCATGTTTGCCGCGCTGCGGCCCGAGGAGCTGCCGGGCGCGCTGGCACAGCTGGCGCGGCTAGATGCGGGCGCGACGCAGCGGCTCGGATTTGTCATGGTGCAAGCGGCGTCTGCAGGATGGCACCTGCCGGCCGCAACGCTGCTGGAACAGCACGCGCACTCCTGTGTGCCCCCCCTTCTCTGCCCTGCCTGAGCGACGCTGCCTCCTCTCCACACGCCTTCTCTCCACACCCTGTTGAACCAAGCACACTGTTTGTGCTTTGTGTGCATGGCATGCATGCATACGGCGGCGGCGGCTCCTGCTGCAACAGGATGGCGGGGTGATGTTTGTGTTTTTGTGCTGCACCGATCGCTCTGCGTGGCCCGGGTTTTGGGTGCGAAGCGGTCACGGCGCGCGTGGGCCTCTCAGTGTGTAGACAGCAATGGCACCTGCTGATGCTGCTGGCTGTGTATGGTGTTTGAATGTGTGGCTGAGTGTGTAATGTCTGTGTCAATGGGTGATGATTGGGAGTGGCTACAGGTGCTCAAGAGCCCCTTCCCGCGGAACTTCCAAGCCGGGCCACACCGCGGCGTGACGCTGGCAACGGTGCGAACACGCGCCAGCCTGAAAAGCGGCAGCCGGACACACGGCAAACCAGCGTTGCTGCAGAGCTTAGCGCAGAGGGGAGCGCAGACGGCAGAGTTGCAGAGTCCACCGAGCCGTGGCAGCGGCGGCGGTCCGAGGACATCATCCTGCCGCCGGCCGCGGCCGCGCCCATGCACGCGCCACACACGGTGGATCTCCCGACCACGACCGCGGCGCCGTCGGTGTGGGATGACCTCGGCGATCCGGGGGCGGGCGCGGCCGAGTCCACAGCACCGGCAAAGCGCGCGCGGTGGACGCGGCGGCGGGGTGCGGCCGCGGCTGACAGCACGAGCCCTGGCCTAGCGGCGGCTCTGGAGCGGCTAGAGGAGGCGCGGGGCGCCATGGAGGCCGGACCGGATATGGGGGACCTTCTCCTCGACTTCCTTCATGTGCGCTGCTCGCCACTGCTGCCGCCTGTAGAAGCCTCTGTCATGGCATGCATTCCCACGGGCATCTTGTGTATGCATGGTAAATATTCTAGCCTCCGCCCTTGGCGTGTCAATTCTCGCCGTGTTCGGTGCCCATTACGGTGCAGCGTTGCCGCTTGAACTCTGGTTTTCCGGCATCCCTTGCACATCCGCTTTGTACGTTGTGTGTGCGGTTCGTGCCAATGTGTTGGGTTCTCGCCCTGCTCGTGGCTGTTTGTTTTGCACCGTGATTTCTTCCCTCGGCCCTTCTGGGGCCTTGATCTATCACAGTGTAACACACCCACATTGCTCCCGGTCCGCTCCGTGTGTTCCCGACGGGGACTGGATCGAGGCTCAGATGCCGCTTGGACCACGACAGTTGCACATGCACAGACGTGGCAGTTTACCCTGCACACTGATACACGTTGATCTCTGTGTAACACTCATACACGTAAGCCCCGGCAGGATGCGCCGTTTGCACGTGGCACGTCCTCCATCTGTGCCACACGGCTTTGGCTCAGGCTCAACCAACTGATTGCTCCACCCAGGCCCACACCAGTCGTAGCTCACGTCACCCAAGTCACGTGAGTCACGTGACTCAGATGATCGGCAATGGCATCTCTGCTTGTGATCGGCAATGGCATCTCTGCTGCAGAGGTTCGGGAGAGGGTGGGACCCGGCGCGGGACTCGGTACACCTGGCGCGGCCCGACCCGCTGTCGGACTACGGCGACGGCGGCGGCTACCGCGAGGCCGCGTACGAATCTGACGGCGAGATGGACCTGGACGAGATGCTGGACGCGGACGAGCGCTCCGACCTTGTCAAGCTCTTCAGCGGCCACATGACCGGCGCCGACATCGACGACATCGACCCCGCCTTTTTCTCCGGCTCTGACGGCGAGTCCGACGAGGAGGCCGGGCCACGCGCGGCTGACACCGCCGACATGGACCTGCCGGGCGCGGCGGACTGGGCGATGCTAGCGCAGGGGCGGCAGGCGGAGAAGGGGCAGCGCAGCCGAGGGGGCGACGCGGCGCGGCGGGGGCGGCAGGCCATGTGGCGCGGGGGCCGCGGCGGAGGCCCCGGGCCACACTATACTGTGCTGTCGCCGTTTGAGCCGCCCGCATCGGCGCAGAACGTCGCGTCGGCCTCGTACGAGGGCGGCCGCGTCTCGCGATTCTTCCATCAAACCCTACGAGATGTCAGCAAGGTGCGCTGAGAAGTGCTGCTGCATCGACGATCGTTGTGTGCTTGAGTAGAACATTCATGGGTGGCATGCATCACAGGCCCAGGCTCCCCCACACCACTAGGTTGGGCCTGCTGCATCAGACAGATGTAGCTGGCTCGGATGCATGCGAGGCACCGTGCGGCAGCGCACCCACAGCACAGCACAGCACGTGGATTGGCGGGACACGCGGGCGGCTGGCATGGCCGTTCTGTGCGGTGCAGGATGTGCGGTGGAAGAGCCCGCCGCCGACTAGCGCTCGGACGCGGCGGGTGCAGGCGGCGGTTGCTGCGGTGCGCGCACTGGTGGTGTACCGCGGCGCGCTGCCTGCTGAGGAACGCGCTGCGCTGCTGCGCGCATGCCAGCGCGGCCTGCTCGTGTCTGCGGGCAGGCGCGGGGGCTCCGGGCACCTCAAAACGGTGGAGGCCTCACAGCGAGACGTGCGTGCCTGCTCCTGTCCATGCATTTGCGCGTGCTGTGCTGTGCTGTGCCTTGGCCGTGCGCGCCTGGTGCACCACGCTGGTGAGCGGCAACTGTGCGCATGCATGTGCCTGTGGTTCTCGGAGTGGTTGCGCTGGCAACAGCGCACATTCAGTCAACTTTGTGTAGAGTATGAACACCATGTCAACCTGTGTGAGTTTCATTTCACTTTGGTATACCACATGATCATGCTCACAAGGGTGTGCTGTTAAGGTTCGCACGCCACAAACAGCGGATGTTTGTGGCTTCAGGGGACCCACCTTGCATGTATCAGCAGCCCAGTTGCCACATGCATGCGGGTAATCAACGGCCCGGTGTCCATATGGAGTAAACCATGGAGTGCACCTTCAGTTGCACCATGCATGTGCAGATTCGCAAAACGACCCGGAAGCTACGGGAGCAGCTGGAGAAGCGCGGCAAGGGGGACGTCAAATTCCGCATGAAGGCCCGCAACAAGATCACCAAGCTAGAGAAGCGGATGAGTGCGCTTGAAGACACAGTGGAGGACATCATCAATGGTCGCCGCAGCGCCGAAAAGGCCGCCAGCGGCTCCCCTGAGGAAGCGGGCACTGGACTGAAGCGGTGGGGGGATGTGCTGCGTGGTATGGATTCCGGACAGGACCCCGCGAGTGCGCAGAAGGGTGGGAAGAAGAAGAAGAAGCGCAACTCGGGTGAGGGGGACGAGGAAGCGGGCCTAGAGGATGATGACGAGGCTGTGCAAGACATGTACCGGATCGCGGATGAGCTTGCTGAGGTACGGCACGCATGTACAACATGCATGTCACATGCTCTGTTGTATGAGGCTTTTGGTTGCAGTGCATCATGCATGTGTCTTGCGCAGCGCTGCACAATGTGCGCATGCCCGCCCGCGCCCGGGATCCCGCAGGAGTATGGCACGTGCGGGAGGTGGCTTAGTGGCATGCTACGCATGCTGTGGCATATCGCGGGGGTTGTGCTGCAGGTGTTATGTCAGCAGCGCGAGAGCGAGGCGATTGCGAAGTGCGCACATGCTGCGTGCTTTGCCGCCCGGCATTCCGGCCGGACGAAGGGCGGCAGCGACCTCACGCGGTATATCGACGAACGCGGGCCGGTGCTGGAGGCGCTGCTGCAGCAGCGGCACAACTTCCTGGGGCCGTCGGGGACGGAGGCGTGGCTGATGCGGCTGCGGGAGGGCGAGCTGCGGGAGATAGCGGCGCTGGCGGAGTGGGCGCTGGAGCGCGCGCAGGCCGGCGGGTGGCTTGGGGGCGACTCTGAGGGCGTGGAGGGGGTCGTGCTGGACTGCCGGCCGGGCGCGGAGCTGTGGCGGTGGGACCGTGCGCGCCTCGCCGTCGACCCTGACATGAGCTACCGCATCCTGGGGGGCGCGCTGGACCTGCGTGACACGCTGGCGCTGCCGTTCGAGCGGCAGCACGCGATGCTGGCGCGGCGGCCGGCGGCGCCGCATGCGGACGCGCCTGCTGCGGTGGACGGCCCGGCTGTGGGGGAGATCGCTGCTGCAGACCTGCTGCATGGGTTTGACACGGAGGGGGCTCAGGGTGCGGATGATGCGGCCGTTTATGTGGGTTCGGGGCCGGACTATGAGAGTGAGTCGGAGTCTGAGTGGGATACTAACGGGGCGCCGTTATTGGCGCCAGATGACGTGGCGAAGCTGGCAGGCAGCTCTGAGGGGCCTGGCGGCACGCAGCTGCGAGAGAGAGCCTGAACCCGAGAAGCAGGGCCTGAGTGCAGCCCTGCACATGCAGCCTTGCACATGCATGCCTGCACATGCATGCCTGCAGAAGACAGTGCCTCTTCGCGGCAGCAGCTGCAGCGCTGTAGCTCTGTATCGCAAGGTGTGGTGTTTGAGGGAGACGGTTTGACAGTACAGGTTGCATGCATGGCGTGATGAAGCCGCTGCCTACATGTGGCCACAGCTGTGATATAGAGTGGCGGAGCCAGAGTGCTGACTGTGGCGTCTGACTGGGTGGGCGTACCACAGAAGTACTGTGAACTCTGAAAGTAATGTGCCCATTCATTCGTCCACCCGGCATCGGCCAAGAAGGCCTATTTGGGGGGGGGGGGGGCGGGTGGGGGGGACGTTGACTGCTGGGTCCTAGATCTATCACTGTGTAACACAAGGAACACAGCCGGCAGCGCAGACACACAACACAATAACCCAGCTCATCATCGCGCAGTCTATGTACAGGCCATGTACTGGCGCCAGGTGTTGGGGACTGTGGCGCGCGTAGCCGGCGCAAAGCTACAGCAGCCCGCATGGCCACGGGAACGACACGATGCCGCGCAGAGACCAGGCCAAACACGGCGGCCATGGCGCCCGGCCCCCGACCCCCGACCAGCTGGCTCGGAAGCCACTGCCATACCGTGCCGAGGTCTGAGCTGTGACGGGGGGACGGTCTGGGGCGGGAGGTGCAAGGAGGGGGGAGGCTATAGCTAGACGGCCTCTGATATTTTTGCATCGGATCGGGCTCATGGCCTCTCTCTCGCATGCTGAGCTCACTCTGAATCGAAGAACGGAACGAATCGGATACGAAAGCCATGTGCACTGTGTGTCTGCTTCTTGCATAGTGCGCGAGAGCTTCGTCCATTCAAGGGACTGCTCGACGGGAATGTTACGCGGAGATTGATTGCAAGAGCCAGGGAGCGAGGGCAACAGTAGGAAAGCAGACGGCCAACACCCCCCAAGGCAGACAGCAACAAGCAGCAACTGTCTCAGGCGAAAAGTCGAAACGAACTGACACAACCAACACAACCACACCCACGCATCCACACACACGCGCACTCCTGCAGCCCACCATTGCGGCACCCATGCTGCAGCCTCACATGCTGAGAATGCTGTGGTGTTACACGAAGATGAACGCAAGAGCCCGGCAGCGAGGGCAACAGCAGGAAAGTAGACGGGCAAAACCCCTGAAAGCAGACTACAGCAACAAGCAACAATTGTGTCTGGTGAAAAGCCACAACGAACCGACACAACCGACACAACCACACCCACGCACCCACACGCATGCGCACTCCCGCACCCCACAACCACGGCACCCGCGCCACAACCGCACACAGCAACCACCTGCCAAACTGCGCACAGCCGCCCAACCCAGCAAAACCGGCCACCAACGACCCCCCAACAGCAGCACCCCCACCCCATCCGGCCCCACTCGAGCACTCCGTCACGCGCCCCCCGCACATGAGAGCCAGGGGGCCCACGCCCCCCATTTTGGTGGCACATGCATGGGCTGAGCACATGCACCTGTCATGACTTTCCACACATGCGTGTCATGCATGTTCAATTTCCGCTCGTGATCATGAGCTCAGCTGCGTCTAGCTGACAGCTGGTATACGCTGCGACATTCCTGCGACCAAGTAGTTTACGACAGGAAGAATGCTGTCTCATGCGAGTGTGCAACAACAAAAGTTCTGCCACAAACTTCACAGACGCGGCCTGATTCCAACTGCCACCGTGAGCTCACCACAACAACGACCATGGTTTCCACAGAGTTCACTTTGCCACCATGCCAGCATTAGCGAGGACAGCACAACGCAGGGATGGACCTGGGCGCAATATATACCATTGCGCTTTGGTGTGGCCGACACAATAGACTTCCACTCGGTTGGGGCGCGTATGCAACGCTTTCTCACCAGTCTCTCTCTCTCCCCCTTGTCGTAATTCAGCGGACCGTAGCCCTAAGGCACTGTGGGATCTGAGCACTGCGTAGCTGTGCGCAGGGGGTCGCGCTGTCACATACCTGGCTGGTGTACAGGCCTCCGCTGTGACAGTGCGCTCTCAGTCTTGGATTATAGCACGTGAGACTTAGCAGAGAAGAGTGATTACACTTTGATCAGTAGAGCCTATATAAGCGTTCAACCAAACGTCTCATACGGATACGATCAGAATCATTGTCTGCGGCACGCAATCTAGCATGCATTGCTCGTGCATATGGTAAGCCATCGGTGCATGGCGTCCCATAGCCACTCCGGATCAGCACCGTGCATCCACTCCATGCATGGTGACCGTATTCCTGTGCATGGCTGGATCACGACACTCCCCCTAGACTAGGCTTGTACTACCGCAAGCTGCAGTCTATCTCTAAATTTTGCCAGTGCTGGTCCCGCCAACACTTTCGTAAACATATCAGCTAGCATGTCTACCGTGCTAACCCAGCTGATAGTCAACTCATCGAGTTCTACGAACTCTCGGACCCTCAGGTCCCTGACCCTGATGTGCTTGGAGCGGTCACTAGAGATGGGGTTCACTGCTAGCAAGTTGGCACTCTTGTTGTCACCCCACAGCGTTGGCTTCACAGCCGACAAACCAAGATCAGTGCACAACTGCTTAGCCCACATCACCTCATTGGCTGCTGAACTCATAGCAATGAGCTCTGCCTCAGTTGTATCACCAGCCACAATAGTCTGCCTCTTCGAACGCCAGAACACACAGTTCCCATGCATCCGGACTACTACTCCTGACACGCTCTTCAAGCAAGCACCATTGGCGAAGTCAGCATCCGTAAATGCTTCCAACACCTCACATTCCCCATTGGAGCCACTAAAGGTCAAGCCAAGATCTATGGTCCCTCGCAGGTATCTCAGTACATGCTGGACAGCAGCCCAATGACACTTCGCGCTCCCAGCCATATGCCTGGCCAAGACATTAGCCGGAAAGGAAATATCAGGACGCGACACAGCAGCCACATACTGGATGCTTCCTACGGCTTGCATAAACCTCTTATGCTCTGCGACAGTAGCCTTCTCCTGGCTAGGATCATCCTTCAGACTAAACACTTTCTGCTTTGGTACCAACGGCGTTGGTGCCTTTCTGCACTCACTCATACTGAACCTTTCCAGCATGTCCCTGATGTTCTTTCTGTGCGTGATGGTGATAGTGCGAGCAGACCGATCACGTATGACCTCCATACCCAGCACATATCCCAGCTCCCCCAGGTCACGACCCTCAAATGCCTCAAGGATCCTGCTGATGGCATCATCCATCTGCTCCTTACGACCGAAGATCAACAGATCATTGACCCATAGGAAAATAAGGCATCGTCCTACTTTGCAAATAAACAGTGCGGGGTCACTGGCTGATCTCACAAAGCCCATTCTCAGCAAGAGCTCTGCAAGCGCCTTATGCCACTCCCTGGCAGCTTGCTTCAGACCATACAACGCCTTTTTCAGGCGCCACACCATACCAGACCCATCGTCCAGTACCGGAGGTTGTGCCACATACACTTCCTCTTCCAGAACACCATTCAGGAAAGCACATTTAATGTCTATATGTCTTGTCTCCAGATCCTCTACAGCACAGACAGACAACAGAGCCCTGAAAGTAGCATAGCTACCCACAGGCGCCCAAGTCTCAAAGAAATCTACGCCTTCTACTTGCGTAAATCCCCTGGCTACATATCTAGCCTTGAATCGCTCAATCTCACCCTGTGCTCCTCGCTTAATCTTAAGCACCCACTTGCCTGTCACAGGCTTCACTCCTGCTGGGCACCGGACTAACTCGAACACATCATGTTCCCTTAAGGAGGTCAACTCATCAAGCATTGCTATGATCCACTGCTCACGATGGCAGCCTCTCATGGCTTGCTGCACCGTTGGATCGTCCAGCACAGCTTTGACCTTCTTCCTCGCAGCAGCTGCACGCCGGGACTCACTACGGCTAGCAGTCGTGCCACTGCTCGGAATCACCTCCTGCCCCGTCGTCTTTTCTGCATCAGGAGTCACACTGTCAGCCGTAGCAAACACTCCATCCGCCAAGTCACCGGTGTCACTCTCCATATGGACTACTGTGGAGCTCCCAGCATCATCATGCTCACGTGCATCATCCGGGGAAAATGCGCTCAACAGCAGCATTCTCACTTTCATTCACTCCCACAGCATGGACAGCAGGTCTTAAGGTTTTGCGAATCAATTTGAAAGGTTTTGGAACCCATCGAACCCTCACCTCTTGTGGTGGATCCAGATGTTCTCCGCTGCCTCCTGCGGCACTTGGTGCTAACTCTCCCCCTGAGCCAGCTCCGCCTGCCTCTACTCCACTAGGCACATGCCGTAGCTTGCCTTGCCCCTGACTATCAACACGCTGTGGCATATGCCGTGGCTCATCATGCTCCCAGCGTACTGCACGTCCTGACACCGCTGACCCTTGCCTTCGGTCGTACCTCCCGTGGCTATCAGATTTCGCAGGTGGGGGTGGCTCACTCGGCGCCTTGCCCATCGACCGTTGGACTCGCTGCGGTGAACGCGAGCGCGATCGAGACCGAGATTCTGAGGGCTCAGATGCCCCTGGGAATGACTCAGCCGAGTCACTGGCAGCCTCTGGCTGTTCCTCCCCCTCAGACTCATCATTCTCACTACCCTGTGGCTCAATGCGGCAGCCACTCAAATCCAGCACTGCTCTATCCCGCGTAGGGATCACATCTCTCGGTCTCATCTCAGCATTGTGCGGACCGGATGGTTGCTGAACCGCATCATACTCCCAGTGTGGTACCCTGTTCACACAGTCCTCGGCCGTGTAAGCGCAACGCGCTGTCACCACTGCCTCACTGATCTCAGGCGTGTGCCACCGCTCATGCCTGGCTATCAGCTCAGAGCCTAAAACACGCGGTGAAAACGGCGGCTCACCCTCAGGCAACTCATCATCCGGCACATAGCGCCGATGCAACTGCCTGCCTGGTTCCCAGTGTGTGTGCCCCAGCGCTGGATGCTCCCCCTCAGCCCAATCCACATTTCTGCCCCTCTCTGGCATCATGTGATCACGACTGGCTGGTGGTCGCACTGCCCTAACACTAGTTGATCTCAACCATTTTTGCATGTTGGGCAAGAAACCAACATCAGGTACTACACGAGTATGCTCATCGGGCATGATCTCGAATTCTCCCAGCTCATAGTTCTCCAACATGACCGGATCCACCGTAGCTTGCTCCGACACGTGGAAACGTTTCGCAAACTCTCTCAGCAGAGCTGGTGGAGAAGCCGTATGCCTATACATACGCACTGCCCCCCCATTCCCTCGCTTCACGTAAGCTCTATCCATGTGAGGACCAGCACCCGGTCCCATATAGAAACCGAGCACTCCTCTCTCGTCCAGGTGCCTGAAGTCCTCTCTCCGGGCATACACATACATTGGACACCCGAAAGGCTTCACTTGGGCCACCACCAGATGGAACGTGTCCTCACTCACATTCCTGAACCATAACAGATATGGCACAATCTGCCTGACATGCACATTTTTCACACACTGGGCGACAAACTTCCCATCGCCCCTGGCCATACCCTCATCTGCCAGAGCCTGCAGACTCATCTGCTGAGCCTGAGCTCTCCTCGTCTGCAACTGTGCAGCTCTCACAGCCTCATTCGTTGACCACGGTTCATGACTGGACTGCATATGTGTCTCCTCCAGTTTCTGTTTGGCCTCCTTCCGCCTAACACCCTCAAGAGCTGTGCTAGGCGTCAGGTTATGCGCATGGTTCACACACATATACGCCTCTGGCCACAGAAATGCAGGCACAGCCGCTTGTAGCAGGCTTGCCCTCACACTTCTGTTCAGCACACCGATCTTTCTCTCCACCATTCCGTTGGACTCATGCTGGCACGTGGCAGTGTACGTGTGCTCAATGCCACGCCACGCGAGGTACTGAGCCAGCTGGTTAGAGCTGAACTCACCACCCTGGTCAGTGTGCAGCCTCCGCACCCCAACCTCTCTAAGATACACGATCTGAGTGCGGATTCGCTCAATCAGCAGGCATATCATTTCCGCAGCCCCACTCTTGGACTTCAGCGGAATCACATGGGAGTACCGGGAGTACTCATCCACCACTACCAGGATGTGGTTCATATCCCCGATTCCTACTGGTTTGATCTGCCCTGCTAGGTCAGCATGCAACACTTCTCCAGCATAGGTGGCATTCTCAGTCACCTTGCCCCCGTGCTGTGCTCTATCGCCACTTCTCTGTTCAGCCACGTGGCAACCATGACACTGAAGCGCTACCCCCGTAGGTTTCAGCATCTTCAGGTCATACAGTTGTGGGTTGTCTCTCATCAACTGGAGTACCCGATTGCCGGCATGATGAAAAGCGATATGCACTAGGAATGATGGGTCAACCTGGAAGGAATATCTTTGTTCATTCGGTACACCGGTCACTGCAGCAACTTGCTGCTGCTCACGTACCCATTTCCCATTCCTATGGAACAAGTTATTCGCACTCGTCCAGGCTGCTCCTCTATCTACCGGCCGCATTTGCCATATCGGCCTGCCCTTCCCACAGAACCATGTCAGAATGGGCTTTCCATCCTCATCCTCACCCTGCTCACAGTTCCTGTGGAACCCATAGCTCTGGTCATGAAACCCAGGCATCACTACCCGGTTTGCATGCTTGCCCGTATGCAAGTATATCTCGGACTTTTTCAACTCCTTTGTTGAAAGGATGTTGATGGGACTGGCCGGCACCCAGTAAACGTTCGTCAACTCTATGTCTACTGGTGTGATAGTGCCCTGCGCACTCACATACTCTCCCAGATTAGCTCTGATCGTGCCCACACCATACATGTCTAGCCTGCCCTGGTCAAGAGGCTGACACTGCGGCATATCTGGTGGCTTGATCTCGCAAAACATACCATAGTCAAAGCATATGTTTATGTCTGAGCCACTATCTATTAGGAAAGTGTACGGCATGTTGGGAGACGGCCCATCAGCACAGTCAGCTCGCAGCTTATCTAGGTCAACTACAGCTACCTGAGGGCCACCGCGGCCTCTGCCACGGCCTCGCCCTGCAGCTGCTTGCTTCTGCAGGAATTGCTTGACCTCTGCGGAGAGCAATGGACAATCCTTTTGCACATGTCCAGGCTTATCACAGTTGAAGCATTTCCTCTTTTCTGCTCCCCCTGCTGCCCCTGCTCCCACAGCTGCTACCTGTGGGGGTGAACCTTGGCGACCACCGTAGCGTCCACCTCGGTACCCACGTCCCCCATGGCGCTGTTGTCCACCGCGATCGTCCCGTGGGAATCGCGATGAACCCTGCTTGCAGTTTGTCTGGGCATGTGTCAACAGCGTAGACACTACCTGCTGCACTGGCATGGCCTGCAGCATGGGCTGCAACAGGCTGTACTCTCTGTCTACTGCCAGCAACCGTGATCTGTACAACTGATCAGACACAGTCTCACCCAGCCCTCTCATCTGATTCACTATGCCCACCACCTCGAGGTGATGATGATCATTCACATGCTTCTCCAGTGGCTTACCAGCCTACTGGGTACTGCTGAGCTGGTGATACAGCTTCTGTATTTCTACTTCCACTGATGGCATATACTTAGCATGCAGCAACGACCAGACCTCATGGACGAAACTACAGTCTGCCACGAAGTCTCTATCCTCCTTTGGCAGTGTGGTGAACAACCAGTGCATGACTTGCTCATGAGCCTGGCTGCTCTGAGCAAGCGGATCATTGACTAGCAGGCTACTCTCACCCACCATCTTTGCCCAGCTCTCTACCTCCTTCTTAAATATTCGGAAGTGATCAGTCTTATAGTGCCACACCGGGAATCTGTTCTGTCGTGATCCAGCCATGCACAGGACTACGGTCACCATGCATGGAGTGGATGCACGGTGCTGATCCGGAGTGGCTATGGGACGCCATGCACCGATGGCTTACCATATGCACGAGCAATGCATGCTAGATTGCGTGCCGCAGACAATGATTCTGATCGTATCCGTATGAGACGTTTGGTTGAACGCTTATATAGGCTCTACTGATCAAAGTGTAATCACTCTTCTCTGCTAAGTCTCATGTGCTATATTCCAAAGACTGAGAGCGCACTGTCACAGCGGAGGCCTGTACACCAGCCAGGTATGTGACAGCGCGACCCCCTGCGCACAGCTACGCAGTGCTCAGATCCCACAGTGCCTTAGGGCTGCGGTCCACTGAATTACGACATGTTCTTCTCTACTAGAGATTTCCCCGGTGCTGGCCTGGGCATGGCAAGCGACAGCGCTTGCGCCAGCGTGCCTACGTCAATAGATCCAGCCGTAGCCGGTACTCCTGATGATATCGCAGCCTGCGAAGGCTGCGGTATCGGAGGCGGTATGTGTTGGGTCATCCACGCAGCTGGCGCTGCGAGATGTGCTGGCTGTGTTCCTTGCGCCGCAG
Source organism: Ulva mutabilis (assembly GCA_900538255.1). Taxonomy (NCBI): domain Eukaryota; kingdom Viridiplantae; phylum Chlorophyta; class Ulvophyceae; order Ulvales; family Ulvaceae; genus Ulva; species Ulva mutabilis. The sequence continues at coordinate 32,584 of UNSF01000192.1, read as the reverse complement.
CCTGAGCTCCTGCTTCCCCCGTAGGATCAGCATTTCCCGGCAATGCCGCCTGCAGAGGACCTGCATTGGGATACCCGTAGGTCCCAACGCGCTGTTCTTCCCCGTAGGTCACGAACTGGTCCTCCGCGGCCTGCTCGCGGCGCGCTGTGGAACGTGTGTGGTGGCGAGGACGAACTTCTTCTCCATCCTCGCCGTCAGAGCCAATAGATCCCTGGCTAGATGCCACTGGAACTTCTCGGCGTGGTGGCATCCTGCAACACGACCATCGTGCGTCGCAGGACACGCAGACCCGTAGGCCTTTCTGCGAGACCAGTACCCTAACAGAATGCAGTCCAGCCGTAGCGTTATGCATCTGTGTACTCTAGTCTCTCTACGGACTCTACAGCTAAACGCTAGAGCGGTGTGAATTGCTCATCGGGACGCTCAGCCGTAGCCGTGGACCCCTGGACTCTATCGCAAGCATACACGCATTGCTAGAATACCCACAATCATCACCGATACCATGTCGTAATTCAGCGGACCGTAGCCCTAAGGCACTGTGGGATCTGAGCACTGCGTAGCTGTGCGCATGCGCAGGGGGTCGCGCTGTCACATACCTGGCTGGTGTACAGGCCTCCGCTGTGACAGTGCGCTCTCAGTCTTGGATTATAGCACGTGAGACTTAGCAGAGAAGAGTGATTACACTTTGATCAGTAGAGCCTATATAAGCGTTCAACCAAACGTCTCATACGGATACGATCAGAATCATTGTCTGCGGCACGCAATCTAGCATGCATTGCTCGTGCATATGGTAAGCCATCGGTGCATGGCGTCCCATAGCCACTCCGGATCAGCACCGTGCATCCACTCCATGCATGGTGACCGTATTCCTGTGCATGGCTGGATCACGACACCCCTCTCTCTCTCTCCCTCTCTCCGTGTTGTTCTTGGGCCCATCGTACGTACTCCCTGCTAGTCTAGATTAGGTTTCGGTGCGTCGTTCCTCTCCATGGAGGCGTTCGGAACCTATTATTAAGGCGTTGTACGGCCTTTGGATGGACCGCAAGACCCTATAGTAGCCCATGGCCTTGACACAGTAGACTCGTTGATGGAAGCAGAGCAAGAAGCTATTCGAATAGCGTTTACGCTGTTGCTCTCACTGTCTAGGTCTTTTCTTATTCTCTGTAAGCGCAACAGTATGGCAATTTAGGATTCCTATGGCCAGAGCTGCCGCACGATGCTGACCATGCTAGTATCGGATACGGCCTCGGCTCAGCCCCCTACATTCACTCGAATCAAGCAGCGTTGCGATGTATCGTCTAACTTGTTTACGGAGCAGACACAATCTCCGGCTTCCACCACGTGCAATCCGCCTGGGGGACCCTTGAGGATCGGATTCACTAGCGAGGACACGCCTAGCTAGGTGTAGAAGGACATTGCTGACAAGGCTAGAAGGTCGCGCACAGGACTTTAAGTGGTCCCCAAGGCAATTTGAACGTGGTGGAAGCCGGAAATTGTATCTGCTCCGTAAACAAGTTAGACGGTACCCGGCCACGCTTCCTGATTCGAGTGAATGTAGTGGGCTGAGCGGAGGCCGTATCCGATACTAGCATGGCCAGCATCGTGCGGCAGCTCTGGCCATAGGAATCCCAAATTGCCATATTGTTGCGCTGACAGAGAATTAGAAAACCAAGATAGTGAGAGCAGCAGCGTAATCGCTATTCGAATAGCTTATTGCTCTGTTTCCATCAACGAGTATAACCCGTCAAGGTCAGGGGCTACTATAGGGTCTTGCGGCCCATCCAAAGGCCGTACATTACCCTGGTATCACTATAAGAATAACTTGCGACCGATCTCTTGTCGGGCCTGGCCGGTCGCCCGACATACCACCCGACGTGGCTGGCGTACAGACGTCTGGCGGACAGCTTTGAGGCTGATCGGCACAAACCGCAGCTTTGCGGTCAGCAAAGCACGCAATATTCACACTTCATTCTTGCGCACGTGTTCCAACCGATTTGGCGGCAATCGGGGCACGCCTGCTGGAGTCGCCTTTCGATGCAGCCCCGACGCCCGACGGAATCGCCAGGAAGGACACCCGACGGGCAGTGCTCGTCGGAGGGTAGCTACGGTCCAGCGTCAGAGCTTAAGGGGTATTTACACGATGGGCAAGTGCTATGAATGCTTGTTTGGCAACATACTGGCAAATGTTAATCGGTTCACTATGGCTTGGTTGTGAAGTGGTACCTTGAGCAGGAAAAGTGTGGCACAGGACTGTTGTGACAAACAGGCTATTGATATAGCTGGCTAGCATCTGTGTAACGGCTTCCTGGAAGTCAGCCAACTTGTGCGGTAAACGAAACAGACAGGCAGGCGGGCGACAAGCTCATGCGTTGTGCTCAAGGCAAGCGGCTGGCAGGGAAAACGCGCAACAGCAAATTCTTTGGGATACATCATGGCCTATCTACGTATGTGTTACAAGTGTCGTGATCCAGCCATGCACAGGACTACGGTGACCATGCATGGTGGCATACACAGGACTACGGTGACCATGTATGCGGGGATTCACGGTGCTGATCCGGAGTGGCTATGGGGCAGCCATGCACCGATGGCTGACCATATGCACGAGCAATGCATGCAAGATTGCGTGCCGCAGACATTGATTCTGATCGTATCCGTATGAGACGTTGATTGAACGCTTATATAGGCTCTACAGATCGTAGTGTAATCACTCTCTCTTCTACTGTCCTAAGACTCACGTGCATTCATCCTCCAACTGAAGGTACAGGCGCTGTCACGGACAGATACCTAAGACAGCAAGGTATGTGACAGCACCAACCCCTGCGCATGACGACATGCTCAGGATCCCACAGGCCTTAGGCCGCGGTCCACTGAATTACGACATGGTATCGGTGATGATTGTGGGTATTCTAGTGATGTCTATTAGCATGCGATAGAGTCCAGGGGGAACCTGCGGTTACGGCTGCACGCTCCGATGAGTGTGCTACACCGCTCTAGTGTATGTCGTAATTCAGTGGACCGCAGCCCTAAGGCACTGTGGGATCTAAGCACTGTGTAGCTGTGCGCAGGGGGTCGCGCTGTCACATACCTGGCTGGTGTACAGGCCTCCGCTGTGACAGTGCGCTCTCAGTCTTGGATTATAGCACGTGAGTCTTTGGCAGAGTAGAGTGATTACACTTTGATCAGTAGAGCCTATATAAGCGTTCAACCAAACGTCTCATACGGATACGATCAGAATCATTGTCTGCAGTACGCAATCTAGCATGCATTGCTCGTGCATATGGTAAGCCATCGGTGCATGGCGTCCCATAGCCACTCCGGATCAGCACCGTGCATCCACTCCATGCATGGTCACCGTAGTCCTGTGCATGGCTGGATCACGACACTCCCCCTAGACTAGGCTTGTACTACCGCAAGCTGTAGTCTATCTCTAAATTTTGCTAGTGCTGGTCCCGCCAACACTTTCGTAAACATATCAGCTAGCATGTCTACCGTGCTAACCCAGCTGATAGTTAACTCATCGAGTTCTACGAACTCGCGGACTCTCAGGTCCCTGACCCTGATGTGCTTGGAGCGGTCACTAGAGATGGGGTTCACAGCTAGCAAGTTGGCACTCTTGTTGTCACCCCACAGAGTTGGCTTCACAGCCGACAAACCAAGATCAGTGCACAACTGCTTTGCCCACATCACCTCATTGGCTGCTGAGCTCATCGCAATAAGCTCTGCCTCAGTCGTATCACCAGCCACAATAGTCTGCCTCTTCGAACGCCAGAACACACAGTTCCCATGCATCCGGACTATCACTCCTGACACGCTCTTCAAGCAAGCACCATTTGCGAAGTCAGCATCCGTAAATGCTTCCAACACCTCACTTCCCTCGTTGGAGCCACTAAAGGTCAAGCCAAGATCTATGGTCCCTCGCAGGTATCTCAGTACATGCTGGACAGCAGCCCAATGACACTTCGCACTCCCAGCCATATGCCTGGCCAGGACATTGGCCGGAAAGGAAATATCAGGACGCGACACAGCAGCCACATACTGGATGCTTCCTACGGCTTGCATAAACCTCTTATGCTCTGCGACAGTAGCCTTCTCCTGGCTAGGATCATCCTTCAGACTAAACACTTTCTGCTTTGGTACCAACGGAGTTGGTGCCTTTCTGCACTCACTCATACTGAACCTTTCCAGCATGTCCCTGATGTTCTTTCTGTGCGTTATGGTGATAGTGCGAGCAAGCCGATCACGTATGACCTCCATACCCAGCACATATCCCAGCTCCCCCAGGTCACGACCCTCAAATGCCTCAAGGATCCTGCTGATGGCATCATCCATCTGCTCCTTACGACCGAAGATCAACAGATCATCGACCCATAAGAAAATAAGACATCGTCCTACTTTGCAAATAAACAGTGCAGGGTCACTGGCTGATCTCACAAAGCCCATTCTCAACAAGAGCTCTGCAAGCGCTTTATGCCACTCCCTGGCAGCTTGCTTCAGACCATACAACGCCTTTTTCAGACGCCACACCATACCAGACCCATCATCCAGTACAGGAGGTTGTGCCACATACACTTCCTCCTCCAGAACACCATTCAGGAAAGCACATTTAATGTCTATGTGTCTCGTCTCCAGATCCTCTACAGCACAGACAGACAACAGAGCCCTGAAGGTAGCATAACTGCCCACAGGTGCCCATGTCTCAAAGAAATCTACGCCCTCAACTTGCGTAAATCCCCTGGCTACATATCTAGCTTTGAATCGCTCAATCTCACCCTGTGCTCCTCGCTTAATCTTAAGTACCCACTTGCCTGTCACAGGCTTCACTCCTGCTGGGCACCTGACTAACTCGAACACATCATGTTCCCTTAAGGAGGTCAACTCATCAAGCATTGCTATGATCCACTGCTCACGATGGCAGCCTCTCATGGCTTGCTTCACCGTTGGATCGTCCAGCACAGCTTTGACCTTCTTCCTCGCAGCAGCTGCACACCGGGACTCACTGCGGCTAGCAGTCTTGCCACTGCTCGGAATCACCTCCTGCCCCGTCGTGTTCTCTGCATCAGGAGTCACACTGTCAGCCGTAGCAAACACTCCATCCGCCAGATCACCGACGTCACTCTCCATATGGACTACTGTGGAGCTCCCAGCATCATCATGCTCACGTGCATCATCCGGGGAAATGCGCTCAACAGCAGCATTCTCACTTTCATTCACTCCCACAGCATGGACAGCAGGTCTTAAGGTTTTGCGAATCAATTTGAAAGGTTTTGGAACCCATCGAACCCTCACCTCTTGTGGTGGATCCAGATGTTCTCCGCTGCCTCCTGCGGCACTTGGTGCTAACTCTCCCCCTGAGCCAGCTCCGCCTGCCTCTCTTCCACTAGGCACATGCCGTAGCTTGCCTTGCCCCTGACTATCAACACGCTGTGGCATATGCCGTGGCTCATCATGCTCCCAGCGTACTGCACGTCCTGACACCGCTGACCCTTGCCATCGGTTGTACATCCCGTGGTCTTCAGATTTCGCAGGTGGGGGTGGCTCACTCGGCGCCTTGCCCATCGACCGTTGGACTCGCTGCGGTGAACGCGAGCGCGATCGAGACCGAGATCCTGAGGGCTCAGATGCCCCTGAGAATGACTCAGCAGAGTCACTGGCAGCCCCTGGCTGTTCCTCCCCCTCAGACTCATCATTCTCACTACCCTGTGGCTCAATGCGGCAGCCACTCAAATCCAGCACAGCTCTATCCCGCGTAGGGATCACATCTCTCGGTCGCATCTCAGCATTGTGCGGACCGGATGGTTGCTGAACCGCATCATACTCCCAGTGTGGTACCCTGTTCACACAGTCCTCGGCCGTGTAAGCGCAACGCGCTGTCACCACTGCCTCACTGATCTCAGGCGTGTGCCACCGCTCATGCCTGGCTATCAGCTCAGAGCCTAAAACACGTGGTGAAAACGGCGGCTCACCCTCAGGCAACTCATCATCCGGCACATAGCGCCGATGCAACTGCCTGCCTGGTTCCCAGTGTGTGTGCCCCAGCGCTGGATGCTCCCCCTCAGCCCAATCCACATTTCTGCCCCTCTCTGGCATCATGTGATCACGACTGGCTGGTGGTCGCACTGCCCTAACACTAGTTGATCTCAACCATTTCTGCATGTTGGGCAAGAAACCAACGTCAGGTACTACACGAGTATGCTCATCGGGCATGATCTCGAATTCTCCCAGCTCATAGTTCTCCAACATGACCGGATCCACCGTAGCTTGCTCCGACATGTGGAAACGTTTCGCGAACTCTCTCAGCAGAGCTGGTGGAGAAGCCGTATGCCTATACATACGCACTGCTCCCCCATTCCCTCGCTTCACGTAAGCTCTATCCATGTGAGGACCAGCACCCGGTCCCATGTAGAAACCGAGCACTCCTCTCTCATCCAGGTGTCTGAAGTCCTCTCTCCGGGCATATACATACATCGGACACCCGAAAGGCTTCACCTGGGCCACCACCAGATGGAACGTGTCCTCACTCACATTCCTGAACCATAACAGATATGGCACAATCTGTCTGACATCAACATTCTTCACACACTGGGCGACAAACTTCCCATCGCCCCTGGCCATACCCTCATCAGCCAGAGCCTGCAGACTCATCTGCTGAGCCTGAGCCCTCCTCGTCTGCAACTGTGCAGCTCTCACAGCCTCATTCGTTGACCACGGGTCACGACTGGTCTGCACATGTCTCTCCTCCAGTTTCTGCTTGGCCTCCTTCCGCCTAACACCCTCTAGAGCTGTGCTAGGCGTCAGGTTATGCGCATGGTTCACACACATATACGCCTCTGGCCACAGAAATGCAGGCACAGCTGCTTGCAGCAGGCTTGCCCTCACACTCCTGTTTAGCACACCGATCTTTCTTTCCACCATTCCATTGGACTCATGCTGGCCCGTGGCAGTGTACGTGTGCTCAATGCCACGCCACGCGAGGTACTGAGCCAGCTGGTTAGAGCTGAACTCACCACCCTGGTCAGTGTGCAGCCTCCGCACCCCAACCTCTCTATCATACACGATCTGAGTGCGGATTCGCTCAATCAGCAGGCATATCATTTCCGCAGCCCCACTCTTGGACTTCAGCGGAATCACATGGGAATACCGGGAGTACTCATCCACCACTACCAGGATGTAGTTCATACCCCCGATTCCTACTGGCTTGATCTGCCCTGCTAGATCAGCATGCAACACTTCTCCAGCATAGGTGGCATTCTCCGTCACCTTGCCCCCGTGCTGTGCTCTATCGCCACTTCTCTGTTCAGCCACGTGGCAACCATGACACTGAAGCGCTACCCCCGTAGGTTTCAGCATCTTCAGGTCATACAGTTGTGGGTTGTCTCTCATCAACTGGAGTACCCGATTGCCAGCATGGTGAAAAGCGATATGCACTAGGAATGATGGATCAACCTGAAAGGAATAACCTTGTTCATTCGGTACACCGGTCACTGCAGCAACTTGCTGCTGCTCACGTACCCATTTCCCATTCCTATGAAACAAGTTATTCGCACTTGTCCAGGCTGCTCCTCTATCTACCGGTCGCATTTGCCATATCGGCCTGCCTTTCCCACAGAACCATGTCAGAGTAGGTTTTCCATCCTCATCCTCACCCTGCTCACAGTTCCTGTGGAACCCATAGCTCTGGTCATGAAACCCAGGCATCACTACCCGGTTTGCATGCTTGCCCGTATGCAAGTATATCTCAGACTTTTTCAACTCCTTTGTTGAAAGGATGTTGATAGGACTGGCCGGCACCCAGTAGACGTTGGTCAACTCTATGTCTACTGGTGTGATAGTGCCCTGTGCACTCACATACTCTCCCAGATTAGCTCTGATCGTGCCCACACCATACATGTCTAGCCTGCCCTGGTCAAGAGGCTGACACTGCGGCATATCTGGTGGCTTGATCTCGCAAAACATATCATAGTCAAAGCATATGTTTATGTCTGAGCCACTATCTATTAGGAAAGTGTACGGCATGTTGGGAGACGGCCCATCAGCACAGTCAGCTCGCAGCTTATCTAGGTCAACTACAGCTACCTGAGGGCCACCGCGGCCTCTGCCACGGCCTCGCCCTGCAGCTGCTTGCTTCTGCAGGAATTGTTTGACCTCTGCGGAGAGCAATGGACAATCCTTTTGCACATGTCCAGGCTTATCACAGTTGAAGCATTTCCTCTTTTCTGCTCCCCCTGCTGCCCCTGCTCCCACAGCTGCTACCTGTGGGGGTGAACCTTGCGACCACCGTAGCGTCCACCTCGGTACCCCACGTCCCCCATGGCGCTGTTGTCCACCGCGATCGTCCCGTGGGAATCGCGACAGACCCTGCTTGCTGTTCGTCTGGGCATGTGTCAACAGCGTAGACACTATCTGCCTGCACTGGCATGGCCTGCAGCATGGGCCTGCAACAGGCTGTACTCTTTGTCTACTGCCAGGCAACCGTGATCTGTACAACTGATCAGACACAGTCCTCACCCAGGTCCTCTCATCTGGTTTAACTATGCCCACCACCTCATTCACATGCTTCTCCAGCGGCTTGCCAGCCTGCTGGGTACTGCTGAGCTGGTGATACAGCTTCTGTATTTCTACCTCCACTGATGGCATATACTTAGCATGCAGCAACGACCAGACCTCATGGACGAAACTACAGTCTGCCACGAAGTCTCTATCCTCCTTTGGCAGTGTGGTGAACAACCAGTGCATGACTTGCTCATGAGCCTGGCTGCTCTGAGCAAGCGGATCATTGACTAGCAAGGCTACTCTCACCCACCAATCTTCGCCCAGCTCTCTACCTCCTTCTTAAATACTCGGAAGTGATCAGTCTTATAGTGCCACCACCGGAATCTGTTCTTCTCTACTAGAGATTTCCCCGGTACTGGCCTGGGCATGGAAGCGACAGCGCTTGCGCTAGCGTGCTTACGTCATTTGATCCAGCCGTAGCTGGTACTCCTGATGACAATCCGCAGCCTGCGAAGGCTGCGGTATCGGAGGCGGTATCTGTTGGGTCATCCACGCAGCTGGCGCTGCGAGATGTGCTGGCTGTGTTCCTTGCGCCGCAGCCTGAGCTCCTGCTTCCCCCGTAGGATCAGCATTTCCCGCAATGCTGCCTGCGAGGACCTGCATTGGGATAACCCGTAGGTCCCAACGCGCTGTTCTTCCCGTAGGTCACGAACTGGTCCTCCGCGGCCTGCTCGCGGCGCGCTGTGGAACGTGTGTGGTGGCGAGGACGAACTTCTTCTCCATCCTCGCCGTCAGAGCCAATAGATCCCTGGCGAGATTGCCATTGGGACTTCTCGGCGTGTGGCATCCTGCAACACGACCTTCGTGCGTCGCAGGACACGCAGACCCGAGGCCTTTCTGCGAGACCAGTACCCTGACAGAATGCAGTCCAGCCGTAGCGTTATGCATCTGTGTACTCTAGTCTCTCTACGGACTCTACAGCTAAACGCTAGAGCGGTGTGAATCGCTCATCGGGACGCTCAGCGTAGCCGTAGACCCCTGGACTCTACGCAAGCATACAACCATTGCTAGAATACCCACAAACATCACCGATACCATGTCGTAATTCAGTGGACCGCAGCCCTAAGGCACTGTGGGATCTAAGCACTGTGTAGCTGTGCGCAGGGGGTCGCGCTGTCACATACCTGGCTGGTGTACAGGCCTCCGCTGTGACAGTGCGCTCTCAGTCTTGGATTATAGCACGTGAGTCTTTGGCAGAGTAGAGTGATTACACTTTGATCAGTAGAGCCTATAAAGCGTTCAACCAAACCCGTCTCATACGATACGATCAGAATCATTGTCTGCAGTACGCAATCTAGCATGCATTGCTCGTGCATATGGTAAGCCATCGGTGCATGGCGTCCCATAGCCACTCCGGATCAGCACCGTGCATCCACTCCATGCATGGTCACCGTAGTCCTGTGCATGGCTGGATCACGACAGTGTATAGCCGACCGTAGAGAGACTAGAAAAGCTAATGCAGAATGCTACGGCGGAGCTGCATTATGCTTGTGTGCTGGTCCTCGCAAAGAGGCCTACGGGTCTGCGTTTCCCTGCGACATATGGTGGTCATGTTGCAGGACACCACCACTCCGAGACGATTCAATGGCATCTCGCCAAGGGTCTATCGGTTCTGACGGTGTGGAGGGAGCAGTTAACCTTCCGCATCATCGCACTCGCTCTACAGTGCGCCGCGAGCAGGCCGCGGAGGGTCAGTCCATGCCCCACGGGGAAGGACAAGACGCTGGGACCTACGGGTATCTCAGTGTTAACCCCTCTGCAGGCCGCCATGCCGGGCAACGCTGATCCTACGGGGAATGCGGGTGCTCAGGCAGCGGTGCACGGAGCGCAGGAAGTGCCACACGTTGCCCAGACAGCATGGGCAGCGCAGCAGATACCACCTCCGATACCGCAGCCTTCGCAGGCTGCGATGTCATCCGGGGCGGCAGCAACAGCCGGGTCGATCGATGTTGCAACTCTCGCGAGCGCGCTATCGCTCGTAATGCCTAAGTCTATGCCGGGAAAGTCGCTAGTAGAAAAGCACAAGTTCCCGGTATGGAACCACAGATATGATCACTTCGGGTGTTCACGAAAGAGGTAGAGAGTTGGGCAAACATGGTGGGGGAAAGTAGCCTGCTAGTGATGATCCACTGGCACAGAATAGCCAGGCTCATGAGTCAGTCAAGCATTGGCTATTCGTGACACTACCAAAGGAGGATAGGGATTTCGTGTCAGACTGCAGTTTGTCCATGAGATGTGGGCATTGCTGCATGCCAAGTACATGCCTTCTGTCGAAGTAGAAATACAGAAGCTATACCAGCAACTCAGTGGTGCCAGGCAGGCGGGAAAGCCACTTGAGAAACCATGTCAACGAGGTAGTTGGTATAGTGAACCAGATGAGGGGTCTGGGAGAAGCTGTGCCTGATCAGTTATACCGCTCTAGGCTACTGGCAGTGGACAGAGAGTATGCACTGCTGCAGCCGATGCTGCAGCAACTGCCAGTGCAGCAGATAGTGTCCCACGCTGCTGACGCATGCTCAGAATAGCAGCCAGTCTGCCCCATCGCCGATTCCCACGGGATGATCGCGGTGGTCAGCAGAGATTTGGGGGACGAGGGTATCGTGGTGGACGCCACGGTGGCCGCCATGGTGCACCCCCAGAGGTTGCCGCAGTGGGAGCAGGGGGAGCAGATAAGCGCAAGTGCTTCAATTGTGAGAAGCCTGGCCATCTGCAGAAAGATTGCCCTTTGCTCTCCGCAGAGGTCAAGCAGTTCTACAGAAACAGGCAGCTGCAGGGCGAGGCCGTGGCAGAGGCCGCGGGGGCCTCAGGTGGCTGTGGTAGACCTAGCGGAACTGCGAGCTGAGTGTGCTGATGGGCCGTCGCCCAATATGCCATACAACCTTTCTGGTGGATAGCGGGTCTGACCTGAACATATGCTTCGACTATAGCATGTTCAGTGAGATCAAGCTGTCGTGATCCAGCCATGCACAGGACTACGATGACCATGCATGGAGTGGATTTCACGGTGCTGATCCGGAGTGGGCTATGGGGCAGCCATGCACCGATGGCTGACCATATGCACGAGCAATGCATGCAAGATTGCGTGCCGCAGACATTGATTCTGATCGTATCCGTATGAGACGTTGATTGAACGCTTATATAGGCTCTACAGATCGTAGTGTAATCACTCTCTCTTCAACTGTCCAAAGTCTCACGTGTATTGATCCTCCACTGAAGGTACAGGAGCTGTCACGGACAGATACCTAAGACAGCAAGGTATGTGACAGCACCAACCCCTGCGCATGACGACATGCTCAGGATCCCACAGGCCTTAGGCCGCGGTCCACTGAATTACGTCATGGTATCGGTGATGATTGTGGGGATTCTTGTGATGTCTGTTAGCATGCGATAGAGTCCAGGGGGAACCTGCGTTACGGCTGCACGCTCCGATGAGTGTGCTACACCGCTCTAGTGTATAGCCGACCGTAGAGAGACTAGAAAAGCTAATGCAGAATGCTACGGCGGAGCTGCATTATGCTTGTGTGCTGGTCTCGCAAAGAGCCTACGGTCTGCGTTTCCTGCGACATATGGTGGTCATGTTGCAGGACACCACCACTCCGAGACGATTCAATGGCATCTCGCCAAGGGTCTATCGGTTTCTGACGGTGTGGAGGGAGCAGTTAACCTTCCGCATCATCCGACTCGCTCTACAGTGCGCCGCGAGCAGGCCGCGGAGGGTCAGTCCATGCCCCACGGGGAAGGACAAGACGCTGGGACCTACGGGTATCTCAGTGTTAACCCTCTGCAGGCCGCCATGGCCGGGCAACGCTGATCCTACGGGGATGCGGGTGCTCAGGCAGCGGTGCACGGAGCGCAGAAGTGCCACACGTTGCCCAGACAGCATGGGCAGCGCAGCAGACACCACCTCCGATACCGCAGCCTTCGCAGGCTGCGATGTCATCCGGGGGCGGCAGCAACAGCCGGACGATCGATGTTGCAACTCTCGCGAGCGCGCTATCGCTCGTAATGCCTAAGTCTACGCCGGGAAAGTCGCTAGTAGACAAGCACAAGTTCCCGGTATGGAACCACAGATATGATCACTTTCGGGTGTTCAAGAAAGAGGTAGAGAGTTGGGCAAACATGGTGGGGGAAAGTAGCCTGCTAAGTGAATGATCCACTGGCACAGAATAGCCAGGCTCATGAGTCAGTCCCAGCATTGGCTATTCGTGACACTACAAAGGAGGATAGGGATTTCGTGTCAGACTGCAGTTTTGTCCATGAGATGTGGTCATTGCTGCATGCCAAGTACATGCCTTCTGTCGAAGTAGAAATACAGAAGCTATACAGCAACTCAGTGGTGCCAGGCAGGCGGGAAAGCCACTTGAGAACATGTCACGAGGTAGTTGGTATAGATGAACCAGATGAGGGGTCTGGGAGAAGCTGGCCTGATCAGTTATACCGCTCTAGGCTACTGGCAGTGGACAAAGAGTATGCACTGCTGCAGCCGATGCTGCAGCAACTGCCAGTCAGCAGATAGTGTCCACGCTGCTGACACATGCTCAGAATAAGCAGCCAGTCTGCCCATCGCGATTCCCACGGGATGATCGCGGTGGTCAGCAGAGATTTGGGGACGAGGTATCGTGGTGGAACGCCACGGTGGTCGCCATGGTGCACCCCCAGAGGTTGCCGCAGTGGGAGCAGGGGGAGCAGATAAGCGCAAGTGCTTCAATGCGAAGAAGCCTGGCCATCTGCAGAAAGATTGCCCACTCCATCAGAACAGTCACCGACGTCATTCTCATCATCATTCATTACTGTGGGGCTCGCAGCATCACTCACATGCTCACGTGCTTCCTCCGGGGAAATGCGCTCAACAGCAGCATCACTCACAATTGCTCCCACAGCATGGACAGCAGGTCTTAAGACTTTGCGAATCAAGTGAAAAGGCTTTGGAACCCATCGAACCCTCACCTCATGTGGCGGATCCAGACGTTCTCCGCTGCCCCTCGCGGCACTTGGTCTGACTCTCCCCTGAGCCATCACCTCCTGTCGCTATTCCGCTAGGCACATGCCGTAGCTCGCCTTGCCCCTGGCCCTCAGACCCAGATATATGCCTCGGCTCATCATATCTGTCACGGTCATCACGCCCTGACACCGTGGACCCGCGGTGACTTCGGCCGCCGCCGTGACCGTCAGCTCGCACAGGTGGGGGTGGCTCACTCAGCTCCTTGCCCATCGACCGCTGGACTGGTTCCGCTGAACGCGAGCGGGATCTAGACTCAGACGCAGAGTCATCCTCACCTCCATCACTAGACTCAGTATCACTCACTTCCTCATCAGTTGGAAGCGGATGGATATCACAGTCCCCTATGTGCAACACAGCCCTATCCCTCGTAGGGATCGTCTCTGCAGGCCTAAACTCATGGTGTAAAGGCCCAGACGGCTGGTTTGCTGCATCATAGTCCCAGTGTGCCACCGCTGCAGCATTGTCAGCCGCTGCATGATCGCAGCGTGCTGCAACCACTGCCTCACTGATCTCTGGTGTGTGCCAGCGCTCATGTCGCGCCAGCAGCTCTGCACCCAACACTCTAGGAGAAAACTCGGGCTCACCCTCAGGTAGCTCGTCTGTCGGTTTGAAACGCCTGTGCAGCGTTCGTCCTGGTTCCCAGTGTTGATGGCCCAGACCCGGATGCTCCCCCTCAGCCCAATCCACATTTCTGCCCCTCTCTGGCATCATGTGTTCACGACTGGCTGGTGGACGCACTGCCCGCACACTAGTGCTCTTCACCCACTTCTTCATGTTGGGCAAGAACTCAGCTTCCGGCACTACACTGGTGTACTGATCGGGTAGGATCTCAAACTCACCCTGCTCATAGTTCTCTAGCACAACTGGGTCCGCCGTAGCCTCCCCAGCCAAGTGAAATCGCTGCGCGAAATCCTTCACTAGAGCAGGTGGAGCAGCCGTGTGCCTGTACATCCGCACTGCTCCCCCATTCCCACGTTTCACGTAAACCCTGTCCATGTGAGGACCTCCACCCGGTCCCATATAGGCACCGAGGATTCCTCGCGCTTCCAGGTGCCTGAAGTGCTCCCTCCTTGGATACACATACATTGGACACCCGAAAGGCTTCACCTGTGCCACCACGAGACGGAAGTCATCTTCCTTGACCTTCCTAAACCACAACAAGTATGGCACAATCTCTCTGACATTCACATTTCTCATGTGCTGTGCCACAAATGCCAATTCTCTCCTGGCAACCAGCGTCTCACACAGCTCATTCAGACTCAGCGCATGCGCTGCAGCCTTCCTGACTCTCAGCTGCTTAGCCCGCTGCTGCACGTTCGTGGACCATGGCTCAGAGCTGGTGGCAACAAACCTATCCTCCAGCTTCTGCTTTGCCTCCTTCCGCCTCACACCCTCCAGTGCTGTGCTCGGCGTCTGGTTGTGTGCATGGTTCACGCACATGTATGCCTCTGGCCACAGGAATGCAGGCACTGCTGCCTGCAGCAGACTCGCCCGCACTGACGTGTTCAGCACACCGATCTTTCGTTCTACCAACCCATTGACTCATGTTGGGCGGTGTCAGTGAACGTGTGTACTATCCCTCGCCACTCAAGGTACTGAGCCAGCTGACTCGAGCTGAACTCACCTCCTTGGTCCGTGTGCAGCCTCCGCACCCCTACCTCCTTGTCATAGACAATCTGAGTGCGGATGCGTTCTATCAGAAGACATATCATCTCCGCAGCACCGCTTTTTGACTTCAGCGGGATCACATGTGAGTACCTGCTGTACTCATCCACTACTACCAGGACGTAGTTTCATTCCGCCTATGCCTACTGGCTTAATCTGTCCAGCCAGATCCGCATGCAATACTTCTCCAGCATACGAGGCATTCTCTGTCACTTTGCCCCCATGCCGTGCTCTGTCACCACTTCTCTGCTCCGCCACGTGGCAACCATGACACTCAAGCGCTACTCCCGTGGGTTTAGGCAACTTGAGGTCATACAGGTCTGGATTCTCAGTCATCAGTTTGAGAATCCGGTTGCCCGCATGGTGAAACGAGAGATGCACCAGAAATGCTGGGTCAAGTCGGTAAGAAGATCTCTGACCAATAGGCACACCATCTACCGCAGCGATTCTCGCCTGCTCACCAACCCATTTCCTATTTCTGTGGAAAAGGTTGTTGGCACTAGTCCAGTCTGTCCCTGAATCTACAGGGCGCAGTTCCCATATCGGTCTGCCCGTCCCGCAATACCAGCTCAATGTGGGGTTATCATCACTATCAACTCCCTGCTCACAGTTGCCCACAAATGTTTGTGCTTGGTCATAGAAACCCGGCATCTCTACTGTGTTTGCCTTGCCTGTGTGCAAGTACACATTCGACCGCTTCAGCACAGTCGTTGATAGGATATTGATCGGGCTGGCTGGCACCCAGTAGACATGATCCAGCTCAACATCCACAGGCACCAACTCACCCTGTACTGTCACGTACTTCCCCACATTCGCCCTGATAGTGCCCATGCCATATATCTTAAGCCTGCCCTGGTCTAAGGGCTGGCACTCTGTGATATCTGGTGGCTTGATCTCACTGAACATGCTATAGTCAAAGCATATGTTCAGGTCAGACCCGCTATCCACCAGAAAGGTGTATGGCATATTGGGCGACGGCCCATCAGCACAGTCAGCTCGCATTTCCGCTAGGTCTACCACAGCCACCTGAGGGCCCCCGCGGCCTCTGCCACGGCCTCGCCCTGCAGCTGCCTGTTTCTGTAGGAATTGCTTGACCTCTGCGGAGAGCAAAGGGCAATCTTTCTGCAGATGGCCAGGCTTCTCACAATTGAAGCACTTGCGCTTATCTGCTCCCCCTGCTCCCACTGCGGCAACCTCTGGGGGTGCACCATGGCGACCACCGTGGCGTCCACCACGATACCCTCGTCCCCCAAATCTCTGCTGACCACCGCGATTATCCCGTGGGAATCGCGATGGGGCAGACTGGCTGCTATTCTGAGCATGTGTCAGCAGCGTGGACACTATCTGCTGCACTGGCAGTTGCTGCAGCATCGGCTGCAGCAGTGCATACTCTTTGTCCACTGCCAGTAGCCTAGAGCGGTATAACTGATCAGGCACAGCTTCTCCCAGACCCCTCATCTGGTTCACTATACCAACTACCTCGTTGACATGTTTCTCAAGTGGCTTTCCCGCCTGCCTGGCACCACTGAGTTGCTGGTATAGCTTCTGTATTTCTACTTCGACAGAAGGCATGTACTTGGCATGCAGCAATGCCCATATCTCATGGACAAAATTGCAGTCTGACACGAAATCCCTATCCTCCTTCGGTAATGTCACGAATAGCCAATGCTTGACTGACTCATGAGCCTGGCTATTCTGTGCCAGTGGATCATTCACTAGCAGGCTACTTTCCCCCACCATGTTTGCCCAACTCTCTACCTCTTTCTTGAACACCCGAAAGTGATCATATCTGTGGTTCCATACCGGGAACTTGTGCTTGTCTACTAGCGACTTTCCCGGCGTAGACTTAGGCATTACGAGCGATAGCGCGCTCGCGAGAGTTGCAACATCGATCGTCCCGGCTGTTGCTGCCGCCCCGGATGACATCGCAGCCTGCGAAGGCTGCGGTATCGGAGGTGGTATCTGCTGCGCTGCCCATGCTGTCTGGGCAACGTGTGGCACTTCCTGCGCTCCGTGCACCGCTGCCTGAGCACCCGCATTCCCCGTAGGATCAGCGTTGCCCGGCATGGCGGCCTGCAGAGGGTTAACACTGAGATACCCGTAGGTCCCAGCGTCTTGTCCTTCCCCGTGGGGCATGGACTGACCCTCCGCGGCCTGCTCGCGGCGCACTGTAGAGCGAGTGCGATGATGCGGAAGGTTAACTGCTCCCTCCACACCGTCAGAACCGATAGACCCTTGGCGAGATGCCATTGAATCGTCTCGGAGTGGTGGTGTCCTGCAACATGACCACCATATGTCGCAGGAAACGCAGACCCGTAGGCCTCTTTGCGAGACCAGCACACAAGCATAATGCAGCTCCGCCGTAGCATTCTGCATTAGCTTTTCTAGTCTCTCTACGGTCGGCTATACACTAGAGCGGTGTAGCACACTCATCGGAGCGTGCAGCCGTAACCGCAGGTTCCCCCTGGACTCTATCGCATGCTAACAGACATCACAAGAATCCCCACAATCATCACCGATACCATGTTGTAATTCAGTGGACCGCGGCCTAAGGCCTGTGGGATCCTGGGCATGTCGTCATGCGCAGGGGTTGGTGCTGTCACATACCTTGCTGTCTTAGGTATCTGTCCGTGACAGCGCCTGTACCTTCAGTTGGAGGATGAATGCACGTGAGTCTTAGGACAGTAGAAGAGAGAGTGATTACACTACGATCTGTAGAGCCTATATAAGCGTTCAATCAACGTCTCATACGGATACGATCAGAATCAATGTCTGCGGCACGCAATCTTGCATGCATTGCTCGTGCATATGGTCAGCCATCGGTGCATGGCTGCCCCATAGCCACTCCGGATCAGCACCGTGAATCCACTCCATGCATGGTCACCGTAGTCCTGTGCATGGCTGGATTACGACAGACGGAGCATGCAAATGACACAGTACAGGCTAATCACAGCCTATGTCTGTTCCCCGCACTCGCGCACCAACTTCAAGGTATTAAGTTACATGGGCACCTGAAGGCGCACGTACACCTGTATTATAAATACAGCCGCGGCCACTCACACGCCCCCATCCGAGTCGGACACGACCGTGACTCAGATGCATACTTACAGCCGCGTTCACAGTGCCCCGCCTACGCCTACCGGGACTCGCGGTCGCACCCGGCAGCTGCCGGCTAAAGCACCATCCAGTGTGCCTTCATACATTCAGACATGACCGGTGCCTGCGCATGCACCAGTAAACTCGCTCGCGCGTGCACACGTGCACTTGCTGCACATGTATACGCACGTTAACGTTGCTGTGACGATACAAGCTGTACGCGGCAGCACAGTCTTCTGGAAGCCTTCAGAAGGTCCTCGAGGAGGCAGAGATGCTTCTCTGACCTTCCGCGCACATGCCTGTGCCGAGGTTGCTGTGTTATGTGGTCACCAACACTGCTACGTGAGCATGCTCGAGAGAGCATGGCTGACGTGAGCATAGACCCTTCTAGAAAGGGGTGTTGGCGTGTGTGGGGATTAGCACATTGCAAATGGGCTAAAGGCAGGAGTCGCACACAGGCCGGAACACTATATAAGCGCTATGGTGTGCTGGCTGGACCTTAGAGGGTTTACACAGTACAGCTTGACACAACCCAGGTACAATCGGAGTACCGTCACAGTGGTATCGGTGATTGAGAGCTTACTTTCCATTACACTACAGTGTTCACAAGCTTGTCTAGGTCGTTCCCCAAGGTTAAACCATGGCTCCTCGAACCGCTAGAAAGCTTACGGCACAGGGCAGCGCCCCAGCCAACATAGCACAGGCCAGCGCGCCTGCTGCAAACGAAAGACCCACGAACGATACAGTTCCGAGAGTTGGGCAAGCGAGTGCTCCGACCGTAGTGCAAACTACTAACGTGGGCAACACGCACACACAAAACCAAAACGCCGGCCAAAGCAGCGCTATGGCCGCGCGTGACGTCAATCATCCGGTTGACACCGAGATGACTGACGTGGACACGCGGGTTGCAAACCCAAGTGTCCCGGAATCAGGGACAGTGCATCCCACAGTCACGACCACCGAGGTCCGGGGCGTGACGCAAGGAATAAACCACCTTGCAGTCGACGGGCCTGATCGAACAGGCACCGTTGGCACGCAACAGGCGCAAAATCCGCCAGCGCCATCGCCAGCCGCGCCCGTGGTTGCCGCTGCGGCAACTTTCTCTGCGCAGGACGTCCAATTGATCGTCAATCAGGCAGTATCTACGGCGGTCGAGGCCGCGGTGACCCAAACGCGGACCACCCTGCTATCGGCACTGGAAAGGACTACACAGGTACCTACTCCCGCCAGAATGTCTGATAAATTGGGCGTGCGTGACCTGAAATTGCCTGAGTTCAAAGGCAGTCACAACGAACGGTCGAATTTCATAGAACCTGATTTTTGCCTGCCGTTGTTGACGTGGACGAAGGAAGTTCTGGTGTTGCTCGGTGCTAGCGGTTTGCCCCAGCGTCAGCAAGCGTTTAGCATCGTTAATGCATTAGCGGGAGCTGCGCGTCGATCATTCCTTAGGACGTATCCAGACCTGAATCTCGAATCCAGCACGCCAGATGACGTGATGCGCAAGCTTATCGCGCTCGTGCCTGACCACAAGGCTATGTTCACACAGAACGCTCTAGACATGTCCTTTGCGTCCAAAACTCTGCGTGATGACATTGAGACATTCGGTATGCTCGTCCAGCATGGCGAGATGCCAGCCGATGGTTCCCATTTTTGGTACAAACATCTGGTTCAGAAAATTCTGTCCGTACGCTCAGACCTGCTGACGTTGTCGCAGAACTATCTCAACACGAGCCTTGAGTTCCGTCCGACAGAGTCGTTCGGTGCGCTGATCACGAGGGCAATAGAAATTGTCTGCAAACTTGATCAGGAGGGGGTCCTCGTGCAGGTACTGCGTCACGAAAAACGCACAAAAGCTTCGGATATGTCTGACACCAGTGCGCCAAAAAAGCGAAAGACAGACTCAGCCGGGTCCGAGTCGAAACGCGGGAACAAGCACGGTGACATGTCATACGCAGCGCTTGCCAAACGGTTCGACCGATGTGGCAAGTGCGCCTACCATATTGCAGACCCGCATGAGCGTTCCCGCCATGAGGCGTCATGCACAGGCGAGAAGGACAAGAACGGCAACGACATGTTCGCTGCTCGCATGGGCAAAGTGCGATCCTTGGTCAAGAAAGGCCAGGAAGATAGAGTGAACAAATTCCCTAGCCGGAACGCCTCTGAGTCAGGAGGGAAAGCCCATAAGAAAGTGTCGTTTGCCAAGTGAGGGCACGGCGCTGGGTCCCTCTCTACCCTTGTCGCTACTCTAGGCAGTGTTGGAGACATTGCTCCCCATGAGTACGACAGTGTAGACGAGTTTCTGAGCTGTGCGGTAGAGAAAAGGTGTAACGTATTGGAAGTTGATCGCCCAGATCAGGTTGCGAGAGTGTTGACACACTACCATACGTGCAAGTCGAATTCACCCATGCGTACGGCAGCGTACTTTGCTTTGCCCAAGGCGGCACTGCCAACAGCGGCGACTAAGGGCATGCATGAGATGTACACTCTACAGTCGCGCGCTGACGACGCAGTATCTGAGCACGTGGTGTTTTACGACTCGCCAGCGTTGAAACGCGGGCCACATAAGTTGCACGATCTGCCACCAGGGCTACAGCAGTTTCATACAGCACCATTATTGCATGAGAAAGACAGTGATGGTGAATCTGTGAACAACGATCTGACGTTCGTGTTCTCTGCGTCGATAGCTGGTGTGCACTGCACAGCGCTCGGGGACTCCGGCGCGAAGCACAGTTTTGTGAGCAAAAGTTTTGCACAGCGACACAAACTGACTATTCACAAGAACAGTGTACCAATCGTTATGGCCGATGGTAGACAAACTGCCACCTCTGGTTATGTGCACTGCAAGTTGAAAATCCAGGCATATCAATCAGATGTCATGCTGCATGTTGTTGAAATGGTGCCAGGGGTAGATGTGATCCTTGGAGATGATTGGTTCATCACTGAGGGTGCCTGTATTGACTACGGCAACTCGGATGCCAGAGCATACGTGCCAGCGAGCATGTGGCTTAGGCGAAAACGCCTACGCATTCTTCCCCATCAGAGTGCTGCTGTCGATGACTCGACACCGCACGCGGGTGCGCCAGACACAGCAGCGCCTGGAAAGATATCTCTGTTGTCACACGTACAAGCTGCCAGAATACTGTCGCGTCCTAGCATGGATCGGGCAACTCCATTCCTGGTCATGTGCCGCGATAAGAAGGAAGAATCCGCAGAGACATCAGAAACACGCGAACAGAAAGTGCACGCTCTGCTTGACGAAATCGCAGAAGTGTTTGATGCGCCAACTGTTTGTGAGCGGCAGGATGATACTCCTGAGGGCATTCGGTTGCAGCCCGATGCTACACCGCCCAACAGGCCAGCGTTCCGCTTATCCATGAAAGAACGTAAGGAGGTAGAAAAGCAAGTCCAAGAGTTGTTGGATGCTAGACGCATTGTGCCGTCAACCTCAGCATTTGGTGCACCAGTGCTGTTCGTTCCAAAGCCGGACGGTTCGCTGCGCATGTGTATAGACTACCGCGCACTCAATAAGTTGACACTTAAGAATAAGTACCCACTTCCTCGAATTTATGATCTGCTGGATAATTTGAGCGGTGCAAAGTACTTCACCTCCCTCGATTTGACATCGGGATACCACCAGATCGGCCTGCACCCCTCAGATTGGGAGAAAACGGCATTCAACACACATGTGGGGAAATATGAATGGCGAGTGTTACCATTCGGGCTTTGCAATGCTCCGGCGCTCTTTCAAGCGAAAATGAACAAACTATTCTCCGGGCAGCTGAACCGGTTTGTGTGCGTCTACCTCGACGACATACTAATTTATTCGCGAACAGAAAAAGAGCATCTGCAACATTTGCGGATAGTGCTGGAAGTGCTGAAACAGAGTCAGTACAAAGCCAAACTGTCTAAGTGTGAGTTTTTCAAACCGGAATTGAAATTCCTGGGTCACATCGTGTCCACGGAGGGGATTAAGCCTGATCCAGCGAAGGTACAAGTGGTCAATGACTGGCCGCAGCCTCGTTCTGTGTATGAAGTGCGCAGCATCCTGGGCCTGGCAAATTACTTCCGGCGATTCATTCGTAATTATGCGAAAATAGCCAGCCCTCTGACAGATCTACTCAAGGGCATTACGGCAACTGACCGGAAGGGAAAGCTGCTGCAGTGGGGCAAGCTCTCAGCAGAGGCTGCTCGCAACTGTCGTAATTCAGTGGACCGCAGCCCTAAGGCACTGTGGGATCTAAGCACTGTGTAGCTGTGCGCAGGGGGTCGCGCTGTCACATACCTGGCTGGTGTACAGGCCTCCGCTGTGACAGTGCGCTCTCAGTCTTGGATTATAGCACGTGAGTCTTTGGCAGAGTAGAGTGATTACACTTTGATCAGTAGAGCCTATATAACCGTTCAACCAAACGTCTCATACGGATACGATCAGAATCATTGTCTGCGGCACGCAATCTAGCATGCATTGCTCGTGCATATGGTAAGCCATCGGTGCATGGCGTCCCATAGCCACTCCGGATCAGCACCGTGCATCCACTCCATGCATGGTCACCGTAGTCCTGTGCATGGCTGGATCACGACACTCCCCCTAGACTAGGCTTGTACTACCGCAAGCTGTAGTCTATCTCTAAATTTTGCTAGTGCTGGTCCCGCCAACACTTTCGTAAACATATCAGCTAGCATGTCTACCGTGCTAACCCAGCTGATAGTTAACTCATCGAGTTCTACGAACTCGCGGACTCTCAGGTCCCTGACCCTGATGTGCTTGGAGCGGTCACTAGAGATGGGGTTCACAGCTAGCAAGTTGGCACTCTTGTTGTCACCCCACAGAGTTGGCTTCACAGCCGACAAACCAAGATCAGTGCACAACTGCTTTGCCCACATCACCTCATTGGCTGCTGAGCTCATCGCAATAAGCTCTGCCTCAGTCGTATCACCAGCCACAATAGTCTGCCTCTTCGAACGCCAGAACACACAGTTCCCATGCATCCGGACTATCACTCCTGACACGCTCTTCAAGCAAGCACCATTGGCGAAGTCAGCATCCGTAAATGCTTCCAACACCTCACTTCCCTCGTTGGAGCCACTAAAAGTCAAGCCAAGATCTATGGTCCCTCGCAGGTATCTCAGTACATGCTGGACAGCAGCCCAATGACACTTCGCACTCCCAGCCATATGCCTGGCCAGGACATTGGCCGGAAAGGAAATATCAGGACGCGACACAGCAGCCACATACTGGATGCTTTCTACGGCTTGCATAAACCTCTTATGCTCTGCGACAGTAGCCTTCTCCTGGCTAGGATCATCCTTCAGACTAAACACTTTCTGCTTTGGTACCAACGGCGTTGGTGCCTTTCTGCACTCACTCATACTGAACCTTTCCAGCATGTCCCTGATGTTCTTTCTGTGCGTTATGGTGATAGTGCGAGCAAGCCGATCACGTATGACCTCCATACCCAGCACATATCCCAGCTCCCCCAGGTCACGACCCTCAAATGCCTCAAGGATCCTGCTGATGGCATCATCCATCTGCTCCTTACGACCGAAGATCAACAGATCATCGACCCATAGGAAAATAAGACATCGTCCTATTTTGCAAATAAACAGTGCGGGGTCACTGGCTGATCTCACAAAGCCCATTCTCGACAAGAGCTCTGCAAGCGCTTTATGCCACTCCCTGGCAGCTTGCTTCAGACCATACAACGCCTTTTTCAGACGCCACACCATACCAGACCCATCATCCAGTACAAGAGGTTGTGCCACATACACTTCCTCCTCCAGAACACCATTCAGGAAAGCACATTTAATGTCTATGTGTCTCGTCTCCAGATCCTCTACAGCACAGACAGACAACAGAGCCCTGAAGGTAGCATAACTGCCCACAGGTGCCCATGTCTCAAAGAAATCTACGCCCTCAACTTGCGTAAATCCCCTGGCTACATATCTAGCTTTGAATCGCTCAATCTCACCCTGTGCTCCTCGCTTAATCTTAAGCACCCACTTGCCTGTCACAGGCTTCACTCCTGCTGGCACCTGACTAACTCGAACACATCATGTTCCCTTAAGGAGGTCAACTCATCAAGCATTGCTATGATCCACTGCTCACGATGGCAGCCTCTCATGGCTTGCTTCACCGTTGGATCGTCCAGCACAGCTTTGACCTTCTTCCTCGCAGCAGCTGCACACCGGGACTCACTGCGGCTAGCAGTCTTGCCACTGCTCGGAATCACATCCTGCCCCGTCGTGTTCTCTGCATCAGGAGTCACACTGTCAGCCGTAGCAAACACTCCATCCGCCAGATCACCGACGTCACTCTCCATATGGACTACTGTGGAGCTCCCAGCATCATCATGCTCACGTGCATCATCCGGGGAAATGCGCTCAACAGCAGCATTCTCACTTTCATTCACTCCCACAGCATGGACAGCAGGTCTTAAGGTTTTGCGAATCAATTTGAAAGGTTTTGGAACCCATCGAACCCTCACCTCTTGTGGTGGATCCAGATGTTCTCCGCTGCCTCCTGCGGCACTTGGTGCTAACTCTCCCCCTGAGCCAGCTCCGCCTGCCTCTCTTCCACTAGGCACATGCCGTAGCTTGCCTTGCCCCTGACTATCAACACGCTGTGGCATATGCCGTGGCTCATCATGCTCCCAGCGTACTGCACGTCCTGACACCGCTGACCCTTGCCATCGGTTGTACATCCCGTGGTCTTCAGATTTCGCAGGTGGGGGTGGCTCACTCGGCGCCTTGCCCATCGACCGTTGGACTCGCTGCGGTGACCGCGAGCGCGATCGAGACCGAGATTCCGAGGGCTCAGAAACCCCTGAGAATGACTCAACCGAGTCACTGGCAGCCTCTGGCTGTTCCTCCCCCTCAGACTCATCATTCTCACTACCCTGTGGCTCAATGCGGCAGCCACTCAAATCCAGCACAGCTCTATCCCGCGTAGGGATCACATCTCTCGGTCGCATCTCAGCATTGTGCGGACCGGATGGTTGCTGAACCGCATCATACTCCCAGTGTGGTACCCTGTTCACACAGTCCTCGGCCGTGTAAGCGCAACGCGCTGTCACCACTGCCTCACTGATCTCAGGCGTGTGCCACCGCTCATGCCTGGCTATCAACTCAGAGCCTAAAACACGCGGTGAAAACGGCGGCTCACCGTCAGGCAACTCATCATCCGGCACATAGCGCCGATGCAACTGCCTGCCTGGTTCCCAGTGTGTGTGCCCCAGCGCTGGATGCTCCCCCTCAGCCCAATCCACATTTCTGCCCCTCTCTGGCATCATGTGTTCACGACTGGCTGGTGGTCGCACTGCCCTAACACTAGTTGATCTCAACCATTTCTGCATGTTGGGCAAGAAACCAACGTCAGGTACTACACGAGTATGCTCATCGGGCATGATCTCGAATTCTCCCAGCTCGTAGTTCTCCAACATGACCGGATCCACCGTAGCTTGCTCCGACATGTGGAAACGTTTCGCGAACTCTCTCAGCAGAGCTGGTGGAGAAGCCGTATGCCTATACATACGCACTGCTCCCCCATTCCCTCGCTTCACGTAAGCTCTATCCATGTGAGGACCAGCACCCGGTCCCATGTAGAAACCGAGCACTCCTCTCTCATCCAGGTGTCTGAAGTCCTCTCTCCGAGCATATACATACATCGGACACCCGAAAGGCTTCACCTGGGCCACCACCAGATGGAATGTGTCCTCACTCACATTCCTGAACCACAACAGATATGGCACAATCTGTCTGACATCAACATTCTTCACACATTGGGCGACAAACTTCCCATCGCCCCTGGCCATACCCTCATCAGCCAGAGCCTGCAGACTCATCTGCTGAGCCTGAGCCCTCCTCGTCTGCAACTGTGCAGCTCTCACAGCCTCATTCGTTGACCACGGGTCACGACTGGTCTGCACATGCCTCTCCTCCAGTTTCTGCTTGGCCTCCTTCCGCCTAACACCCTCTAGAGCTGTGCTAGGCGTCAGGTTATGCGCATGGTTCACACACATATACGCCTCTGGCCACAGAAATGCAGGCACAGCTGCTTGCAGCAGGCTTGCCCTCACACTCCTGTTTAGCACACCGATCTTTCTCTCCACCATTCCATTGGACTCATGCTGGCCCGTGGCAGTGTACGTGTGCTCAATGCCACGCCACGCGAGGTACTGAGCCAGCTGGTTAGAGCTGAACTCACCACCCTGGTCAGTGTGCAGCCTCCGCACCCCAACCTCTCTATCATACACGATCTGAGTGCGGATTCGCTCAATCAGCAGGCATATCATTTCCGCAGCCCCACTCTTGGACTTCAACGGAATCACATGGGAGTACCGGGAGTACTCATCCACCACTACCAGGATGTAGTTCATACCCCCGATTCCTACTGGCTTGATCTGCCCTGCTAGATCAGCATGCAACACTTCCCCAGCATAGATGGCATTCTCCGTCACCTTGCCCCCGTGCTGTGCTCTATCGCCGCTTCTCTGTTCAGCCACGTGGCAACCATGACACTGAAGCGCTACCCCCGTAGGTTTCAGCATCTTCAGGTCATACAGTTGTGGGTTGTCTCTCATCAACTGGAGTACCCGATTGCCAGCATGGTGAAAAGCGATATGCACTAGGAATGATGGATCAACCTGAAAGGAATAACCTTGTTCATTCGGTACACCGGTCACCGCAGCAACTTGCTGCTGCTCACGTACCCATTTCCCATTCCTATGAAACAAGTTATTCGCACTTGTCCAGGCTGCTCCTCTATCTACCGGTCGCATTTGCCATATCGGCCTGCCTTTCCCACAGAACCATGTCAGAGTAGGTTTTCCATCCTCATCCTCACCCTGCTCACAGTTCCTGTGGAACCCATAGCTCTGGTCATGAAACCCAGGCATCACTACCCGGTTTGCATGCTTGCCCGTATGCAAGTATATCTCAGACTTTTTCAACTCCTTTGTTGAAAGGATGTTGATAGGACTGGCCGGCACCCAGTAGACGTTTGTCAACTCTATGTCTACTGGTGTGATAGTGCCCTGCGCACTCACATACTCTCCCAGATTAGCTCTGATCGTGCCCACACCATACATGTCTAGCCTGCCCTGGTCAAGAGGCTGACACTGCGGCATATCTGGTGGCTTGATCTCGCAAAACATATCATAGTCAAAGCATATGTTTATGTCTGAGCCACTATCTATTAGGAAAGTGTACGGCATGTTGGGAGACGGCCCATCAGCACAGTCAGCTCGCAGCTTATCTAGGTCAACTACAGCTACCTGAGGGCCACCGCGGCCTCTGCCACGGCCTCGCCCTGCAGCTGCTTGCTTCTGCAGGAATTGTTTGACCTCTGCGGAGAGCAATGGACAATCCTTTTGCACATGTCCAGGCTTATCACAGTTGAAGCATTTCCTCTTTTCTGCTCCCCCTGCTGCCCCTGCTCCCACAGCTGCTACCTGTGGGGGTGAACCTTGGCGACCACCGTAGCGTCCACCTCGGTACCCACGTCCCCCATGGCGCTGTTGTCCACCGCGATCGTCCCGTGGGAATCGCGACGGACCCTGCTTGCTGTTCGTCTGGGCATGTGTCAACAGCGTAGACACTATCTGCTGCACTGGCATGGCCTGCAGCATGGGCTGCAACAGGCTGTACTCTTTGTCTACTGCCAGCAACCGTGATCTGTACAACTGATCAGACACAGTCTCACCCAGTCCTCTCATCTGGTTTACTATGCCCACCACCTCATTCACATGCTTCTCCAGCGGCTTGCCAGCCTGCTGGGTACTGCTGAGCTGGTGATACAGCTTCTGTATTTCTACCTCCACTGATGGCATATACTTAGCATGCAGCAACGACCAGACCTCATGGACGAAACTACAGTCTGCCACGAAGTCTCTATCCTCCTTTGGCAGTGTGGTGAACAACCAGTGCATGACTTGCTCATGAGCCTGGCTGCTCTGAGCAAGCGGATCATTGACTAGCAGGCTACTCTCACCCACCATCTTCGCCCAGCTCTCTACCTCCTTCTTAAATACTCGGAAGTGATCAGTCTTATAGTGCCACACCGGAAATCTGTTCTCTCTACTAGAGATTTCCCCGGTACTGGCCTGGGCATGGCAAGCGACAGCGCTTTGCCGCCAGCGTGCTTACGTCAATAGATCCAGCCGTAGCTGGTACTCCTGATGACATCGCAGCCTGCGAAGGCTGCGGTATCGGAGGCGGTATCTGTTGGTCATCCACGCAGCTGGCGCTGCGAGATGTGCTGGCTGTGTTCCTTGCGCCGCAGCCTGAGCTCCTGCTTCCCCCGTAGGATCAGCATTTCCCGGCAATGCCGCCTGCAGAGGACCTGCATTGGGATACCCGTAGGTCCCAACGCGCTGTTCTTCCCCGTAGGTCACGAACTGGTCCTCCGCGGCCTGCTCGCGGCGCGCTGTGGAACGTGTGTGGTGGCGAGGACGAACTTCTTCTCCATCCTCGCCGTCAGAGCCAATAGATCCTGGCGAGATGCCATTGGGACTTCTCGGCGTGGTGGCATCCTGCAACACGACCTTCGTGCGTCGCAGGACACGCAGACCCGTAGGCCTTTCTGCGAGACCAGTACCCTGACAGAATGCAGTCCAGCCGTAGCGTTATGCATCTGTGTACTCTAGTCTCTCTACGGACTCTACAGCTAAGCGCTAGAGCGGATGGTGAATCGCTCATCGGGACGCTCAGCCGTAGCCGTAGACCCCTGGACTCCTATCGCAAGCATACACACATTGCTAGAAATACCCACAAACCCATCACGATACCATGTCGTAATTCAGTGGACCGCAGCCCTAAGGCACTGTGGGATCTAAGCACTGTGTAGCTGTGCGCAGGGGGTCGCGCTGTCACATACCTGGCTGGTGTACAGGCCTCCGCTGTGACAGTGCTGCTCTCAGTCTTGGATTATAGCACGTGAGTCCTTTGGCAGAGTAGAGTGATTACACTTTGATCAGTAGAGCCTATATAAGCGTTCAACCCAAAACGTCTCATACGGATACGATCAGAATCATTGTCTTGCGGCACGCAATCTAGCGATGCATTGCTCGTGCATATGGTAAGCCATCGGTGCATGGCGTCCCATAGCCACTCCGGATCAGCACCGTGCATCCACTCCATGCATGGTCACCGTAGTCCTGTGCATGGCTTGGATTCACGACAGCAAACGTGGCAAGAGGCGTTCACACATTAAGTGGACCTTCTGCGTGCGCACAAGCGTTTTCAGATCTGAAAGATGCTTCTGATAAGTGCACCTGTACTAGCACTGCCAGACTTTTCCGAGTCGTTCACTGTTGTGTGTGATGCTTGTACAGCTGCACCGGCTGTGGTGGCATGCTGCTCCAGAATCGGCACCCAGTCGCTTTCTATTCCTAAGAAGCTGTCTGGGCGTGAAGCAAACTACTCTGCTTCCGACATTGAAATGCTTGCCGTTATCTATGCACTGCGAGAGTGGCGGTGTTACTTGGAGTTGGCATGACAGGCCCATGTGTGATCGAGACGGATCATCAGCCTAATACAATACGTTTGATTCAGTGGTACCAACCCGCATACTCTGAAGCGCAGAGCGAGGTGGTTGTATGAGTCCGTCAGCGGGTACGACTACGTATGGAAATATAGGCCCGGCGCGTCTTAATGGTCGCGGATCCGATATCGCGTGCACCGCAACACTTTGCAATAATTGCAAGCTGGTGGTAAATGTGTGCGTACGCTTGACAGTGTCGGCCCACCATCAGAGGAAATTCCTGTCGCTCTCTTTCTACGCTGGTGTCCTGCGTGAGCCACGCACTGCTAAGGGGGGGAAGACGGCGCAAGAAACAGAAACTCAATCGAGAAACTTGTTGTGAATGTCCATCCTTCGGCACAAGCTGTCAAAGGCTATGTGTTCACAATCTACTTGCCCGTTGCCGACAAGGTTGCGAACAGATGCAAGCGATCAGACCAGAAACGCTTTTGACAGACTAAAACTGGTAAAACCACCAGGACGGATTTGTACTGGACGAAGAATGATCGCCTGTTACATCCCCGACGTTGAAACGTTGAGAAAGAGTGCATAGAATCCAGTGCATTTCCCACCCGCAGTATCGGTCCACTACGGGGTGGCTTCGTACGATCAAGAAGGTGAGAGAGTTTTCCACTGGGAGCGCGTTTGTCAGTAGACGTGGCGAAATTCGTAAAGACTTGCGATTCGTGCCCAGCACGTCAAGGCGTCGCACCAGTTGCCACAGGGCGAATTACACCCTCTCCCTATCCCAGGTCGACGATGGAATCAGTGTCTTTAGACCTGATAACTGACTGCCAGTAACTGAGGCGGGGTTACAATACTATCGTGGTCTTCGTTGATCGCTTGTCGAAGATGGTGCACCTGGCGCCATGCACAAAGAATGTCCACTGCCACAGATCTGGTCCACCTGTTTGAAGATACAGTGTGGAAGCTGCATGGAATTCCCAGCAGCATAGTGACAGACCGGGACGTGCGCTTTGCGTCGTTTTGGGAGCTCATGTGCGAGCACTTCGGCATTGAGCACAACAAGTCCTCAGGCAAGCACCCCCAGTCTGACGGGCAAACAGAAAAACGCCAATGGTGGTGTTTAGAGGATACACTCAGGCATTTCGTTGACCAACTCGCAGAAAAACTGGGACACGCTGTTGCCAGTGGCAGAGTTCGCCCATGAACAATGCACACAATTCTCGACCATCGACAAACACGCCTTCATGCTGAACTACGGGCAGCATCCCCGACACTCCCATCTCGCAAGTTTTTGCGCAAAGAGAATGCTGAGAGTGAACAAGTTCGTCGGCAGGTGGTCTGAGCAACTACAAGTTGCCAAGAGGTGCATAGAGGGCAGCACAGCAAAGGCAAAAGGCCTCGGCTAATCGCCGCAGGAGACCGGCAGAGTTGCTAGAGGTGGGAGACCGAGTGCTGGTCCACATCAAACACTTCAAGCTAAAGCAAGGCTTCAAGTTGAAGCTAGCGCCCCGGTACTTGGGCCCTTTTCCGATTACAGAAGTGATTGGTCAGCATAGGCTCAGCTTTCGTGTTGAGTTGCCAAGCCCGTTGCATCGCATGCACAATGTATTCCATGTCTCGTCACTGAGGAAGTACATGGCAATGGTCCTTATCAGCCCCCAGTAATTCCAGAGGTAGAGGACTCTGAATTGTTCTTTGAGGTTGATCACATCTCTGATACTAGGGATGTGCCTAGACGGCAATACCATGTGCATTGGTAGGCGGCGGCCAAGGCTGGCATGATGCCATGCTTCTACATGGTTGCGACCATCACATCCGGGACTTTTTTTGCCTGTATGGTCGAGAGCTTTCTACCTCTGCTACGCTAGCGTACGCATGCTCGGCACGCTGCGCTCGGCATCCGCTAGGCGGACACACACAGCACTGGTAGATTTTAATTTCTGGAATTAGCTGCTTCGCGAGAGTTGCGGCAGTTGGCGCGCGCTGTGACGCCTGCGCCTGCTTTGTACCAGCGGTACGGCAGTCGCAGCGGCTTTGCTCCGCACACCTCCTCACCTCGCAGCGCTGCAGCGTAGACACTGTACATTAGGCATACTTATTTTGCTCTCGGCCACGGGGCCTGGGCCTGGCCCTAGGCCTCGCACTTTCTGCGGGTGCGCGTGCACCAACCACTTCGCGCCAAAGCGTAATCACGCCCGAAGGCCCCAGCCTCGCTCCCACAGCATAGCACTACAATGAACGAGGACCTGCATGTGCCTTGCCCCGCGTGCCCTCGCCGCTTCCGCGCGCCGGCGATCTGCTTGCCCACTGCCGGGCTGCCACCCGAAGTACAAGTTCACTGAGGACCAACAACGGGCATACAGCTGCTACCACTGCGAGGCATGCAAGCTGCCCTTCTCGAGATACAACGATCCGGAGGGCCACAGGCATGCAGCAAATTGTCGCGGCGTACCAGCGGACTCCCACGCCCCCACTCCCGCCGCACCGGTACAACGGCCGCACGTGCACGCCCACCAACACTGGCGCATGGCCTCGCCGTGCGCTCGTTATACAGCCCGGCGCTGCGGACGTGCTCGTATGTCCACCCGCTGGGGCCGGCCGCTGAGCCCTGTTCAGGTTCCGCAGGATAGCCTCAAACCGCGCCCCTCCGTGCTAGACTGGTCGGACGGGCGCTGCTGCCGGGCCTTCCTGTCCCCACAGACGGCCTGCCGGCGCTGACAGGCCATCGCGCATAGGCTTGCGTCGCCCCCCCCCCCCCCCTCGCCCATCTCGCCCCGAGAGCCCCCCCC
>UNSF01000028.1:587500-829016 GCA_900538255.1 Ulva mutabilis | reverse complement strand
CGCACACAGCAACCAGCTGCCAAACTGCGCACTACCGCCCACCCCAGCAAAACCGCCCACTACCGACCCCCCACAGGAGCACCCCCACTCCATCCGGCCCGACTCGAGCACTCCATTACGGGACCCCCGCAGATGAGAGCCCGGGGGCTCACGCCCCGCACAGTGCAGGGCGTACCAGCCCTCCCCCTCCCCCTCCGACCGCCCGGCAGGGGCCTGAGGGGGGGGCGCGCAGGAGGACACTGGCGGCGCCGCATCGCTCTCCCCCGCGGCAGCTCACAGGAAGGCAGGGCGGGCAGCACGACCAGACGCGGGGCCGGCCTGCGCGCCAGCAACCGCGGCACCCCGTCCATCAAGGCGGCCAGCGGCCGCCTATAGCACGTCCGACGGGACAGCGTGTCCAGGCACCACCGCCCGGCCGGCCAGCCGCATGCGCAAAGGAGCCGCAGCGAGGACCTGGCGCGTCACACCACGGCACAGAGTGGTGGAGAGTTCGCACATGGCATTCTGCAAGAACGCTCGCCTGGACACGGCCCCGAAGCCGCAGCAAAGTCAGCAATCTTATTTAGGAAGGCGAACGCACCCGTGCCCACACGGCCAAACGTCTCATGCGACAGGGACACAACGCGACACGCGCCAGTTGCCGGAGCGGCCGTACTTGTCTCGCTTCCGGTCCTCATCAGCTGGGCGGCAGCGCCTGGCGTGTTTGCCGCGGCAACGACCCGGAGGGGGCCACCGGACAGGTCACGCGCACACATCGGCCACGATGGTATGGCAGGGCAACATCACACAGCAGATCACCCCGTGCCGGATCGCGCTGTGAGCTGGGGGGGTAGTGGCCGGGCGCAAGCCGCGGCCGCGCCCGGCGACCCTCGGGCAGGCGATGCGGCGGACCAGTGGCCACGGGCCCACCTGAGGCAGGTGGTCACACCGCACCGTGCACTGGCCGGCCGGGGCGGCCGCCTTCACGTCCACGGCGGCGGCGGCAGCAGCTGCCGCGCTGAGCTCCCGCGTGCCACTGTGGCCGATGGCCGCGTCGCCGGGACGTCGACGTCCATGGCGTCTGCCATGTCGGCCGCGGGCAGCCTTGACCTAGGACGAGGCAACAACGGCTGAGATGACAGCAGCGACGAGCGCAGCCGCGGCGGCTGGTCCCTCTGAGGTACCGTCGGCCGTGGCGGCGTCGCCAAGCAGGGCAGCGTTGTCCGCCGGTCCGGAGGCGCAAGGTAGCAGGCGGGGAACGTGCCAGCGTCTGGGTGCCATATGGGTTGAAGGCACGGCCGACGCACGCGGGGGCGGGGTGGGTGGAGTGAGCGCACCAGCGGCAGCACAGCTGGTAGGCTCACAGGAGGGCCGGGCGGCTGCGCAGGCAGCCGCGTGCCCGGCACATCCGGGTACTGCGGGAGGCAATTGATGTTGGGCTCAGAGATGTGGGGATGCCCGCCCGCATGATGAAGCGGCGCCATGCCTGCGTGATCGCATCATGGCGGGCGACCACCGTGCGCCACACCGCATTGCACACGAGGGCATGTGAACCATGAGCAGGCGATGCCCGGCCGCACACGCAGTCGCCGTCCGCTCCCTGGTGAATAGTGCCTCACCTAGGCGCAAGCGCACATTCACGCGGAACTCCGTGGCAGTCAGCTCAGTCGCACCGGGCCTGGCTTTCAGAAAAGCCGATCAAGCCGGCGCAACTATGCAGACGCGCCTTGCTGGTCAGGCTCTGTTCGCGTGTGACGGCTGACGACGGGTGCGCTGCGCCTTGATCCCGCCTGCATCAGCGCTGCAAGCCACGCCGGGCGTCAGAGCACTATAATGATGCTGCCAGCCCGAGGAGGACGTACACGAAGGATGTGCGGATGGCATGCAGGTGACGGTCGGATGACGGCGGAGGGACGTCATCGAGATAGTGGCGTGGCGTACTCAAACCAACGAGTACGGTATCAGGACAAAATGAGGACACGTGGATGATGCCAGGCGGATGCTCCGATGACCCGACGATGTTATGCGGACGGCTGGATGACGCTCGGATGACAAGCGGATGTCGTCGAAGTGACGTCAATGATAAGATTACATGTTACATGATGACGTCACTATGGCGAGCCGCCGGCGTCATGATGGCATGGTGGGTATAAATTTGGGTAACCTAAGCGTCATCATGGCGTCCTCGTCGGAGAAGCAGGTCCGCCTGCCACCAAGATTACATCCCGATGGCGTCCGTAGGAGGACGTCCTCCTCGGACTCAAGTCCCCCACCCGCGTCACCGCGGACGTCCTCCTCGGATCGCAAAACCACACTGCTAGCGCGCTGTGCAGGGCTCCCTGGCAACAGCGCTCGTGTCACTGACACACACCAGCTCACTACATCTCAGCTCCCTACATCCCCGCATGCTCCTCTACGCATGTCCAGACCCCATTCTGGCAGCCAGTTCATCCTGCTGCTACATGGCCGGCAGCCATGCCGATCCTGTGGGATCTAAGGCATGGCGTCCTCCAACGCTGCGTCGATCTGCTTCTGCAGTGCAGCCAACTCTGCCTGCAAGGTTTTGTTCTTCAGGAGGGTGGAATTGGCTGGTCGTGGCAGGGATCCCATGTGAAACAGCATATACTATGGGCTCCACCCTATCAACGTCGCCCATGAACGCTCATCAACACAAACTCGCGCAGTGCATGCATCTAGCGAGGTGGATCTTACCTCAGCAGTTGCTAGCAGGTCCCACATCGGCGCAGTGGCGCCTACAGTTGTTGGAGGTTGGTCTTTCAGCAATCCTTTTAGCATGTTAACCCGCTCTTGAAGGTCTTTGCCACGCTCGACCGTGCGCTGCACCACACCTGACTCTGTGAGGACAGAAGATGTTGGAGATATTGTGCTGGTTGTGCCGATAAGCAAGGCAAGTTTTGCGCCACGCTGCCTGGTTTGCACAGCACTGACAAAAGCAATGAAAAGTCAGTCAAGTCTGAGCGGGCGGGTTGGAATCGGTGGTCAAAGAAGCCCCGTGTCCTGATGATCGAGTACTTTCACGAGCTTGGACATTAGAGATTGGTACAGGCGAGCTCATGGCGCCTGGCTGACTGTTGGGCTTGAGCTCGCTCTGATCAACATCCAGCCTCCGGCGCGCGGCACCTCTCTACACATTGCAACCAGTTATTGGCTGGCAGTTGCTTTGGTATCATGCCAGCGATCAGTCAACACAATTGCTTGCGTGCAATCAGGGCGCATCGTTGGGTTAGCATGGTAAGGTAAGCAGGCTTGCAGAGGAGCTGATGACATGCCTGCACCCCGTCGTCTTAGGCGGGTCGGCTGCTTTCGCTGGCGACTCTGCAACATCTTCAGCAGCCTCTGAGTTAACACGGGCTGGTGCTTTCACCACCTTAGTGGGTGGCTTGCGCTTCTCCGTACCCCTCCTGGTGCTGTTCCCCCATTTGGCCGGAACTGCATAGACACCACGCATTGCCCAGTCTTCGCATGTCCGTGCAGGTGCCTTGGGGTCAGCTGGGTTTCGCACCTGCAGGAACGGAGACTGTCAAACGCTGACATGCGATGGTCAAAATGCATCACATGCCCCTGGATGACAGTGCCCTGTACCTGCATGTCGATGCTGTTCCTGACAGTCACAGCAACACTGACACATCCACACGTACGCTTAACACGAATGAGTTGGTATTTGCCAAGTCCAGGTGACGGTGCGGGCGGCATACCAGATTTGTAGTGAAAGCTTTCAGATTGACAGCATATTGCGAGGTACGGTGGTATCTCTTTCTTCGTGGCCTTGCCAAAGTCTTTCTCTCGCCGGTTATTGCGATTAGACAGACCAGTGCGCAGCTGGTCGTATCTGCAGCAAACCCAGTGTAACTGTGTGAGGTGGCAGTCGACCTGGGGGCAGAAGGCAGGTGAGCAGCATGCACGCACGTAATGTCCTCTTTTAGCGCTTCTTGCATCATAGCTCGCCATGCGTTGCCTAGGTTTTTGCAAAAGGTGACACCTCCTCAACGGCCGTTCGATTGGCAGCGGACATGGAATGCTCCGCAAAGAATGACTCGAGGTCCTGCACAACACCGGTGGGCTGACTGAGGTACGGCATGCCACCTATACTTCGTGGTGCCAATCGATCATGCGAGATGTGGCCGAAATGAGCAAGTGCCCTCATCGGGACGAGTGTCCGAATAGGCCTATTCGGACTCCATGCACTTGTCGCCACGATGCTCCATACATCCGCACGCGCAAGCTGTCGTAACAGATCACCTATGACGGCTATTGCAGGCCATGCTGCTAACGTGTACCACCGATTGCAATGGGATGGGCCTACGGGCCTGTACACGTGTTTCGCCTGGCCAAACTCGCGTAACAACCGCCCATGACAACCGCTCTGACACTGCAGCTTTGGCCAGAGCTGCACGTACCGGTCGGTACTTCTCTGATTAACACCAAATCGGCAAAGGGATCTGGAACGCTACACACCTCTCGAGTTTAATCGGGACGGCGGTGTTCGCGTCGTTGATGACCAGTGCACCGCGACATAGCATTGACGGACAGTGTATGCTGTCAGATGAACCGCTAGAATATGTAGCATTCTGGTTACTGTTGTCTGGCCCGTAACGAGACAGGGAAGAGACACATCTAACCGTTGCGCCTAAAATCGCAAGCTTCAACGGTTGCCAGGATTAGATATTCTCCCGGCTTCCTGTGGACAAACTTTTCAAAGCATTCAGTCAGAGTCTTGGCGTCTTGACAGGCCGCTAGGGTGTCCTTCAACGCCGTCGGGATGTCCTTCAACGTGCTCTGGATCCTGTCTGTGGACATCAGGCACCGATCCCGCCACATCACCCACGGCGACTCCAGTCGCAGAGCGGGACGGCGACTGTGGTTAACGCTGACATAATCTGCGTCCATTGACACTACGGATGCACCCGCAGTCGAAGCGGGCAGAGGAGCTGGAGGCTCGGGCTCTAGCAGCGTGCATGCAAAAGGCGGGTGCAAACCGTCCTTGATCGGCTCCGCCGAAGTGCGAATAAGGTTCATTACCTGAGCAAAGTCGTTGAAGCCAACATCTAGATAAGCGTCGGGATTGGCCTCGCTGACCAGTCGCACCGACTGCATACAGTATGGCTGCACTGCACCACATGCACTAAAGAGGGTGGCTTTCATGCTCCGGGCCAGCGGCTCACTTTTAAGAGCAGCAGTCCACTGGAACGGTGTGGTTGAGCCAGCTCTGCAGCAGGGACGACTGGGGCGTCAATGCACGCAGCCGTGGAGTTGTTACGCAGCGGTGATTCACGACAGACGCTGAACATAAAGCTCGTGACTGCTCTCCATCACTTGTAAACATATTATCTTAGCCGCTAGGCGATCGTACCTCAGCGTGATCGTGGTGTCTTTCGTGGGACCCTGCATCTTGCGTTGCTGTTGTGCTGTGGCCGCGGCGGTAACGTATAGTAAGTCCTGCTGTTCAGAAAAGTGATCAGCGTTGATGAAGTATTCTCAGGCAGGCAGCCAGCTTATTTGTTGAAGTCGGAACCGATGGGCCCACTCGGATTTTTTTCTACACGGAATGGCCCCGCTATGTCGAGTATGTGTCTACAGGCGCAGTTCGGCAAGTAAGTCGGGCAGTACGGGAGACCACTGAGTCCGCGGAGCCCGCTGAATCGCGCATTGTATAAAACCCTTCAGTGTATCCGTACGTTTCTCGGCAGCGGTGACTAAATGTCCAGCGGAGGCTCCCCAAAGCGTCGTCGTTCGGCCCGTGAGATCGGCGAATTGTGTGATCTGTTCAACGTGTCTATTGTTCCTAAGAGCGGCTCCAAACCAAAACATTACGTATGTAATTATTGTACCACTCTCTTCGTGATGTCACCAAGTTGGAGGCGCATTTCGTGCCTCGAGCATGTCGCCAGCGTATGTTCGCGGCCGCAGACGCGCACAAGCAACCGATTGCAAAGCCAGTGCGGCAAGACAATGCGGCCGATTTTGATGGCTCGCCAGTGGCAAACGACGCTGGTGCCAGTGGCAATATGGATGTCGATCATCCTGCGGGCAGTGGAGGTGCCGACGTGCCCCTCGCCTCCCATCGCCTGCGCAGCATGTTCCGCACCCCGTCCCGGATTGGCCCCTTATCGGGGACATCTTTCCAGTCGGGGACCCCCAGCACCCACAAGCTCCGGTACGTTGCTGTGGTCAATCCGCACGGGGTCCGAGTTGAGCGTCCTCGCAAGTGCAGGCTCCTGACGAGTCCTCTGCCACGGGACTTGCTCCCGGCAAGGCTGCCCGACCGGATCTTGTATGCAGGCGCATCTCGTGCCTGCAGCTGTACCCGCAGTTGAAGCCGACCCCATCTATGATGGGTTCGACACCCTACAGGACAATTACGAGGAGGTGTGGTTTGACGCCGAGGAGGGCGATGACGAGGACTGGGAAGAGGACCCAGTAGACGACGAGGCCCTCCACCCCCCTCTGCATCCCCCTATGCTTCCCCTCCTGAGGATGACGACCCTGTCAAGGTGCCCAGACGAG
This sequence comes from Ulva mutabilis, assembly GCA_900538255.1. Taxonomy (NCBI): domain Eukaryota; kingdom Viridiplantae; phylum Chlorophyta; class Ulvophyceae; order Ulvales; family Ulvaceae; genus Ulva; species Ulva mutabilis. Next base: position 822,512 of record UNSF01000028.1, on the reverse strand, counting down.
ATACCGGGGCTTCTCTCCACTACAGCCTCGCAGAACCCATCATGGATGACCATGATGTCAAGGTGCGTGAGGTGGCGGTGTGGTTGACCAGGCTGGCTTCACAGCATCGCATCCCAAATGCAGCTATGGACTCGCTCTGCCAGATGGTGCATTTCTTGCTATTGCCACCGGATAATCTATTTCCCCGTTCCTACCACATGCTCCAATGTGCACTGGCCGCAGAAGACAGCCATGACTGCGAGAGTCACGTGCGCGACTCTTGTTGGCATGTCTTCCCGGACATCCCGTCAGACAGTCATGCAGCACACGCTGACGATGTTTGCCAGCGACCAGGCTGTTGCAACCCTCGATTCAAGCGTGGCCCGGGAGGGCATGTCGCCCCCAAACGCAGTGCATTCTTCTTCGGGAACGAGGGCACCTCTGTGGACCTTGTGAGGCAGCCGCACATGCTGCCTGCGATGTTACGTAACCGGGAGGAATCCTTTAAGGACCCAGAGTCCTTCTGGGGCTCGCCTGCTGGCAAGGAATTGAATGAGCGGTGCCGTAATAAGTTTGACCAGATGTCTGGGACGCCGACGAGTTCGCTGTGCTAGTCAGCCTAGGTGTGCTCCCGCCATGCCGCAGTCTGTCGTATGGTTGCGCCGCCATCGGTCCCCTTTATTACCTCCTACTGCGTGTGACCATCTCTTGATACGGTGATGCTTGGTGTAGGGGCTGATGGATGTCAGCTGTTCGTAAACAAGCAACACGGCGCGCTGATTTGGGGCATGCGGCTCCAGGATCTCCACCCCGAGATGGCTGCCAAGCACGATACCTGGGCTCCGCTCGGCGTTGTGGAGGGGCCAACCGAGCCCACGAGCCTTGACAGCATCTTCTCTTCGCTGGCAGACTTCTTCCTCGCACACGATCCCGGTATGGCGTCTTCCCTACCGCCGACCGTGTCACGCTCTGTTGGCCAGGGTATTGAGCTGTTTTGTCTGTTTGCGTACCTGGTGCTCTCTGCCTCGGCGCTGCTGGGTCCTACACATCTCATTGTGTACCACACTGTGTTGGCCAGCACCTGCTCCGCGCTGTAGACCAGTTATATGTGCTGCAACCCGTTTCTGCAGGCAGGGATGGTACGACTCCAATAACAGTGGAGATCTGGAATGACCCAGATCGACCCGAGTTGGGCAAGAGGACGGTGAAGCTGTGGCCCGTGTGTGGCTGGGCGGAGGGCGACATACCCATCTTGGAGAAGATCGCCAACTCTGTTGGCCATGGGGCCAAGGCAGCTTGCCTGCGGTGCACCTTCCGCGGCGTCACAGTGAAGGAAGCAAACACAGTCCGGTGTGACATCTCGCAGTTAAGGGTAGTGCCCTTGCTTGTCGTCCATACGCCGCTCTGTCTTTGCGAAGCCACAGTTAAGCTGGGTGCAGATGGCTGTGCTTCCGCAACATTGTTCAAGCGGTTCCTTGTGACTCAAGAGGATGCACGCTCCCACCACAAGACGGCGCAACACAGGGTGGCTTTCCCGCCAAGCCGCGCATGACCCCTGTTTACATGACCATGGACACAAATGTCCATAATGTTCGCAAGGGGTACAATGAGGAAACCACTGTCACTGCAGAGGGCACTTGGTGCAATGATTGCGTTCTGAAGTGGTCTGGGCGCAGAGATCACAAACACAGCTGAGACAGCTGCAGAGATCATGTCCCAGGTTCGCCACAACATTTGTGCCCTCCGTGCTTCCCCACACCGGTCCTCTTGTTGCACCGGCCGGCCTGATGCGTCCATGCGGCGGTCTTTCTGTTAGCAATGTCACCCAATGCCCGGAGGCGGCCATCCGGACTGCCATTGCATTGCACCTTTCTCTTATGCAGGTGGACACCCCCCCATGTCCGCCGTATAGTGAAATCGCTGCCCGTTCTACCCGTCAGAATCGCGCACGTGCCGAGTGCCTGGAGCTGGGATTGTGGGGGCGGCCACTGTTCCACAAACTCTCCTACTTCAAGTGTGCACCTGCCCGCTCGCTGGTCCTACATCCTTTTGCTAGCTGGTCCTACATCCTTCTGCTTGCACCCCCCCCCCCCCCCCCCCCCCCCATTACTTGTGGGAGAGCCACCTCAATCATTGACCCTCTCCCTATACATGTGCAGCCCCTGTACTTTTCTACGTTTCGGCGTCGCCCAGATCTTCCTTTTGGACATTCTGAAGGATTTCTGGAAGCAGTGGTTACCCGGCTCATCGGCAAAGCGACAAGGAGCGGCGGCGAGATACGTTCTTCCGGTGGCGATCCGGCGGAAGATCACACACCGGGGAGTGCAAGTGGGGGTGAGGAAGATCGCACTGATGAAGAACACCAACCGAGATATTGTCCAGTACGCTCTTCCTTGCTTCAGTAGCGCCTGATCCGATGTTTCATGTGGCATAGCCCCTTCTGTTATCGGCTGTGCTCAGCGCGCTGTGGTTTGTGGACGCGCGTCCTCTCAGCGCGACCCCCTGCACCCTCCGGACATTGTCAGGGGCAGTAGCCCGCCATGTGCAGGCATCGCGGCAACTACCTCATGGAGGACTGGATGACGTTTGTGGAGACCTGGAGCACGTACATCCCGCACGATCTCCCATGGGAGAACACCCGAGAGCATTCACACCTGCGTGCCGTCTTTGAAGGGCCGTGGGGGAACTTGCGGCAGGGGTGTCTGTACTTCATGCGCTTCATGAAGGGGCAGCACACTTGGGAAAGGATCCTGGAGGCACAGAATCACTTGTTATCATACGGGAAGCGAGCCCAGGAGGTGCATTTCCACTCAATCAGCCGCCCTGCTTTGTCCTACGGTGTACAGCAGGTTGTCGTCGTGCTGCGCTGATGGGCGTGCGGTGCATCTGCGGTGTGCAAGTGCGTCTGCATCGACAGATGGTGATCTGCTGCAGATCTTTGGCGGGCAGGTGCTGACCACTTTCAAGCTGCACCTGGCGGCTGTTCACGTGCCCGATCAAGTGAGAGCATGCGGCCCATCCTTCTTCTTCCTGGAGTACTGGATCGAACGTCTCGTGCAGTTCTTCAAGCGGCTGATCAAGTACAGGGGCACGGCCGGCGCAGAGCGCATCTTTGTCAACGATCTCCTTATGCGGCGGGCATGCGACCGCCTGGTCCTAGAGCTTGGCCACAAAGTTCTGCCCCTGATTTCCGAAGCCATTGCTGACGCCAGAGCGGGCCGGCGGAAACGCATACGTGCGTCTGCGGGAGAACAGCCTCAGCAACCGCAGCCTCCGGCCGCCGAGCCTGCTGCCGCGCTGGCCGCCGGGCCTGGTGCCGCCCCAGCCGCCGAGCCTGCTGCCGCGCCGGCCGCAGGGCCTGGTGCCGCCCCTGCCGCCGGGCCTGCTGCCGGACCTGCCGTAGGGCCTGCAGCGCCTGCACCAGCGGGGTCCTTCATCCCTCCAGCAATGTTGGGGGCTGGCAAAGACCTGTCCACAGAAGAGTGGAAGGAGGTACTGCCTGTACCCACTGGTCCGAGTCGTGAACTGGGTGGCTTGCCATACCTCATATGTGCAGAGCAAGCGGATTTTGCCGCGCGAGGCTGGCCCTGTCATACAGATCTGGATGTTGCTGAACGGCGCACAGCCGTTTGTGCATCACTAGGTCTGACTGTGGCGGGCCAGGCTGCAGAAAAAGCCAAGGTCCACCTCCGGAAGCATGTGCGTGCCTTGCTCCCGATTAACGAGGAGGCGTCTTGTCTGCAAAACACCTCTCAGAAGGTGTCAGACAACACATGGTTCTTGGTAGAACATGTTAATGGCGATGATCGTGAGCTGTATGTGGGCCAGTTCAAATATTTTGTGGAAGTTGAATATGAGAAGGTCAATGAGCATGGGCTGCGGGATGATGTTGCTAGTGATGCGGCAGAAGTCATCGACGCCGGGGTGTGCAATCTGTACCATGCAGTGGTTGTTCCCAGCCCAGGCTCGAGGCCCCCAGACGCAGAGCTGGGAAGGCCATCAGAGTTGTACAAGGTGGTGTCGGTGTTGCCAGTGGCAAGCAACCGCCGTTTTGCTGGCAGCTGGGTCATTGACCTCCGGTCTGTTACATTGACTCTAGCAGCCACTGATTCTGTGCGAGGGGGGCATATGTTTATGACAGCGTACAAGGCGTCTGGTAGAACGCCTAGTACGCTCATGATTTGATCGACTTACACCTTGCAGTGAACACTGCAACGATGCTGCCACTCCGATGAGGACGTCCTTGAATGACGGGCACATGACGCGGAGAAGACGTCATGGGTGACCGTGGGATGACCCCAAGGGGTCGTCATCGACACTCTGACAGAGTGTCCTCAGTGCAAGCGAGGACAGTACAAGGACGGTGCAAGGACAGTGGGATGACATGTGCACGACATCATGAGGACGTCATAGTTGTGGGAAGGAAGGTACAAGTTCTGATGAGGACGTCATATCCACTACAGACTTACAATGACTCTAAGGGGACGTCCATATGACACAACCCAAGCATCACTATGACGTCACGATGAAGTACTCAGTATAAATTTGATGACGTCCTGCCTTGCGAGGACGTCACGTAGGGATCATCGTGACGTCCCCTTGAAACCGGAGCGGTCCCCGCGCCATACGTCACCAGGACGTCATCTATGACGTCACGCCGGGGACGTCTTGCCTTGCGCTAGGCCGTCCCCGAGGCCGTCCCCGAGGCCGTCCTGCTCGGAGCCCAAAAGGCCACTTGCTGACCTTGCTCCCGCACGCCTCTTCTCGCCACATGGCCTGGCTTCAGTCACTCGATCATGCACTTCGCTGGACGTAACTCTTAAGGCATACCTCCCTTTAACGCGCCATTGGCGTCCTCTTGCATCGAACGCAACTCTGCCTGCAGGTGACTTGGAGTGAATGGCCGTAGCGGGATGCTACGGACCGGCACCACACTTAAGACATTAGACCCCATGGTGAGTTCTCCTCGTGAAGTGTTGTACCCACGGCAACAGAAACTTGCGCACTGGGCCCTGATATGCAAGACAGCGCGCACCTCCGCTTCCATTAGCAGATGCCATATTGGGGCTAAGGGCCCCTTGGTGTCCGGTGCGCTGTCTCCAAGCACGGGCCTCAGCTTTGCCACCTGCTGCTCCAGTTCCTTGACACGCTAGACTCTACTCTGCAGAGTGAGATCTCATTTCACTATTGTACATGTTGGGAGCACTGGTGGCTGTGGCTGTGTCTGTAGCTGCAATACATGCGTGGCAGTGCGTGATGTCCACTGCAGCAGCGACTATAAAACTCGGATCCTGGTCGATTCTCACCTGTGCTGGACGGCGGGATTCGCTATGCGTTGCCGCACTCGGGGCTGATGACCTAGCCACAGGGGCCTCGGTTGCAGTACTAGGACCAGCGTGACTGGCGGCTGCTGACTGGGTGGTGGCCTGTGGGACATCCTTGCCACCGTCCTCGCATACATCCACTCTCCCACGCGCGGCAACCCTCTACACACCACATTGCTTTATCATCGGGTCAGATGAACTGGATCTCATGCCAGTGGGTCTGTACCGAGTACGTTAACGTGGGTAACTGGGCGGACACCCGTGGTGCTCAAGCGCAGCAGGGATGCGCACAAGGGGATGACGTGCCTGTTCTCTGTCGTCCTCCGCCAGAGACCAGTCGGCCACCTTGGCTGGCGAGTCTGCAACATCTTCAGCATCCCCAGCCTGTGTCTTGCTTGGTGCTTGTGAAGGCGCCGCTGTCTCAGCCTTGCGCTTCAACCTGGCGTGCTGTTTCTGCAGCACTTTCATGAGTCCGGTTGGAACCGCGTACACTCCGCGCATTGCCCAAACTTCACACGTTCGTGGGCATTCATCAGGGTCGTCCGGGTGGGGTACCTGCGGGACTCATACTTGGTCACATACTAACATGCGGGTTACAAGCCCTCCATTGATGGCCTCCCAACAGTTCACGGGCCGCAACGGCATAGATGTGATTGATGAGGTCTTGAGGTACACATCAACATGTACTCATATAGGTGACAGGTCAGCATGCATGGCCTGCTGTATGTCACGCTCGGTCGGCAGTGGATGCCGCGTACGTACCAGGAGGGTAGTGAACGCCTCCAGATATTTCATGGCATCTGTGCTGGCTGGCATGTCAACTTTATTAACAAAGCTGTATTGCTCCTCTCTCTTGTTGATGAGGTTAGACATGGACCTGCGTATGTCCGCGTACCTGCATCGTACGACCCATGGTCAGCACGAGTACTGCTGGAACCATAGAGAAGCGTGAACATGGAAGTGAAAAGAACGCACTTGATTCCCTCTTTCTCTTCTGCAACCTTCAGCATATCCCTCCATACTTGGGCAAGGTTTCTGCACAAGTCTAAGCCTTTCTCCATGGCAGCCACCTCGTCGTCGTCCATCGGATTTGCTTTAAGGAACGCGTCTATTTTCTGCACCACATTCCATGGTTAATGTATGCACAAGGTCGGCATGGCGCGCTCTGACTCTGGCTGGTGCGGCCAGTCGAGACTGCAGTGTCGACTGGGGGGGCACGATAGCCTACTATCGTGCTCTTTGCCCCTGTGACCACTATCGGCGAAACTGCCCCTAACTGCTGCGCGACTCTGCCCTACTGGGCGACTCACCAGCTACAAGACTAGCGGCGTTTGTGAAGCGAACAAGAGAGGCCTGCTAGAGCGCGCATCGGCGATCGGGCGCGATTCGCGCGTCCGCCTTGCGACTGCGTAACAACAGGGCATGCGCGCAACCACACCGTCGCGCATTGTTGAGCCCGGTATGCTAGGGCACACTTTGACATGCATTTCCAGTATCAACAGTTAAACAGAACATGGGGAGCAAGTGCTCTATCATGCCGGCGCGCTGTCAGAGGCAGTTGTTGTCGGCATGCCCGTCAACCACATGGTCGGCAACGAGTGGTCAACTCGGCACACGTTCAACTATGCAGTTACTGCTAGCGACTGAATGGGTGTGTGGGAGTACCCCTTTGGAGGGGATGTCTCGCACCGCCGCGCCCAAGAAGTCGAGGCCAGATACCGTCGCCTGAATGAGGTATCCTCCCGGCCTCCAGTTCACAAACTTCCTGTAGCTCTCCGGTACCGTTTTATCACGGCATTTCTTCAGTGTCTTGACCAACCCGTCAGGGATGTCCTTCAAGGTGCTCTGCATCTTGACAGTCGAGACTATCGTGCGATGCTTCCACACCTGGAACGGAGACTCCAGCCGGATAGGACCGCGACGCCGGCCGATGCTTACACCATCCGTGTCATAAGACACAGCTGAGGTGCCAGCGGTGCGTGCCATGGATGGTGGTCGCTGCACAAGCGGTCCCGCCCCAAGCGTGCAGGTGAACGGGGGGAGCAAGCCCGGCTGGAAGGGCCTTTGCGAGTTCAGAATCGAATCCATTACGATACGAAAATTATCGTAGGTAAGGTTGACGGACACTTCAGGCTTGGCCTGGCTTGCAAGCCGCACCTGGTGCCTGGCATATGGCACGTTCGCACCACAGGCCGCCCATATAGTGTCTTTCACAGCGTCGCCCAATGCGACAGAACAGTGCATAGCTGACCATTCGAATGTCTTTCCCTGGCCAACACTGCAACAGTGCCGACGTGGGTGGGAGCATACGGCGGGATCGAGGTGTTACCCGACGGCACTCCCCACACGAAGGACCACACCGAGCTCGACACCACAGCGTTATAAAATAGCAGTATAAAACTTAATGGCGTACCTGATTGTGATCGTCCTGTCCTCGGTCGTCTCCTGCATGATCTTCACTCTTCACAATCGGTTGTTATGCAGGCTTGGCGCTTACTTGGATTACGTGCTGTTGTAAAGGTTGATAACAGTCGTCTGATGCGATGGAGGTGTATATTTGATCTTCTATTTCCCTAATGACGGAATGCCGCAGCGCTGTTTTGCGACAACGTCCGCCCCCGTCAAGTCGGGATTGTGTCCTGAAGCGTGGCCACGGCGTGTCCACAAGCGTGTGCACTGCAGTCGCTGGGCGCCATGCCAACACATCCCGGCGCAGTTTTAAGTACTTGAACTGAGCTGTAGTTCATGTAGCCTTTCCTGTATGGGTCGCGCCATCAAGCCGCAGGGAGGCGCCAAGAAGCGCCGTCGCACAGCAGCAGAGGTCGATCGGAACCTCGCACTGTTCAGCATCTTTCGTGTGCCGGCGCCTGGCGCTGGTTCGAGGACCCAGTATCACTGTAATTACTGTAATAATGATTTCCGCGATTCAGCGTATGCGGACGAGCATTCGAAGCCGCGCAGGTGCAAGCTACGGTTACGGTGTGGTACTGACATGTGACTCGCCATCAGTACCATGGCCGGCAGCCATGCCGATCCTGTGGGATCTAAGGCATGGCGTCCTCCAACGCTGCGTCGATCTGCTTCTGCAGTGCAGCCAACTCTGCCTGCAAGGTTTTGTTCTTCAGGAGGGTGGAATTGGCTGGTCGTGGCAGGGATCCCATGTGAAACAGCATATACTATGGGCTCCAACCTGTCAACGTCGCCCATGAACGCTCATCAACACAAACTCGCGCAGTGCATGCATCTAGCGAGGTGGATCTTACCTCAGCAGTTGCTAGCAGGTCCCACATCGGCGCAGTGGCGCCTACAGTTGTTGGAGGTTGGTCTTTCAGCAATCCTTTTAGCATGTTAACCCGCTCTTGAAGGTCTTTGCCACGCTCGACCGTGCGCTGCACCACACCTGACTCTGTGAGGACAGAAGATGTTGGAGATATTGTGCTGGTTGTGCCGATAAGCAAGGCAAGTTTTGCGCCACGCTGCCTGGTTTGCACAGCACTGACAAAAGCAATGAAAAGTCAGTCAAGTCACCTGAGCGGGCGGGTTGGAATCGGTGGTCAAAGAAGCCCCGTGTCCTGATGATCGAGTACTTTCACGAGCTTGGACATTAGAGATTGGTACAGGCGAGCTCATGGCGCCTGGCTGACTGTTGGGCTTGAGCTCGCTCTGATCAACATCCAGCCTCCGGCGCGCGGCACCTCTCTACACATTGCAACCAGTTATTGGCTGGCAGTTGCTTTGGTATCATGCCAGCGATCAGTCAACACAATTGCTTGCGTGCAATCAGGGCGCATCGTTGGGTTAGCATGGTAAGGTAAGCAGGCTTGCAGAGGAGCTGATGACATGCCTGCACCCCGTCGTCCTTAGGCGGGTCGGCTGCTTTCGCTGGCGACTCTGCAACATCTTCAGCAGCCTCTGAGTTAACACGGGCTGGTGCTTTCACCACCTTAGTGGGTGGCTTGCGCTTCTCCGTACCCCTCCTGGTGCTGTTCCCCCATTTGGCCGGAACTGCATAGACACCACGCATTGCCCAGTCTTCGCATGTCCGTGCAGGTGCCTTGGGGTCAGCTGGGTTTCGCACCTGCAGGAACGGAGACTGTCAAACGCTGACATGCGATGGTCAAAATGCATCACATGCCCCTGGATGACAGTGCCCTGTACCTGCATGTCGATGCTGTTCCTGACAGTCACAGCAACACTGACACATCCACACGTACGCTTAACACGAATGAGTTGGTATTTGCCAAGTCCAGGTGACGGTGCGGGCGGCATACAAGATTTGTAGTGAAAGCTTTCAGATTGACAGCATATTGCGAGGTAGGTGGTATCTCTTTCTTCGTGGCCTTGCCAAAGTCTTTCTCTCGCCGGTTATTGCGATTAGACAGACCAGTGCGCAGCTGGTCGTATCTGCAGCAAACCCAGTGTAACTGTGTGAGGTGGCAGTCGACCTGGGGGCAGAAGGCAGGTGAGCAGCATGCACGCACGTAATGTCCTCTTTTAGCGCTTCTTGCATCATAGCTCGCCATGCGTTGCCTAGGTTTTTGCACAAGGTGACACCCTCCTCAACGGCCGTTCGATTGGCAGCGGACATGGAATGCTCCGCAAAGAATGACTCGAGGTCCTGCACAACACCGGTGGGCTGACTGAGGTACGGCATGCCACCTATACTTCGTGGTGCCAATCGATCATGCGAGATGTGGGCCGAAATGAGCAAGTGCCCTCATCGGGACGAGTGTCCGAATAGGCCTATTCGGACTCCATGCACTTGTCGCCACGATGCTCCATACATCCGCACGCGCAAGCTGTCGTAACAGATCACCTATGACGGCTATTGCAGGCCATGCTGCTAACGTGTACCACCGATTGCAATGGGATGGGCCTACGGGCCTGTACACGTGTTTCGCCTGGCCAAACTCGCGTAACAACCGCCCATGGCATGACAACCGCTCTGACACTGCAGCTTTGGCCAGAGCTGCACGTACCGGTCGGTACTTCTCTGATTAACACCAAATCGGCAAAGGGATCTGGAACGCTACACACCTCTCGAGTTTAATCGGGACGGCGGTGTTCGCGTCGTTGATGACCAAGTGCACCGCGACATAGCATTGACGGACAGTGTATGCTGTCAGATGAACCGCTAGAATATGTAGCATTCTGGTTACTGTTGTCTGGCCCGTAACGAGACAGGGAAGAGACACATCTAACCGTTGCGCCTAAAAACTCGCAAGCTTCAACGGTTGCCAGGATTAGATATTCTCCCGGCTTCCTGTGGACAAACTTTTCAAAGCATTCAGTCAGAGTCTTGGCGTCTTGACAGGCCGCTAGGGTGTCCTTCAACGCCGTCGGGATGTCCTTCAACGTGCTCTGGATCCTGTCTGTGGACATCAGGCACCGATCCCGCCACATCACCCACGGCGACTCCAGTCGCAGAGCGGGACGGCGACTGTGGTTAACGCTGACATAATCTGCGTCCATTGACACTACGGATGCACCCGCAGTCGAAGCGGGCAGAGGAGCTGGAGGCTCGGGCTCTAGCAGCGTGCATGCAAAAGGCGGGTGCAAACCGTCCTTGATCGGCTCCGCCGAAGTGCGAATAAGGTTCATTACCTGAGCAAAGTCGTTGAAGCCAACATCTAGATAAGCGTCGGGATTGGCCTCGCTGACCAGTCGCACCGACTGCATACAGTATGGCTGCACTGCACCACATGCACTAAAGAGGGTGGCTTTCATGCTCCGGGCCAGCGGCTCACTTTTAAGAGCAGCAGTCCACTGGAACGGTGTGGTTGAGCCAGCTCTGCAGCAGGGACGACTGGGGCGTCAATGCACGCAGCCGTGGAGTTGTTACGCAGCGGTGATTCACGACAGACGCTGAACATAAAGCTCGTGACTGCTCTCCATCACTTGTAAACATATTATCTTAGCCGCTAGGCGATCGTACCTCAGCGTGATCGTGGTGTCTTTCGTGGGACCCTGCATCTTGCGTTGCTGTTGTGCTGTGGCCGCGGCGGTAACGTATAGTAAGTCCTGCTGTTCAGAAAAGTGATCAGCGTTGATGAAGTATTCTCAGGCAGGCAGCCAGCTTATTTGTTGAAGTCGGAACCGATGGGCCCACTCGGATTTTTTTCTACACGGAATGGCCCCGCTATGTCGAGTATGTGTCTACAGGCGCAGTTCGGCAAGTAAGTCGGGCAGTACGGGAGACCACTGAGTCCGCGGAGCCCGCTGAATCGCGCATTGTATAAAACCCTTCAGTGTATCCGTACGTTTCTCGGCAGCGGTGACTAAATGTCCAGCGGAGGCTCCCCAAAGCGTCGTCGTTCGGCCCGTGAGATCGGCGAATTGTGTGATCTGTTCAACGTGTCTATTGTTCCTAAGAGCGGCTCCAAACCAAAACATTACGTATGTAATTATTGTACCACTCCTCTTCGTGATGTCACCAAGTTGGAGGCGCATTTCGTGCCTCGAGCATGTCGCCAGCGTATGTTCGCGGCCGCAGACGCGCACAAGCAACCGATTGCAAAGCCAGTGCGGCAAGACAATGCGGCCGATTTTGATGGCTCGCCAGTGGCAAACGACGCTGGTGCCAGTGGCAATATGGATGTCGATCATCCTGCGGGCAGTGGAGGTGCCGACGTGCCCCTCCGCCTCCCATCGCCTGCGCAGCATGTTCCGCACCCCGTCCCGGATTGGCCCCTTATCGGGGACATCTTTCCAGTCGGGGACCCCCAGCACCCACAAGCTCCGGTACGTTGCTGTGGTCAATCCGCACGGGGTCCGAGTTGAGCGTCCTCGCAAGTGCAGGCTCCCGACGAGTCCTCTGCCACGGGACTTGCTCCCGGCAAGGCTGCCCGACCGGATCTTGTATGCAGGCGCATCTCGTGCCTGCAGCTGTACCCGCAGTTGAAGCCGACCCCATCTATGATGGGTTCGACACCCTACAGGACAATTACGAGGAGGTGTGGTTTGACGCCGAGGAGGGCGATGACGAGGACTGGGAAGAGGACCCAGTAGACGACGAGGCCCTCCACCCCCCTCTGCATCCCCCTATGCTTCCCCCTCCTGAGGATGACGACCCTGTCAAGGTGCCCAGACGAGATACCGGGGCTTCTCTCCACTACAGCCTCGCAGAACCCATCATGGATGACCATGATGTCAAGGTGCGTGAGGTGGCGGTGTGGTTGACCAGGCTGGCTTCACAGCATCGCATCCCAAATGCAGCTATGGACTCGCTCTGCCAGATGGTGCATTTCTTGCTATTGCCACCGGATAATCTATTTCCCCGTTCCTACCACATGCTCCAATGTGCACTGGCCGCAGAAGACAGCCATGACTGCGAGAGTCACGTGCGCGACTCTTGTTGGCATGTCTTCCCGGACATCCCGTCAGACAGTCATGCAGCACACGCTGACGATGTTTGCCAGCGACCAGGCTGTTGCAACCCTCGATTCAAGCGTGGCCCGGGAGGGCATGTCGCCCCCAAACGCAGTGCATTCTTCTTCGGGAACGAGGGCACCTCTGTGGACCTTGTGAGGCAGCCGCACATGCTGCCTGCGATGTTACGTAACCGGGAGGAATCCTTTAAGGACCCAGAGTCCTTCTGGGGCTCGCCTGCTGGCAAGGAATTGAATGAGCGGTGCCGTAATAAGTTTGACCAGATGTCTGGGGACGCCGACGAGTTCGCTGTGCTAGTCAGCCTAGGTGTGCTCCCGCCATGCCGCAGTCTGTCGTATGGTTGCGCCGCCATCGGTCCCCTTTATTACCTCCTACTGCGTGTGACCATCTCTTGATACGGTGATGCTTGGTGTAGGGGCTGATGGATGTCAGCTGTTCGTAAACAAGCAACACGGCGCGCTGATTTGGGGCATGCGGCTCCAGGATCTCCACCCCGAGATGGCTGCCAAGCACGATACCTGGGCTCCGCTCGGCGTTGTGGAGGGGCCAACCGAGCCCACGAGCCTTGACAGCATCTTCTCTTCGCTGGCAGACTTCTTCCTCGCACACGATCCCGGTATGGCGTCTTCCCTACCGCCGACCGTGTCACGCTCTGTTGGCCAGGGTATTGAGCTGTTTTGTCTGTTTGCGTACCTGGTGCTCTCTGCCTCGGCGCTGCTGGGTCCTACACATCTCATTGTGTACCACACTGTGTTGGCCAGCACCTGCTCCGCGCTGTTAGACCAGTTATATGTGCTGCAACCCGTTTCTGCAGGCAGGGATGGTACGACTCCAATAACAGTGGAGATCTGGAATGACCCAGATCGACCCGAGTTGGGCAAGAGGACGGTGAAGCTGTGGCCCGTGTGTGGCTGGGCGGAGGGCGACATACCCATCTTGGAGAAGATCGCCAACTCTGTTGGCCATGGGGCCAAGGCAGCTTGCCTGCGGTGCACCTTCCGCGGCGTCACAGTGAAGGAAGCAAACACAGTCCGGTGTGACATCTCGCAATTAAGGGTAGTGCCCTTGCTTGTCGTCCATACGCCGCTCTGTCTTGCGAAGCCACAGTTAAGCTGGGTGCAGATGGCTGTGCTTCCGCAACATTGTTCAAGCGGTTCCTTGTGACTCAAGAGGATGCACGCTCCCACCACAAGACGGCGCAACACAGGGTGGCTTTCCCGCCAAGCCGCGCATGACCCCTGTTTACATGACCATGGACACAAATGTCCATAATGTTCGCAAGGGGTACAATGAGGAAACCACTGTCACTGCAGAGGGCACTTGGTGCAATGATTGCGTTCTGAAGTGGTCTGGCGGCAGAGATCACAAACACAGCTGAGACAGCTGCAGAGATCATGTCCCAGGTTCGCACACATTTGTGCCCTCCGTGCTCCCCACACCGGTCCTCTTGTTGCACCGGCCGGCTGATGCGTCCATGCGGCGGTCTTTCTGTTAGCAATGTCACCAATGCCCGGAGGCGGCCATCCGGACTGCCATTGCATTGCACCTTTCTCTTATGCAGTGGACACCCCCCATGTCCGCCGTATAGTGAAATCGCTGCCCGTTCTACCCGTCAGAATCGCGCACGTGCCGAGTGCCTGGAGCTGGGATTGTGGGGCGGCCACTGTTCCACAAACTCTCCTACTTCAAGTGTGCACCTGCCCGCTCGCTGGTCCTACATCCTTTTGCTAGCTGGTCCTACATCCTTCTGCTTGCACCCCCCCCCCCCCCCCCCCCCCCCCTTACTTGTGGGAGAGCCACCTCAATCATTGACCCCTCTCCCTATACATGTGCAGCCCCCTGTACTTTTCTACGTTTCGGCGTCGCCCAGATATGCAGTGGGCGGAAGACGGAGGGCAACCTTTCCACGTGGATGATGACAAGGCAGTCACTGAACTGAAGGACTCAGTTTACGATCTGCCCCATGACAAAGATGGGAAGCCGTGGAAAATCAGGTGCGAACGATGCGCCGCCCAATGACCACTGTGCTACCGGTACCACGCATACTGCCCGCGCACGACTGGCAACTGTCTCCAAATCCTGCTCTGATTACGGTAAAGTCTGCAAACAGAAGTCGTCATATGCAGGCCGTTAGTACTGCAATCGAGGTGGGTGAACGCGAAGCATCTGGACCCGCCCTGGCTATATGGGCGCAGCATATGTACAAGCGGTCTTCAGGACGGACTCGGCAGCGGCCAAGCTCGGGCGATACTCGGCCCGACAGGAGGGGACGGTCACCACGGCGAGGGGGCAGCCGGGCTGATAGAGGGACCAACGCAAGTGGCCGGCAGGCAACCAGTCAGCAGCCGCACCGAGGACGTGGTAGCGGCAGCTCTCGGGGGCGGGCTGGGGCGAACGCAAGGGCCGGTTCGCGTGGCCGTTCGGGTGGGCGGGGACACGCCCGCCTAAAAGGAGATAGTTGCAAGTTCAGGGGTAACCAGTAGTGAGCATGTTGCACAAGGTGTAATGGTCACTATGTGTACTGATCAATCGCAGTGGATACGATGACGCCATGTCGCCGTTGACATATCATCGCTGCTTCGCAGACCGGCGATGACCGCTGGCCCTGCCAACGCGAGACGCACCATCCAGTTCCGGAGCCTCCTGAGCCCACTTCTGCACTGGCAGTGTGGGCGTTCCTAGTGTCCAACGTACCGTACAGTAGTTATCTTGCAGTTTCAGCATCGCTGATCGGGCAGTGCGTGGATACAGCGTTGCGGGTGCTGTGCTGCACACTACCATTTCTAACTTGGTGGAATTGGATGCGAAACGAGGGCTCGCAGGCGCACAGATGCGCAGTACATATAGCTGAGATCCATCCCATGCGTCTAATTATATATACTGTATGGTCAACGTTGCGCACGATACTTCCCCACGCGACAGCGTTTACAGTTTGTGCCCTGTCTTTTTAGACGGAATCTCCAACGGACGTGGAACACGCGCGGGGTTGGGCGATCGGCCCGTCGTCGCCGCGTTTGAGAGACTGTAAGAACAGAGGTGGAGAAGATCTTGTAAACGCGTCGGCATCCGATGATTCCAACGGCGCGAACCGTTCAGACAAACCATTATCGTAGGGGGAAGCTATGGAGACAGGGCACCTGCGACCACGGCATGCAGTCCCTTACGCTACGGCGACATTGCTACGCACCCGATGCTGGAGCCCGGCCCAAGCACGTCATAGGGACGGACTCTACCAATTCTGCAAGCGACCGGAGTTTTTCCAGCGTTTGATTTCCTGTGAATACGTACAGCGGGCCATGAGCAACAGCGGACAAACACGGCCTTATTGGCCGATACCCGCCGCGCGCGGAGGACGCCGAGCTGAGCATAAGTTTGAGAATATCGCAGTTGTTGTAGAAACGAACGGCGCGTTCTCTGCCGCAACGGTTGCACAGGATGCAGCGGTTCGGAACGTTTAACTCGCTCTTGAAGCGGAGCACAGCTGAGATCTGCGCAGCGGGCAGGTCCCTCCGAGTACGCAGTGCGACACAACATATACTGGACCATTGTATTATTCAATGCGTGGATGCAGCATTTCGACGCGCTGGAGGCCTGCGTGGCAGCGCGTACATAGCAATGGCGGAACAGACGACGGGTCGGCGGTGAAAGGAGGCCGGGCTCATGAAGCTCATCTCGTTTCTCTGGAGATCGGAAAGGTATTCAGGTGAGTCATGAGCGTTTGCCCGAGCTTCGTGAGGGGGACGCGGACGATGCGTAGTCCGTCAACTGAGTGGGCCACGTTGCGAGTGGTGAATGCGTATCGAATGCAGGTACACATGATAGGCCGGCAGCAGCCACCCCAGACCATCATAACAGAGGTATCATCCCCAAGACGTGGCTCGAGCCCAAGTGCAGAGGCGGACTGCAGCCACTCAGTCGTGGCGCGGACAGAGAACAATGCGGGAGTACACAGGCAGATTGGGATCACCTGACCTGCACATCCCGCAGGTACGACACTACATATAGTACACGCACCCACCATTGGACTCGCCTGACACCATCACTGCCATTGCATACGCCTGGGAGATGCAACATCGAAGCTGAGGCACAGCTGAGGCGAAATTGGTGTGCAGAGTATGAAGCTAAGAACCAAGTCGAGCTCCTGCGACTGGTGGTGCACTCCATGCACAACGAGCATCCCAGAGTCCTAGCACCAGAACGGCCCGGAGGCCCGACCAGGTTCGAGTACTCCAACCATCCTATCAGAGAGGGCGCCACTTGCGAATGGGCACCCACGGGAACATCACTGCCACACTACCTGCTCCTACCCACAACGACGCGACGTGAAGCCGCACCAAATGAGCAGATGGCAGAGCTCATGGGGATCGTGCAGAGGGGGACCAATGGGTACTCCAAGACGCTGCAGCTGATTCGGAAACCCGTCTCCACCAAGAACAAGGCAAGCGCCGCCTCGCAGCTGTATCCGTCACCCCCGCTTCACACAGCTGATGGCGTGCGCCCGGACGGTACAACTGATGGTGCGGAACGCACCAGACCTGTGTGGGGAAGCGGTGCGGGCACCACCAACACTGGTCAGAATAGCAGATGCATGTGTGATACGACCTATGACGAGTGGCAGCAAGAGCTCTGACAACCTATACTGCATTCGGATATGGCCCTCATGGGACAGTACTGTGCCGCTGCACAACAAGTTGGGGGCCTGCGTGCGTATACGCTGCAAAGAAGTGGCCGGGAGTGGATCAGGTGCACTCCCATGCATTCATTGCAGTCCTGTGAGTTGGGCAGGCCTCACCAACCGGGCATTGATCTGGCGGTCCAGTCCGCTTCACGGTGTAACACAGTCATCCGCTGGCGCGTGTTTGGTACATGTACCGCATCTTGAGCCGATGCAACACTGTGCAGGCGCCATCAGTACTGGCCTCCTACGAGGACCTCACGTTGGGCCTCATCCAACACTGGCAATGCATTGACAAATGTGGCTCAGCGGTGGATAACGACATCCGCGGGTATGCGAGGCTCTTGATGGCGTTCTCCAATTACGTCAGGGATGATACGATAGGGGTGGAGGAGGTGGACGCGGGAACGCCCGAGTGGGACGGCGTGTGGGAGTGCTGGGCTGCCGCGAATATTGCGACGCTGATAGTTGTTCAGGGTGCGCCTCCGTGTTTTGCCTGGAGTCACTATCACACCCACGTACTAACCGAAACTGAATCCCACGTCAAATTGCTATAAGGACAGGCAGTACGGCATCCTAAACAATAGTACCGTGTGCAGCGAACCTCATCTTCCCATTCACCAGCGGAACGGCGCCTAAACTAAAGGCCATTAAGTTTGCAAGTTCGTGCATCGACATCCGCTGGTGGCAGTGGGCATTCGTTGCAGTAGAGTGCTTCATGGAACACAAGGGCGCAGATGGAGGTTCGGCTGCCGCGTGGTTTACGCAAGAGGTGAAGTCAGCGTCCCTTGCGTCGGCAGCCGATGTCCACAAGCTGGCTACGGCTTGCATCCAACGCCTGCTCAATGATCGGGAACCGACCATGCTTGCAATGGTGGAGGGAGCAGACCTGCAGCGCAATGGGCTATGTGCACCGCCGCCAGCATCGCCACCTGCACCGGCGGACTCGTCGGTGGACGACGATGGCAATGTGGGTGGCAAGCCGGCTGGTGGTGCACGGAAGCCCCGCAAACCGCCGGCGGGGAAGATGAATAAGCCCAATAAATCAAACATGACACCACGAAGGAATCTGGGGCGTAGAAGCAGGGCGACCATTCCCTCACGGGAGGTCGGCGATGCGGGGGGAACTGCCGCCGCGGGGGTTTCCGCTACACAGGGTGCGCTTTCATAGACACAAACCCTGCCTGGAGGCACTCTGTCCGTGCAGCCCACATAGACGAGCTGACTGCTGTAAACAAGGTCCTCTCGTGTGTCATGATGCCACAGCACGCGACACGTGCCCAGAACATTGCATGTATCGCCGGCTGCGGCAGCCATGTGAAGACACCGACTTACTGTAACTGCTGCTGCAGGGCGCAAGACTATTGGTGCAGCCTTTGTGGATCTCACCCAGGACGACCGGATAGTTGTGTCCGTGGAGCGCCCTCGCCCCCTGGAGCCCGATACACAACTATCAGCCAAGGAAGAAGATGACAGGGTGAAGGCACAAGTGGATGCGGTTATGGCTTTTTTCACGGGAGCCAGGACCCTCACCCCACACAACACTCAGCCATGGTTTGACTTAATGGTGCAGGCTATGCAGCTGGTTGGGGGGGAGTGCATGACCAAGGAGGAATTAGCCGAAGCTTGGGGTGAATGCTGCGACCGTCCCCAGGCGACCCCTCAGCCAGAGGATGCGGCGGGCGAGGAAGACAGAGACGACAGCGAGGCCGGCCGGAGCGGCCCTGCGCCCCAATCATCACAGGCTACATCGTCGGATGACGACTTCGACCCAGGCAGGAGCCGCATGAAGGCGCAGCCCCCAGCCCGGCCCACTTCGGCGATGCAACACAAGCGCAAGCTAGAGGACTTGCCTCCAAGCGTGGACCCGCGGGCCAGGAGAGGGAAGGGAACGTACCACAGACGGGTTGCGCGGCGCAAGACACAACAAGAAGGGGACAGGGAGGCCGTTGCAGCCCTAGAGGATGACGAGGGAGATACGGGAGAGCGGCGGGATGATGAACAAGGTCCTGATGAAGTCTGCGGTGAACAGGGGCCAGCGAGCGCGGGAGAGGCGGGGAAGCAGGATGAGGGTGGTACGACTTATGCGGCAAGAGAGGACGGTGACGCGCAAGTAGATGAAGCAGAGCCCAGTGACGACGGGGGTGGTGAGGGGGACGCGGCCGCATGAGCAGCGGCATGTTGCATACTCGTTTATGCGGTGCCACTGTAATTCGTTGCCTTGACACTGCAAGGTTACCAATCCAACACAACCCAATCCAAGTTACTGCAGCGTGTATCACACCGACAACTTGTTTTATTGACATGCTTTAGGTACAATCGGCGTTTGTGATGGTTGTGTATGGTTGTACTCAATGCACACATCAGCCACGCGGTA
This sequence comes from Ulva mutabilis, assembly GCA_900538255.1. NCBI lineage: Eukaryota > Viridiplantae > Chlorophyta > Ulvophyceae > Ulvales > Ulvaceae > Ulva > Ulva mutabilis. Next base: position 802,768 of record UNSF01000028.1, on the reverse strand, counting down.
ACACCCTTTGGTGACATGTCTACATATGCGGTACTGCACACATGTTTGTTACATGTCTATAATTGCGGTACGGCACTCGCCATCCCTCCCCTAGTGCACCACACTGCCAGGTCCTCTTGTGGCTGCACGCTCTGGTAGCTGACAACTCTGCACTATTGGTCTAGCGCAGCCTGTAGGCTACAATCGCAGCAGGCTGTGTTCGGGTCAATCAAGCATGCACCGCCCTCGCTGAACGGCACGACGGCCGTGGTGCGGCATCCGACATGATCGACTGCAGGTGTGGCCGGCGAAGACAAGAAAGTCTCCCACACGCTGCGCGCTGGTCCATCGTACGAGCAGGGGTCGAGCGCCGTTGTGGACAGGCTCCTGTCCCAGACCATGGGGCCGTCGAAGTGGATCTCACCATCCTTGAGCCTGGGCGCTGGAGCTGCTCCCGGCAGTTGCAGGTCCCTGCATGGCACACTCCCGGTGATGGGCTGCCAGTCGAGTTTGTGGCGGGAGTGCATATGGCAGCGAGGCAGTGGATATCCAGATGGGCAGCACGGACCGTGGGAGATCTCTGCTCGCTGTCTCCACACTGTGGGGTGTGTCATTGAGATTGTACGCAGTCAAGAGCAGGAGTTGAGGCCACTTGGCGTCTGCCATCTCCTCGAACGCCTTATGGATGAGCCCACATGCCACGGACCCCACCTCTGCCAACGTGGCAAACATATGGTGTGGATGCCTGAACACTAGCTGCATGTGGAACTGCGTGTGGGTGGGGGCTGTAGACGTGGTAGGCGCCGCCCGGAGAGCCACAATCTCGAAGTCTTCCTCCCGGGTACCGTACTCACGGGTCATGTCCGCCATGCACAGGTCTATGAAATCTCGCACACCGCGCACGGCCCTGGTTTGGAACTGTGCAGCAGCGGCACCCCCAAGCTCCCTTCCCGTCTCATCGGCTCTCCCCCACAGCACGAAGTACAGGTGCAGCGGGGAGGCCGTGGGCAGGACTTCGTACATCGGTTGTCGGCTCCAGGGCGATGGGTGCTGCGAGGCGTGCAGCGTACGGGCATGTAGCGCCTCGCCGACGTCCACAAGCCTGGCCCAGGTGTACTGCCTCTCAAGACGCACTCCAGCGTTCACTGTGCTGCCTGATCCGCCTAATCGGACCGCAGTCGCGACAGGAATGGGCCACAAGCCGATCACGGTCGGATTCACGCTGTGGAGGGAAGCACCGCGCGCAAGCTCTCGCGGGAAGGCCGCCTCGGTCCACAGCACCCCGAAATCTACATCAGTTGAGGTAAACGACGTATCTAAGGCCATGGGTGGAGCCACAGTCCTGTCCATCGGCTCGCAATCACGACGATCTCGCTAAGCGATGAAAGCGGCATAACTTGCAGCCTTCCCGCTGCACTACGGAATCAGTCATCCCACTGTTGCATACAGATGTAACATATCCTGCCTCCGCGGCGTGTGTGCATCACACTCGAGCGACGGCGTCGAGTGCTTCCAATGGGCAGCACCGGTGGACACCGTATGCGAACGTGGCTCCATTGGCTGGCTGCAAGGTCGGTTAAGCACTAGGTGGAGATCGCATCGAGCGCAATTAAGCACAGGATGCTGCTATTTGAAACCGTAAATCTACCACAGATATGGGCCCACAGACATCAGAGCTAGGCGTCTAGCGCGGCAGCCACCAATTGATGGTGGTGACGAGTGGCCACCGGATAGTCGCGGCAGTGGCTTGGACGCGTACACGTCGTTCAAATCGCTATCGCACGCGAGTCTAGACAGATCATGAATAGACAGTGTTACACGGAGATGAACGCAATAGCCCGGCAGCGAGGGCAACGGAAGGAAAGTAGACGGCCAAAACCCCCGAAAGTAGACACCAGCAAAAAGCAATCACTCTCCCAGGCGAAAAAGCCACAACGAACCGACACAGCCGACACAACCACACCCACGCACCCACACGCACGCGCACTCCCGCACCCCTCCACTACGGCACCCGCGCCACAACCGCGCACAGCAACAACCACCACCGCACTACTGCCCACCCCAGCAAAACCAGCCACCACCGACCCCCCTACAGCAGCACCCCCACTCCATCCCGCCCCACTGGAGCATTCCATCACGGGCCCCCCGCACATGAGAGCCCGGGGGCGCACGCCCCCCACAGTGCAAGGCGCACCAGCCCTCCCCCTCCGGCCGCCCGACAGGGGCCTCGGGGCGGGGCGCGAAGGGCACTAGCGGCGCCGCATCACTCCCCCCACGGTGGCTCGCGGGAAGGTTCGGCGGGCCAACACGACCAGACGCGGGGCCGGCCTGCGCTGCTGCAGCCGCGGCACCCGGTCCAGCAAGGCGGCCAGCGACCGCCTATAGCACGTCCGACGGGACATCGCGGCCAGGCACCACCGCCCTGCCCGCCAGCCGCATACGCAGCGGAGCCGCAGCGAGGACCTGGCGCGTCACACCACGGCACAGAGTGGTGGAGAGTTCGCACATGGCATTCTGCAAGAACGCTCGCCTGGACACGGCCCCCGAAGCCGCAGCAAAGTCAGCGATCTTATTCAGGAAGGCGAACGCACCCAGATCATGAATAGACAGTGTCAGACCAATATGCCTGTCTAAGTAATGGTCTGGCTAATGCAGGCCTCTGCCCCAAGGCGCAGCAATTAACGCCTGACAACTGTTCATAGCCGCTGTTTATCAGCCGATGCTACTGAAGCCGTCACAACCTTCCCATCCAATCGTTGAATATACATCTTGCCGATGTAGACTGTGTTTCGACGCTCGCAGCACCGCCCGGCACGCTTGTCGCCCCACGTTAGGTGGCTGGATGTCGCCGGTCACTCGAGCGACTGACAGTCTCCAGAGCTCCTCCTTGCTCTTACTATTTATCTATACTAGATCATTCGGAGGTGACCAGTGCGTACAGCGGACTCCTTGCCAGCGGTGCCCAGCGTTGTTGCGTGGACGCGGAGACTGTCAGCTGCTTTGCATCCTCTATGCAAGCGGTCAGGTGATTCGCATCCCATATATCTGATAACTGTGTTCCTTTCTAGTAAGGTGCTGCTCCTGATGTCATTTGTCGATCCGGTACCGCCACTCGTTTTAACCGTAGTTCAGCGGCACGCGACCAGTCCCTTGCAAGCCCGACGGACTTGACGACTCCTCATATCTGGAACCCTTTTGGTTCGGAATGGGATGGTCGGGGCTGCGCCAAAGCGCCAAGCCAGTTAGGCTAGGGATGTGTTATCCGACTCGCTAGTGCGCTGTCGAGCCTTCGGCCCAGCGCTTATCCAGCGTTATCTGCCTACAGTGCCTGATTAAAGGTACAAGCACATTATATATAATTCATCCATTATAACATGACGATGCGATCGGAGCATGTCTGCCCCGTGGGCTTGTCCCGATCGTCAGGGGGCACGATAGCTTACTTTCGTGCCCCTGGCCCAGCGCTTGTCAAGCGTTACCCGTCGACGGTGCCTCTTACGCGTACAAGCACATGCTATCTAACATGCAGTCTCCCCTTGATTGGAGACTAGTCCGGGCGTCATACTGATCAACATTGGCGAGGCGCTGCGTAGGCTTGTCGGTCCGAACATACCGTCCCCTTTGATCGCGCAGCATGAACAGGTCCTAACGTGACGTCCTGCATGACGGCCCCGTCGTCCGCGCAGGCGGACGGTCCGATGACGTCCCGGTGACGTAACCCACGGTACGCCATGCACGTGACGTCCTCATGACGTATCGGTTACGTCACCCTTGGAACACCATGCGCGTGACGTCATCGTCTTGCGAGCCGCCTTGTCGGCGGCCGAGAGGACGTAACCCATACGTCCCCATTTCGCATCACCGGCTCAATGCGTGACGGCGCAATGCCGTCATGCCAGGACCATCGTCATCTTGTGACGTCCTTAGACCCCCTCGCGACCACGAGGACTTGTCAATGACGGTGCCTTGACGGCACCTCAGCGTCCTCGTGACATCATCAGTACATATTTTTGCGATGACCCCGTGATGACGTCCTCGCAGGACTGGCAGCATCGTTGCAGTGCTTGACCAGGGCAGGCTAGACATGTATGGTGTGGGCACGATCAGAGCTAATCTGGGAGAGTATGTGAGTGCGCAGGGCACTATCACACCAGTAGACATAGAGTTGACAAACGTTTACTGGGTGCCGGCCAGTCCCATCAACATCCTTTCAACAAAGGAGTTGAAAAAGTCTGAGATATACTTGCATACGGGCAAGCATGCAAACCGGGTAGTGATGCCTGGGTTTCATGACCAGAGCTATGGGTTCCACAGGAACTGTGAGCAGAGTGAGGATGAGGATGGAAAACCCACTCTGACATGGTTCTGTGGGAAGGGCAGGCCGATATGGCAAATGCGGCCGGTAGATAGAGGAGCAGCCTGGACGAGTGCGAATAACTTGTTCCATAGGAATGGGAAATGGGTATGTGAGCAGCAGCAAGTTGCTGCAGTGACCGGTGTACCGAATGAACAAGGATATTCCTTCCAGGTTGACCCATCATTCCTAGTGCATATCGCTTTTCATCATGCCGGCAATCGGGTACTCCAGTTGATGAGAGACAACCCACAACTGTATGACCTGAAGATGCTGAAACCTACGGGGGTAGCGCTTCACTGTCATGGTTGCCACGTGGCTGAACAGAGAAGTGGCGATAGAGCACAGCACGGGGGCAAGGTGACTGAGAACGCCACCTATGCTGGAGAAGTGTTGCATGCTGACCTAGCAGGGCAGATCAAGCCAGTAGGAATCGGGGGTATGAACTACATCCTAGTAGTGGTGGATGAGTACTCCCGGTACTCCCATGTGATTCCGCTGAAGTCCAAGAGTGGGGCTGCGGAAATGATATGCCTGCTGATTGAGCGAATCCGCACTCAGATCGTGTATGATAGAGAGGTTGGAGTGCGGAGGCTGCACACTGACGAGGGTGGTGAGTTCAGCTCTAACCAGCTGGCTCAGTACCTCGCGTGGCGTGGCATTGAGCACACGTACACTGCCACGGGCCAGCATGAGTCCAATGGAATGGTGGAGAGAAAGATCGGTGTGCTGAACAGGAGTGTGAGGGCAAGCCTGCTGCAAGCAGCTGTGCCTGCATTTCTGTGGCCAGAGGCGTATATGTGTGTGAACCATGCGCATAACCTGACGCCTAGCACAGCTCTAGAGGGTGTTAGGCGGAAGGAGGCCAAGCAGAAACTGGAGGAGAGACATGTGCAGACCAGTCGTGACCCGTGGTCAACGAATGAGGCTGTGAGAGCTGCACAGTTGCAGACGAGGAGAGCTAAGGCTCAGCAGATGAGTCTGCAGGCTCTGGCAGATGAGGGTATGGCCAGGGGCGATGGGAAGTTTGTCGCCCAATGTGTGAAAAATGTGGATGTCAGGCAGGTTGTGCCATATCTGTTATGGTTCCGGAATGTAAGTGAGGACACGTTCCATCTGGTGGTGGCGCAGGTGAAGCCTTTCGGGTGTCCAATGTACGTGTATGCCCGGAGAGAGGACTTCAGACACCTGGACGAGAGAGGAGTGCTCGGTTTCTATATGGGACCGGGTGCTGGTCCTCACATGGATAGAGCTTACGTGAAGCGAGGGAATGGGGGGGCAGTGCGTATGTATAGGCATACGGCTTCTCCACCAGCTCTGCTGAGAGAGTTTGCGAAACGTTTCCACATGTCGGAGCAAGCTACGGTGGATCCGGTCATGTTGGAGAACTACGAGCTGGGAGAATTCGAGATCATGCCTGATGAGCATACTCGTGTAGTACCTGACGTTGGTTTCTTGCCCAACATGAAGAAATGGTTGAGATCAACTAGTGTTAGGGCAGTGCGACCACCAGCCAGTCGTGATCACATGATGCCAGAGAGGGGCAGAAATGTGGATTGGGCTGAGGGGGAGCATCCAGCGCTGGGGCACACACACTGGGAACCAGGCAGGCAGTTGCATCGGCGCTATGTGCCGGATGATGAGTTGCCTGAGGGTGAGCCGCCGTTTTCACCGCGTGTTTTAGGCTCTGAGCTGATAGCCAGGCATGAGCGGTGGCACACGCCTGAGATCAGTGAGGCAGTGGTGACAGCGCGTTGCGCTTACACGGCCGAGGACTGTGTGAACAGGGTACCACACTGGGAGTATGATGCGGCTCAGCAACCATCCGGTCCGCACAATGCTGAGACAAGACCGAGAGATGTGATCCCTACGCGGGATAGAGCAGTGCTGGATTTGAGTGGCTGCCGCATTGAGCCACAGGGTAGTGAGAATGATGTGTCTGAGGGGGAGGAACAGCCAGAGGCTGCCAGTGACTCGGCTGAGTCATTCTCAGGGGCATCTGAGCCCTCAGAATCTCGGTCTCGATCGCGCTCGCGTTCACCGCAGCGAGTCCAACGGTCGATGGGCAGGGAGCCGAGTGACTTGGCGGATGGAATGTTTGCTACGGCTGACAGTGTGACTCCTGATGCAGAAAAGACGACGGGGCAGGAGGTGATTCCGAGCAGTGGCAAGACTGCTAGCCGTAGTGAGTCCCGGCGTGCAGCTGCTGCGAGGAAGAAGGTCAAAGCTGTGCTGGACGATCCAACGGTGCGGCAAGCCATGAGAGGCTGCCATCGTGAACAGTGAATCATAGCAATGCTTGATGAGTTGACCTCCTTAAGGGAACATGATGTGTTCGAGCCAGTCCGGTGCCCAGCAGGAGTGAAGCCTGTGACAGGCAAGTGGGTGCTTAAGATTAAGCGAGGAGCACAGGGTGAGATTGAGCGATTCAAGGCGAGATATGTAGCCAGGGGATTTACGCAAGTAGAAGGCGTAGATTTCTTCGAGACTTGGGCGCCTGTGGGTAGCTATGCTACTTTCAGGGCTCTGTTGTCTGTCTGTGCTGTAGAGGATCTGGAGACGAGACACATAGACATTAAGTGTGCTTTCCTAAATGGTGTTCTGGAAGAGGAAGTGTATGTGGCACAACCTCCTGTATTGGATGATGGGTCTGGTATGGTGTGGCGCCTGAAAAAGGCGTTGTATGGTCTGAAGCAAGCTGCCAGGGAGTGGCATAAGGCGCTTGCAGAGCTCTTGCTGAGAATGGGCTTTGTGAGATCAGCCAGTGACCCCGCACCGTTTATTTGCAAAGTAGGACGATGTCTTATTTTCCTATGGGTCGATGATCTGTTGATCTTCGGTCGTAAGGAGCAGATGGATGATGCCATCAGAAGGATCCTTGCATTTGAGGGTCGTGACCTGGGGGAGCTGGGATATGTGCTGGGTATGGAGGTCATACGTGATCGGTCCGCTCGCACTATCACCATCACGCACAGAAAGAACATCAGGGACATGCTGGAGAGGTTCAGTATGAGTGAGTGCAGAAAGGCACCAACGCCGTTGGTACCAAAGCAGAAAGTGTTTAGTCTGAAGGATGATCCTAGCCAGGAGAAGACTACTGTCGCAGAGCATAAGAGGTTTATGCAAGCCGTAGGAAGCATCCAGTATGTGGCTGATGTGTCGCGTCTTGATATTTCCTTTCCGGCTAATGTCTTGGCCAGGCATATGGCTGGGAGTGCGAAGTGTCATTGGGCTGCTGTCCAGCATGTACTGAGATACCTGCGAGGGACCATAGATCTTGGCTTGACATTTAGTGGCTCCAATGAGGGAAGTGCGGTGTTGGAAGCATTTACGGATGCTGACTTCGCCAATGGTGCATGCTTGAAGAGTGTGTCAGGAGTGATAGTTCGGATGCATGGGAACTGCGTGTTCTGGCGTTCGAAGAGACAAACTATTGTGGCTGGTGACACGACTGAGGCAGAGCTTATTGCGATGAGCTCAGCAGCCAATGAGGTGATGTGGGCTAAGCAGTTGTGCACTGATCTTGGGTTGTCGGCTGTGAAGCCAACTCTGTGGGGTGACAACAAGAGTGCCAAATTACTAGCAGTGAACCCCATCTCTAGTGACCGCTCCAAGCACATCAGGGTCAGGGACCTGAGGGTCCGAGAGTTCGTAGAACTCGATGAGTTGACTATCAGCTGGGTTAGCACGGTAGACATGCTAGCTGATATGTTTACGAAGGTGTTGGCAGGACCAGCACTGGCAAAGTTTAGAGATAGACTACAGCTTGCGGTAGTACAAGCCTGGTCTAGGGGGAGTGTCGTGATCCAGCCATGCACAAGACTACGGTCACCATGCATGGAGTGGATGCACGGTGCTGATCCGGAGTGGCTATGGGACGCCATGCACCGATGGCTTACCATATGCACGAGCAATGCATGCAAGATTGCGTGCCAACAGACATTGATTCTGATCGTATCCATATGAGACGTTGAGTGAACGCTTATATAGGCTCTACAGATCGTAGTACAATCACGCTTCTCGTCTGTCCAAGTCTCACGTGTGTTTATCCTCCACTGAAGGTACAGGCGCTGTCACGGACAGATACCTAAGACAGCAAGGTATGTGACAGCACCAATCCCTGCGCATGGCTACGGCATGCACACGATCCCACAGGCCCTAAGCCACGGTCCACTGTATTACAACACCCCCGGGCTCTCATGGGCCCGTGCTGGAGTGCTTGAGTGGCCGGCTGTGGTGGGGGTGCTGCTGTTGGGGGGTCGGTGGTGGCCGGGTTTGCTGGGGGGGCGGTAGCCGCAGCGTGGCAAGTGGTTGCTGTGTGGGGTTGTGGCGGGTTTGCTATGGGTGCAGCGTGTCGTGATCCAGCCATGCACAGGACTACGGTGACCATTCATGGTGGTATACACAAGACTACGGTGACCGTGTATGCGTGGATGCACGGTGCTGATCCGGAGTGGCTATGGGGCAGCCATGCACCGATGGCTGACCATATGCACGAGCAATGCATGCAGATTGCGTGCCAGCAGACATTGATTCTGATTGTATCCGTATGAGTCGTTTAGAGAACGCTTATATAGGCTCTGTCGATCGTAGTGTAATCACTCTTCTCTACTATCCGAAGTCGCACGTGCATTCATTCTCCACTGAAGGTACAGGCGCTGTCACGGACACATACCTAAGACAGCAAGGTATGTGACAGCACCAACCCCTGCGCATGGCTACGACATGCACAGATCCCACAGGCCTTAGGCCGCGGTCCATTGAATGACAACACAGCGATGGTGGGGTGCGGGAGTGCGCTTGTGTGTGTGGATGCGTGGATGTGGTTGTGTTGGTTGTGTTGGGTCGTTTTGACTTTTTGCCTGAGAGAGGTGCTGCTTGTTGCTACCTGCCTTGGGGGGTGTTGGCTGTTTCGACTTTTTGCCTGAGACAGTTGCTGCTTGTTGCTGTCTGCCTTGGGGGGTGTTGGCAGTCTGCTTTCCTGCTGTTGCCCTCGCTGCCGGGCTCTTGCTTTCATCTCCGTGTAACACGAAGCTGGAACAGCATATCAGCCACTCTCATGAACACGTACAAGAAGTTGTCTTGTGCGTTGCAGAGGGGGAATGCCAACATGTATGCTCAGTCGCTGTCGGCCATTGCGCGTGTGACCGGCAAGCTCTTCATGCCGGGCCTGGACGTGCCGGTGGAGCAGTTCTGAGTGTGTTGTGAGCCGTGTTGTGAGCATCACTAGTGAATCGCGTGTGAGAATGTGTCGAGGGAACTTTAGCGCAATACAGAAGCTACTGTGTTTCTGTCTGTGAAACACAGTGATAGATCTAGGACTCAGCAGCGCCGAGGCAACAGACCAGGCAACAAGCAGACATACAGCAAACAGACAGACCGGCCACCGCAAGCACCAAGGTCATGCGCCGCACGAGCAAATGCCAGAACGAACTATCGCCAGCGCGAAAGCAGACACGCACACACCACGCAGTACCACGCAGGCCACGCGCACACCAAACACACAGCCAGCACTCGCCGGGCCCACAAGCGGTCGTCGGCGCGGCACTAGCAGTCTGCACGGGCGCGACAGCGCGCGCTACGGCGATGTCCGAGGCCGCGAGGCACCGGTCCCAGGAGCCATAGCCTCAGCCAGCCCGGCAGCCCGAGCGGTGTCCGGGGAGGGGCGCAGAGGAGAAACGGCGGACGGGCGCTGGGAGGAGGGAGGGAAGAGGGAGGGAGGGAAGAGGGAGGGATCGGGCGAGGGGGGGGGGGGGGGGGGGGGCGACGCAAGCCTATGCGTTTCTGTCTGTGTACGGCGCTTGGCCATAATGATTGATTTTTGGTGCATCGCCATGAATCGTTCCTCTGTGTTCTACCACCTTGTGGAGCATACACTTGTAACGTACCTATCAGTGAGGTCTTCAAGGGTATCCGCCGAGTCAGAAAGCAAAGTAAGGGTTCGGAGAACCAAAAAAAACTGGCAAGCAAGTATGTTGACAAGAACACAGACAGGTCGAACTCAGTTCGGCAAGGCTTAAGTAGGCGTCACACTAGGCCTACGTAGCTACGGCGTATACCGGTATACCGCCTACGTAGCCGCCGACCCAGGATCATCCTGTGTTATCTAGTGTTGGATCTAGGACCCAGCAGCGCTGAGGCAACAGACCAGGCAACACGCAGACAGACAGACGTGCCACCGGATCATCCTGTGTCGTACGCGTCTGTGGACGTGCACTTGATGGATGTTTGTTGGAACTGAGTCAACATCTAGAAGTATCTGGAAGTATCTGGTTCATTCCAGGAGGATCTAGGATCACCTGTGTGCATGATTACGTCACAATGGAAGTGACTAGGACATGTGGTCTGGAGAGTTCGTGACGCGGAGAACTCTCTGGAGACACGCAGAGCACAAGACAAGTGCAATGTGTGCAGTAGGACATTGATTCTGTCAGGTGCCTGTACCTATATAAGGGCTTGCACATTATTGAGGTATTCACTTATGTTTCTTCTGTAACGACAGAGATCATTTGTCAACAGGTTATGGGCCCATCACGCTACCACTGCGAGGCAAGTCGCATGGGCCCTCTCCGACGTCCTGTTGATGCCACAGGCGCCGAGCAATTTGTTCTCGGGCACGGCTGCGATGGCAAAAGGTGTCGATATTGAGGGAAAAGCCAGCAGCGGGAAAATTTTGCTGCGGAAAGGTGGAAGAGTGATAGGCGTGGCTACCCCGGAGAACGGACAAGCTGTTTTGAGAACAGTGGGGCAGATGCCAGAGAAAGGCATTGGATATCAGGCCATGAGAACTGGCAATAGCAAGATAGTGCCAGCGCTGGTAGCGAGTCGGGATAAGGCGGAGCTATGGCATGAGCGGCTGGGGCACTTGAGCTATGGAACCATCCTAAGGATGATCAGGAATGAGTCGGTCACGGGAATGAACGTGACAGAGACAGAGGTCCGCGCCAAGCTAGAGGACACATGCGATCTGTGTGTCAAGGCGAAGCATGTGGCGGACTCACACCCGGCGTCAGGGTCCCGAGCGACAGCACCGCTGGAGCTGGTGCACTCGGACCTGATGGGGCCGGTGAGGCCTGCATCAGTGGGCGGCAATGAGTATGTACTAACGGCGATAGATGACTATAGCGGCTATGCGGCTGTGGTGCCATTAAAGTACAAGAGTGAAGCCAGCACGCAGCTGAAAAACATCCTACTGGGCTGGGCGCGCCAACTTGGGCGCGAGGTGAAGACTGTACGGACAGATCGAGGCACGGAATATAAGAAGTTCGATGCCTGGTGCGAGTCTGAAGGCATCTATCGTGATCGATCTACTGCTTACACCCCTCAGCAAAATGGTCGTGCTGAGAGGTTCAATCGCACGGTCACCCAGAAAGCTAGAGTGATGTTGCTGCAATCTGGCATGGCAAAGAAATATTGGGCTGATGCATTTGCGACTGCAACGGCTGTCTATAATGTCTCGCCCAAAATGAAGCAGACGATCACTCCGCATGAGCTGTTCTGGGGCACAAAACCAGATATCAGTCATTTGCGGACATTCGGGTGCAAAGTGTTCTGCCGGCTCAACCCAAAAGAGCGAAAGAAGCTGTCTGCCTGGAGTGAACAGGGGCAGTTTCTGGGGTATGAACCGGGCACCAAGGGATGGCGTGTTCTGCTACCGGATGGCACGACAGTTGTGCGCTGCCATGTAAAGTTTGTTGAGGGCACAGCAGCGGGGGGAGATGATGATGATGATGATGATGATGACAACCATTCTGAGGCTGCTGAGCCTCTCAATGTGCCACACGGCACGGAGATGCAGCGACCTGCGGACCAGGGGTCGGAAAGAGCGGAGAAGCCACCTGAAGACCGGGGGTCTGGGGGAGCTGGGCAACGACCTGGGGAGCTGGGGCGTGGGGAAGCTGATGAGACATCATCCGAAGAAGCTGACGCACCCAAGCCACCCAAGAAGAAGGTCAGGTTTAGGCAGCCATCGGCAGAGGCGCCGACGAGGCAGCTGCCACAGCGCACACGTGCGCCGTCCAGCAGACTGAAGGATGGCTATGCACATGCGGCTCAAGTGCATGATGATGGGCTACCTGATGAGCCCACCATGGAGGAGTCTGAGAAGCAGCCGGACGCTGAAATCTGGCGGGATGCAAGAGGCAGTGAGGTGCAGTCTCTCGTCAAAATGGGTGTCATCAAAGCCGTTGATAAGCCCAAAGGAGTGACGGTGCTGAAGACCAAGTGGGTTCAGAAGCGCAAGAGGACTCGGGAGGGGCTGATCGAGCGGTACAAAGCCAGGCTGGTGGCTAAGGGGTTCACTCAGAGGAAAGGGGTGGACTACGATGAAGTCTTTGCATCCGTGGTCAAGCATGCCACAGTTCGCGCCATGCTGGCGCTGGCAGCTGTGATGGACTACGAGATCGAGCAGATCGATGTGAAGACAGCATTTCTCAACGGGCCACTTGATGAGGAGCTCTACATCGAGGTGCCTGAAGGATGTGATTTTGGAGAAGGCAAGGTGCTGAAGCTACAGAAGGCGCTGTATGGGCTCAAGCAAGCTGCGCGGGCCTGGCAGCTTGAGCTGAAGCGGGTCCTGGAGGCGCATGAGTTTGAAGTGTCATGTGCGGATCCATGCCTCTTCCTGTTCGACAAAGCTGGCAAGCGCACATTTCTGCTGATATACGTCGATGATGGGTTGATCATCGGGCACAAGGCAGAAGTGGCTGAAGTGATTGACATCATAGCTGAAGAGTTTGACATTCGCAAGCTCGGAGCAGCAGCTTTCTTTCTCGCGATGGAGATCAAAAGAGACCGAGAAGCCAAGACAATTACCATCAGTCAACAGAAGTATGCTGAGAAGATTCTGCAGAAGACCGGAATGACTGAAGCCAAGCCGAAGTCAATTCCCATGGAGGCGAACCTGAAGTTGAGCAAGGAGCTCGAGGGCGACGACTACTTCGCTGATACGACGAAGTATGCTGAGACTGTGGGTATGTTGCTCTATCTGTCGACATGCACACGCCCTGACATTGCTCATGCTGTGGGACTGCTGGCGCGGTTCATGGCACAGCCGCGTGTGAGGCACTGGCAGTGTGTCAAGTGGCTTCTTCAGTACCTCAAGAAGACGAAGGCGCTGGGGCTTGAGTATGGCAGCACCGGGAAACTGGAGTTTGAGGGTTTCTCAGACTCAGACTATGCTGCGGATCCCGACAAGCGGCGGAGCACGGGGGGTTCTGTGTTTCTGCTGGCCGGGGGAGCAATCGACTGGAGCTCAAAGTTCCTGCCAACTGTGGCGACTTCAACCATGGAGGCCGAGTACATGGCGGCCGCAGCAGCAGCGAAGACAGCGCTGTGGGTGCGCAAGCTGAAGGCAACGATGCAAGATGACGGAGCTGCGTGCATCACTCTCAAGTGCGACAATCAAGCTGCTCTGACACTGATGCGCAATCCTACGCATCACCAGCGTGCAAAGCACATTGATGTGTGCCACCATTTTCTGCAAGAGAGGGTGGCTAGGGGTGAGATTGATGTTGAGTTTGTGCCGACTGCAAACATGATTGCTGATGTCATGACAAAGGCTCTTCCAAAGCCGCAGTTTGACAAGCATCGTAGCAAGTTAGGTCTGGTTGAGATCTATGAGGTTGACAATTCTGATACACCCTAGATATTGAATCAGGGGGAGTGTTGGAACTGAGTCAACATCTAGAAGTATCTGGAAGTATCTGGTTCATTCCAGGAGGATCTAGGATCACCTGTGTGCATGATTACGTCACAATGGAAGTGACTAGGACATGTGGTCTGGAGAGTTCGTGACGCGGAGAACTCTCTGGAGACACGCAGAGCACAAGACAAGTGCAATGTGTGCAGTAGGACATTGATTCTGTCAGGTGCCTGTACCTATATAAGGGCTTGCACATTATTGAGGTATTCACTTATGTTTCTTCTGTAACGACAGAGATCATTTGTCAACAATGTTGCTACATATAGTTCGCGGTGGGCGCACACATAAGCGAGTTTGAGAGGTGTTACACGGAGATGAACGCAATAGCCCGGCAGCGAGGGCAACAGAAGGAAAGTAGACGGCCAAAACCCCCGAAAGTAGACGCCAGCAAAAAGCAATCACTCTCCCAGGCGAAAAAGCCACAACGAACCGACACAGCCGACACAACCACACCCACGCACCCACACGCACGCGCACTCCCGCACCCCTCCACTACGGCACCCGCGCCACAACCGCGCACAGCAACAACCACCACCGCACTACTGCCCACCCCAGCAAAACCAGCCACCACCGACCCCCCTACAGCAGCACCCCCACTCCATCCTGCCCCACTGGAGCATTCCATCACGGGCCCCCCGCACATGAGAGCCCGGGGGCGCACGCCCCCCACAGTGCAAGGCGTACCAGCCCTCCCCCTCCGGCCGCCCGACAGGGGCCTCAGGGCGGGGCGCGAAGGGCACTAGCGGCGCCGCATCACTCCCCCCACAGTGGCTCGCGGGAAGGCAGGGCGGGCCAACACGACCAGACGCGGGGCCGGCCTGCGCTGCTGCAGCCGCGGCACCCGGTCCGGCAAGGCGGCCAGCGGCCGCCTATAGCACGTCCGACGGGACATCGTGGCCAGGCACCACCGCCCTGCCCGCCAGCCGCATACGCAGCGGAGCCGCAGCGAGGACCTGGCGCGTCACACCACGGCACAGAGTGGTGGAGAGTTCGCACATGGCATTCTGCAAGAACGCTCGCCTGGACACGGCCCCCGAAGCCACAGCAAAGTCAGCGATCTGATTCAGGAAGGCGAACGCACCCGTGCCCACACGGCCAAACGTCTCATGCGACAGGGACACGAAGCGACATGCGCCTGTGCCGGAGCGGCCGTACTTGTCTCGCTTCCGGTCGTCCATCAGCTGGGCGGCAGCGCCTGGCGTGTTTGCCGCGGCGACGACCCGGGAGGGGGCCAACGGACAGGTCACGCACACATCGGCCACAACGGTGTCGCAGGGCAACATCACAAGCAGATCACCCCGTTCCGGGTCGCGCTGCGAGCGGGGGGGGTAGCGGCCGGGCGCAAGCCGCGGCCGCGCGGCCCCGTCGACCCTCGGGCAGGCGTCGCGGCGGACTAGTGGCCACCGGGCCCACCTGTGGCATGTGCTCACACCGCACCGCGCACTCGCCGGCCGGGGCGGCCGCCTTCACGGCCACTGCGGCGGCGGCGGCAGCTGCCGCGCCGAGCTCTCGCGCGCCCCCCGTTTGAGAGGTGTACCATGGCCACACATGCAATGGCTCCTGGCCAATGGCGACCATGGAGCACCGTGCGTGCATGGCGCCATGCACGCACGGCACCTTGGGCACAGCTGTTCACAGTGCACTGCTGCAGTGCTGGCTAGTGCTGGCTATGCGTTACACAGTACTGTAGTGATCACAGTACAGTAGTGATAGATCTAGGACCCAGCAGCGCCGAGGCAACATACCAGTCAACGTGCAAACAGACAGACATACCATCTCAAGCACCAAGGCCACTCTCCGCACGAGCAAGTGTCAGAACGAACTAGCGCCACGCGCACGCCTAACACAGTCAGCACGCCCCGGGCCCGCCGGCGGGCGCAGACTCCGCACGAGTAGTCTACACGCGCGCGCAGCCTGCAGCTGGCGATGTGGAAATTGTCGAACAGAGCTGCAAAGAGTTGACGGTGTGCATGTTCCAGCCACCTAAAATCAAGTGTTGACTGCATGATGACTCAACAGCCACCTGTAAACCGGGATCCCCCTTGGAAGCACAATTTTCGAACAGCTTTCCAACAAGAGAACTTCAACTCTTTGCCGGGGAGCACCCTTGGAAACACAGTTTTTGAATAAGTGCACTTGAAATCTTTGCCAGGGTAAACACATGGCCACACATGGGTGTTATCTAGTGATAGATCTAGGACCCAGCAGGGCCAGGCAACACACCAGGCAACGTCAATACGCAAACGGAGACCGGTACCATTGCAAGCACCAAAGCCACGCTCCGCACGAGCAAATGCCAGAACACAAGCGTTTTCTCGGAACGTATCTAGGCTGAACGGCATGGTGGAGTTTGACCTTTCGAGGGTGCAGCGACTTGGAGGTATACCACAAGGGGTTGTTTTTGCCTGTATGGTCGAGAGCTTTCTACCTCTGCTACGCTAGCGTACGCATGCTCGGCACGCTGCGCTCGGCATCCGCTAGGCGGACACATACAGCACTGGTAGATTTTAATTTCTGGAATTAGCTGCTTCGCGAGAGTTGCGGCAGTTGGCGCGCGCTGTGACGCCTGCGCCTGCTTTGTACCAGCGGTACCGGCAGTCGCAGCGGCTTTGCTCCGCACACCTCCTCACCTCGCAGCGCTGCAGCGTAGACACTGTACATTAGGCATACTTATTTTTGCTCTCGGCCACGGGGCCTGGGCCTGGCCCTAGGCCTCGCACTTTCTGCGGGTGCGCGTGCACCAACCACTTCGCGCCAGCGTAGCGTAATCACGCCCGAAGGCCCCAGCCTCGCTCCCACAGCATAGCACTACAATGAACGAGGACCTGCATGTGCCTTGCCCCGCGTGCCCTCGCCGCTTCCGCGCCGCCGGCGATCTGCTTGCCCACTGCCGGGGCTGCCACCCGAAGTACAAGTTCACTGAGGACCAACAACGGGCATACAGCTGCTACCACTGCGAGGCATGCAAGCTGCCCTTCTCGAGATACAACGATCCGGAGGGCCACAGGCATGCAGCAAATTGTCGCGGCGTACCAGCGGACTCCCACGCCCCCACTCCCGCCCGCACCCGGTACAACGGCCGCACGTGCACGCCCACCAACACTGGCCGTGGCCGCTCGCGCTCACGACAGCGGACACCGCCGCACATGAGGGCGCCACTGACGCGGGCCCAGCCCTCACACGTCAATGATGACCTGGCGGGACGACACACAGCCAGTTCGCAACCGCCGCAGGGAGGCTCCGGTTTGGTGTGCCGAACGCCCACCCCTGCGGCTGCGGCGGGCGCCGGCTCGACTGCGCCTCGGCCGCAAAGCCAGCCACCCGCCCGCACCGATTTGACCAAATCGTGCTGTCTGACATCGGTAGATGAGCACCACAGACTTGACGGCGGGCTGGCTGGTGGCCAACAACCCCCAGGTGACGTCCCGTCACCACAGTCCCCCGGAGCCACACTGCATGATAGCGAGGTGCACGATCAACGCACAGAGCCGCGCAGCGCCCGGCCGTCCGCAGGCGTTGCCACCTCACGTGCAGTCGTGCATTCACCTCGCCGTGTGGCCCATGCGTGTGACAACGGGACAGCTACCGCAGCACCTACGCCAGTCGTGGCTGCACACGCAGGGACCAACCATGGGACGTCCCCGACCGACGCGCCTGCCCCCATTTGCCGCGCGCCGGCTCGCCGCCATGCCACTCCCCCCGACCCTCCCAAGCGCCCCGCCTCCCCCCAGCCAGCGCGCTGTCCTCCCGGACGTCTCCCGCACTGCCATTAGCGCTGGCCCACGGGTTGACTCCCACATGCGCGATCTGACGGAAGCAGACCTCGTCAGCGACACCCAGGTGGATCCAAAGCCAGCCTCAGACGCGCCGCCATCACTGGAGGCCCCCTACCCGGACGTGCGGATCCCTCAGGGTGTGCCGAACGAATGCAGATCCAGCTGGGCCGACGTTGTGGCCGCAGCGCTGGAACGTACCGCCGATGCGGCCGAGCGCGGTCACCGACCCAGTGTAGAGACAGAGCTCAGGCTCCTACTCCTGCTGCCCAGCCAGGCCCTCGG
This sequence comes from Ulva mutabilis, assembly GCA_900538255.1. Classification (NCBI taxonomy): domain Eukaryota; kingdom Viridiplantae; phylum Chlorophyta; class Ulvophyceae; order Ulvales; family Ulvaceae; genus Ulva; species Ulva mutabilis. Next base: position 784,674 of record UNSF01000028.1, on the reverse strand, counting down.
CAACACTGGCGCAAGCAGGGGACGCGCCAGGCGAGTCAATGCCCGCGTGCGCGAGATCCGGAAGCGGACCAGGGAGCAGATGTTGCTTGACACAGCTGAACATAGCGACCCCGGCCGCACTCGCACGGAAGTTGTGGCGGACATCGCAATGGCAGGGCGCATGCACCGACATGCATGCAACGGCAATGTTGGCCGCGCTGCGCGCTGCTTGGACAGCAGCCCCATCGTTCCCATCGACCAGAACTCACTGCCACGCTTGCGAGCGCTGCACCCACCCGCGCCCCCTCCAAAGCGCGCAGCGCAGCCTACCCCAGCCGGCAGCCGCTCAGCGGAAGTCTCAGCGGCGCGGTTTGAGGCTATCCTGCGGAACCTGACACAGGGCTCAGCGGCCGGCCCCAGCGGGTGGACATACGAGCACGTCCGCAGCGCCGGGCTGTATAACGAGCGCACGGGCGAGGCCATGCGCCGCTTCGTCAACCTCCTGCTGTCGGGCACCATCCCCCACTCCGACCTGCTGCTCGCCAGCCGCCTGATCGCCATCGCCAAACCGAACGGCGGCGTTCGCCCGATCGCTATCGGAGAAGCATTCATGCGCCTCGCCGGTATCTGCGCGCTGGCGTGCGTCCCAGAAGCGCCGGGCCTGCTTGCCCCGCACCAGATTGGGGTCGGTGTTCGCGGCGGCCCTGAGATTCCGAGCCACGCGCTGGCCCCGGACTTCTCAGATGCGGAGACGGTCACAGTGCAGCTCGATCTCGAGAACGCGTTCAACCTGATTGACCGCGAGACCATCATTGCGGAGATTGACGCGCAACTCCCCGCCCTGGCCGCATTCGCACGCATGGCGTATGGATCGCCATCGCCGCTGCTGGCACGTCAGCAAGACGGGTCGAACGCGGTTTTGTGGAGTGCATCTGGCGTGAAGCAAGGCGACCCCATCGGCCCCCTCTACTTCGCCATCGCGTTCCGGCCCACGCTATTAGCGGCGCAAGAAGCGGCCCCTGACACGTTAGCTATCGCGTGCCACGATGACCTCACGGTGCAGGGTACGGTCGAGCAAGTGGTCGCCATGGGTCGAGTTGTGCAATCCCGTCACCAGTGCAACAAGCAGAAGACGCTCGTCCACTGCACCGATCCCGCCAAGGCCTCGCACGCAGCCGCCTGCCTAGGCGCCACGGTCGCCACTGACGGCATGGTCGCATGTGGCGCGCCACTGGGCACCCCTGCCTATGTGGAGGCGTATGTGCGCCGTAGATGCAAACGCACCGTCGAGCTCATGCAAAAGCTGGCAGGCCTCCCGCTGGCGGCCCAGACACGGTGGGCTGTCCTCTTCCAGTGCCTGCAACATCGCGAAGCACACCTGCTGCGCACTACCGACTGGGCCCGTCTCGAACAGCCGCTCATGGGCGTCGAGAACGCCAGCGTACACGCCATGTGCCGCATCATCGAAACGCAACAGCTCACCGACCTACAGCGTGAGCAGGCCTTGCTCCCTCATAGACATGGCGGCATGGGTCTGCGACACTACACAGCCGACGTTGCTGACGCCGCGCGCCTCGCGTCGGCAGCAGTTGCGCACGCGGTGCTCGCGGACGGCATCGACGGCGGCAAGCCGTTCCGCGGCGACGCCGCGGTCCAGCACCAGGCCCGCCTCGCACGCTTGCGGAAGGCATGGCCGGCCGTGCAGGGAATCTCAGACAGCCCGACCCCAGCCGACGCCTGGGCGTCTGACGCTGGCTCGAAGCTGCGCATGACGCAGCTCCAGAGCGCGCTCAGCCGGGCGGAGGCCGACGCGCGCTGGACCGCCACGCGCGACTATCTCGAGACCCTGAAGCACGGTCCGAATCCCCAATCGGCGGAGACAGCGTGCGCTGATCTCGCTCGCCTCCTCAGCTGCTCTGGCTCGCTGGCCTCGGCGTTCCTCACTGCCTGCCCCGGCCCGGTGACGGGCCTGACCGACCATGAATTCCAGGTGGCCGTGCTGCTGCGGCTGGGTGAGCCGCTGCTACCCGTCCTGGAGTCGGATGAGGCCTGCCCCTGCGGCCGTGTGGCTGCGTCCGGTACACACAGTGTCATATGCGAACAGCTATGGGCAAGTTCAGTCCTAAAGCACGACCTCATCACCGTGGCTTGGAGGCGGGTGCTCATGCGCGCGTCGATCGCTTCATCGCTGGAGCCGCACGTTGGCAAGCTCCCCGGGGGCATACGCGTGCTCCCCCTCCGCGGCAGCCGGCAGTCGCCACCAGCCGCGCCGCCGGCGGACTTTACGCGCCCGCCGGCTGCGCCGTCTGCGAGTGCACCGGCCGCGCCGTGTCAGCAAGACCCGCCGCCGCCGCCGCCGCCGCAGTCACCGCCGCCGCCGCCGCCGCCACCGGACCCCCCAGCCGATGCCGCGCCGGTCCAGCCCCCACCCCATCTCTCGCAGGCCCTCCAGGCTTCGGACGTGCCCCACACCCCTCATGGCACCCAAGCCCCGGCTCCGGCCTCCCTTACCCTTACTGCCGCTACCGCCCCCCCGCCGCGGCCCACGCCCCGACGCGCGACGCGCCCCTCGCCTCTGACCGAGAGGCAGCGCCCCCTGCCGCACCCCCGCTGCCCCGATCGCAGCGGCCTCCGCAGCGCGGCGACCTCTTGGCATTCCTCACCACGCGCATGGCGCTGCTGGACGTGAAGGTGATGCACCCGCTTGCCAGGTCGCATGTGCGCGGTGCGTCACGTGAGGCTGGCGCGACCGCCGAGAAGGGCGCACGGCAAAAGCGCGACAAATATGGCGCCATCACGGGTGCCGCCCAGTTCATCCCGCTCGTGCATGAGACGTATGGCAGGGTTGGACGGGACGCGTACCGCTTCCTCCAGACGGTCGCGGAGGTTGCCGCGGGACACGGGGCGGTGTCAAAGCGTACTTTCCTTCTCAATGCCATGCGCGACCTGTCCACAACGTTGTGCCGCGCGCTGGCGAGCCAAGCCCGCGCGGCCGCGCCCCTCCGTGCTAGACTGGTCGGACGGGCGCTGCTGCCGGGCCTTCCTGTCCCCACAGACGGCCTGCCGGCGCTGACAGGCCATCGCGCATAAGCTTGCGTCGCCCCCCCCCCCCCCCCCCTCGCCCATCCCGCCCCGAGAGCCCCCCCCTCCACCCATTTCACCCTGCAGCCCCCCACCCCCCCCCCCCCCCCGCACCCGATCCCTCCCTCTTCCCTCCCTCCCTCTTCCCTCCTCCCAGCGCACGTCCGCCGTTTCTCCTCTGCGCCCCTCCCCGGACACCGCTCGGGCTGCCGAGCTGGCTGAGGCTACGGATCCTGGAACCGGTGCCTCGCGGCCTCGGACATGGCCGTAGCGCACGCTGTCGCGCCCGTGCAGACTGCTAGTGTCGAGTCGATGACCGCTTGTGGACCCGGCGAGTGCTAGCTGTGTGTTTGGTGTGCGCATGGCCTGCGTCGTACTGCGTGGTGTGTGCGTGTCGGCTTTCGCGCTGGCGTTAGTTCGTTCTGGCATTTGCTCGTGCGGCGCGTGGCCTTGGTGCTTGCGGTGGCCGGTCTGTTTATCTGCATGTTGCCTGGTCTGTTGCCTCGGCGCTGCTGAGTCCTAGATCTATCACTGTGTAACACAAGGGGTTGAAAACAGGGACTCACCCCCGCCATCCCAGGTGCCTCATGAATTATAAGTTTGACATGTTACACATCGAAAAGGCACAGGCACCAAGTGACAACACGACAAATGCCACCATACATGACAGCGCCTTGTGTCCTTGACGGCATGTTGAGCTGGCTGCCACACCTCGCACACCTCGAACTGCTGCTGTCCCCGCAACGGTGCCCAGCTATTGCTATAACACAACTGTACTGCTTGCGTTCTGTCTGCGCCTGGAATTGCCACTGTGCCCAGAGAAACTGCGCTGACATTCATACTTGGACGCAGTCCTCGCAGCAGACTGCAAGAAAGCGCATCCATGATCAGCTTGTGTCTAGGACATTGCACAATCTCTTATCTGTGTATCGGGGATGCACTACTCTAGATCGTGCTGTCGCTGGCGGGACAGTTGGTGGAGATGGGGCAAGGGGAAACAGTGGCAGTGACTTGCACTCAGAGCACCTTTGCAGCGCAGAGCACGTCATGAGGCCTCACAGCATCCATTAACAATGCCTGATCGATTGGAATTGTATGCTTTGTTCTCTTGCTAATGACATGGGTGAGTGTGAAGCGGATGGCAGCGACATTGCTGGTTGCTGGTTGCAAAGCAGCTAGTGCTCAGCCTGAGCACCTGGGCAGCCCATCCCAGCTACACAACAGGTCACGGAGGAACAAGTGAGCATATACACCAGATTGTGTTCTACCAAGCGTGTGGTGGTCAGGTATAATGTAGCTGTCCAATGTGATCGATAGCATCGGCCTTGGAGTGCAGCCGCTTAGAAAGAACAGCAGCCTTAAGCTTGCAACACCCGCAAATACAGGCGATATGAATCGCTAAATTGAGATAATTTAACGCAAGGATGGTGTATGGCAGCAGCTGCTGCGTTGATGCAGTCCAAAGTGACCAACGACAGCGGTCCTAATAGCTGCAATACGCGTGAGGCCCAAGCTACACAGAATCCTACATGATCTAACGCTTTTGCGTTCAGCGGTGTTCAGCACCTGCAGGCGTGATTGCTAGCTGCGGCAGGTGCCTGCGCATGTTGTTGACATTAGCAAGCTGTCCAAAGTGGGCAGAGGAACGGCTAGAAGTACGGCAGCAGCAGCAATAAATACCAGTAGTATATATCTATGCGGTTCCTGCTGATTTCAATGAGCCTGTGACGGGAATTGGAGTTCGCGCGAACAGTCCGTCGTCATTTGCGGCACGCCTGCGATCATTCGAGCAAAAATGCACGCCAGCATACACTACACGATACTGTATGCTTATTGTGTGCCTGGGCAAGTGTATATTGCGGTGCATGCGCTGTTGAGGACGGCATGTATGCACGCCTGGGGCGGGGATACACGGGTACAGGCATGCATCGGCGGAAGCGCGGTAATGACCAAGCATCCAGCGCGACGCAAAATGATGACGGCATCCGGTCACGTGCACCATGCCCAGCGCCGAGTCTTGAGGCACCGATAAGTGGAGGGGGACTCACAGCGAAGTGCCAGATCCGACTTAATAAACTCCGATTGTGCGTGCACGGCCTCCGCGGCCTCCGTCGATGCCTGTATTCAATCAATCTTTATTATAGGCATCGTTCCTATGCTTTGGTCATGCTGTTCCTGAATCTTTGGCGTACCTGGTTCCCCGGTCGTCGTACAGCAAAACTAGTGCGAGCTGCCGCAGCCGTCATGCACGCGCATGCATACAGGCACATTTTCGAAAGACCTACTGGTGCAGTCCTGACCACCACACACCGTGATGGTGCGCTCACTCCACCCACCCCGGCCCCCAGCGCCTCGGCCGTGCCTTCCACCCCATGTGGCACCCAGACGCTGGCGCATTCCCCGCCTGCCCCCTTGCGCCCCTCCGGACCGGCGGACAACGCTGCCCCGCTCGGCGACGCCGCCACGGCGGATGGCACCTCAGAGGGACCAGCCGCCGCGGCTGCACTCGTCGCTGCTGCCATCTCAGCCGTTGTTGCCTCGTCCGCGGTCAAGGCTGCCGCGGCCGACACGGCAGGCGCCACGGATGTAGACGTCCCCGGCGAGGCGGCTGTCGGTTACAGGGGCGCGCGAGCGCTCGGCGCGGCAGCTGCCGCCGCCGCCGCAGTGACCGTGAAGGCGGCCGCCCCGGCCGGCGAGTGCGCGGTGCGGTGTGAGCACCTGCCACAGGTGGGCCCGGTGGCCACTAGTCCGCCGCGACGCCTGCCCGAGGGTCGAAGGGGCCGCGCGGCCGCGGCTTGCGCCCGGCCGCTACCCCCCCGCTCGCAGCGCGACCCGGAACGGGGTGATCTGCTTGTGATGTTGCCCTGCGACACCGTTGTGGCCGATGTGTGCGTGACCTGTCCGGTGGCCCCCTCCCGGGTCGTCGCCGCGGCAAACACGCCAGGCGCTGCCGCCCAGCTGATGGACGACCGGAAGCGAGACAAGTACGGCCGCTCCGGCACAGGCGCATGTCGCTTCGTGTCCCTGTCGCATGAGACGTTTGGCCGTGTGGGCACGGGTGCGTTCGCCTTCCTGAATACGATCGCTGACTTTGCTGCGGCTTCGGGGGCCGTGTCCAGGCGAGCGTTCTTGCAGAATGCCATGTGCGAACTCTCCACCACTCTGTGCCGTGGTGTGACGCGCCAGGTCCTCGCTGCGGCTCCGCTGCGTATGCGGCTGGCGGGCAGGGCGGTGGTGCCTGGCCACGATGTCCCGTCGGACGTGCTATAGGCGGCCGCTGGCCGCCTTGCTGGACCGGGTGCCGCGGCTGCAGCAGCGCAGGCCGGCCCCGCGTCTGGTCGTGTTGGCCCGCCCTGCCTTCCCGCGAGCCACCGTGGGGGGAGTGATGCGGCGCCGCTAGTGCCCTTCGCGCCCCGCCCTGAGGACCCTGTCAGGCGGCCGGAGGGGGAGGGCTGGTACGCCTTGCACTGTGGGGGGCGTGCGCCCCCGGGCTCTCATGTGCGGGGGGCCCGTGATGGAATGCTCCAGTGGGGCAGGATGGAGTGGGGGTGCTGCTGTAGGGGGGTCGGTGGTGGCTGGTTTTGCTGGGGTGGGCAGTAGTGCGGTGGTGGTTGTTGCTGTGCGCGGTTGTGGCGCGGGTGCCGTAGTGGAGGGGTGCGGGAGTGCGCGTGCGTGTGGGTGCGTGGGTGTGGTTGTGTCGGCTGTGTCGGTTCGTTGTGGCTTTTTCGCCTGGGAGAGTGATTGCTTTTTGCTGGTGTCTACTTTCGGGGGTTTTGGCCGTCTACTTTCCTTCTGTTGCCCTCGCTGCCGGGCTATTGCGTTCATCTCCGTGTAACACACCGTGCGATGTTGCTGTAGTCTGCTTTTGGGGGGTTTTGGCCGTCTACTTTCCTGCTGTTGCCGTCGCTGCCGGGCTCTTGCGTTCATCTCCGTGTTACATGACCGAAGGTAGACACCAGCAAAAAGCAATCACTGTACCAGGTGAAACGCCACAACGAACCGCCACAGCCGACACAACCACACCCACGCACCCACACGCATGCGCACTCCCGCACCCCTCCACCATGGCACCCGCGCCACAACCGCACACAGCAACCACCACCATCGCACTGCTGCCCACCCCAACAAAACCAGCCACCACCGACTCCCCAACAGCAGCACCCCCACTCCATCCGGCCCCACTGGAGCATTCCATCACGGGCCCCCCGCACAAGAGAACCTTACGCCCCCGACAGTGCAAGGCGTACCAGCCCTCCCCCTCCGGCCGCCCGGCAGGGGTCCGAGGGCGGGGCGCGAAGGGCACTGGCGGCGCCGCATGACTCCCCCCAACAGCGGCTCGCGGGAAGGCAGGGCGGGCCAGCACGACCAGACGCGGGGCCGGCCTGCGCCGCTGCAACCGCGGCAACCGGCCCAGCAAGGCGACCAGCGGCCGCCTATAGCACGTCCGACGGGACAGCGTGGCCAGGCACCACCGCCCGGCCCGCCAGCCGCATACGCAGCATTCATCTCCGTGTAACACTGTGCGATGCTACCAACATGGACCACACTGCAGCGCATTTGGAACGTGTGTGGATGGAGTGCACACTGTCCGTGTTCACCGTCCCGCATAACCTGCTGCGGTATGACATCACGGAATACCGCGAGTTCAACACGCATGGTCTATGAGGCGCCTGGCTTGCCAGGCGCTCGGCACATATGTGGCAGATCTGTGATGCAATGCATGCAGGCCCTGCTGGCGCCCTGACATGTGCTGCCATGACAGCACGCGGCTTAACGACAATCATAACTGAGATGAAAGCAAGGCCCGGGGTGCATGTCGGGTCGCGCGTTGTGACGGGTGAACTGATACAGCGCGAAACAGTGCACACGATGATTGCAACGACATCCTTTGAAGTACTGTGTTTTTGTTACATGGTGTAGTGTCTGTTGTCACCGAGTCCGGCCGTTTCGGTGCCAGGCTATCAATGTAGCTGGCTGCCCGTACCGGGCAGTCGACTTTCCCGCCAGCTAGTACAAACAATATGCTAGAACATCAACCAGGCCCTTGCATCTTATTAATATAATCATGTCTGCTTGGTCAGCTCTTGCGCGACTTCGAAACTATCAGACCTGTAGCCAACCCTTGGGTTACAGCGTGTGCCGCATCTAATAACAACACAGCAGTAGGACTCAGGGCTTAAGGCGTAGCAGATGAGCACCTACATCGTCTGCTAGAAGCCCTGTGGCTTGGCAGCGCTGGGCCTCTTCCTGGAGCCAGTTTGAGTCCCTTCTGGTTGAACAGCACTGTTCTCTTTGGGTACCTGGAAGTCATCATCACCGAGATCGTCAGAAATCTCTGCAGCTTTCCTCTTCTTGGCAGTACGGGTTGACGAAGCCTTGCCCGTGGGTGGCTTGCCCCCGTTCTGCAGTACAATGCTGTCAACATCCAAGGCAGCATGCAGTCTGCTGCCATCAACTCCTTCAGCCATGCTTGTACATTCGGTAGCACAAACCTTGGTATTGCCCTTCTTGGGATTAGCTGGTTCTGATGTCTTCTTCTGCTCGTTGTGTGCCTTCCTTGCTATTGTTACTGAAGCCTGGCGTTCCTTGCAATTCTGTTTTGCCATTCCAATGGAAAGATGGTGGTGATGAATATGGTTGCCTTCTGTCCACATGCGAGGTCTATCAGCGGCCTGGTCCGTCGGTGCCTGGTGTCCCTGCAACAGTTGCATGCGATCAGCTGCATGAACCAGTACACATGCACACATGAGCCTCGTTGACTGCAAGCCTTACATGCATCTGATCCCAACTGCACGAGCGCTGGCCAACTGCCAATGTCTGGCTTTACCAAGTCCGCTTGCACCTGTCTGACTCTACAAACACAATGGCCTGACCTTCTGACAGAAAATTTTTCAGAGCATGCTTGCCATCTAGTCAACACAGGCACGAAAGGATGCGTGCCTGTATGACAGTCATCAGTTCTCCTGCGTGGACTGGTTTCGCGGCTGCACCTTTGTTGGCATCACCATCGCTGGCAGTGCCAGGGCCGCCCATCTGTTCAGATGGGTCACATGCATCAACCATTCCTTCAAGGCTTACTCTATCGTTTTAGTGCATCTGCACCTAGTTGAGATGGGTGAAATGCTTGTGTTGGTCATGCACATGGTCATGCACATTCCAGTAATGGTAGCTGGGCCTGCTGCCGTGATGGTGGCCATGCTGTCAGTCTGGTGCCTGATCATGGATGAGAAACTGCCCTGAGGCACAAGTTGGGCTGGCTAGAGTTTTGTCCACTGTTAACAATGACTGACCATGTGTGTAGCTCTCTTCATAGCCTCCTCCCTGCCAGCAAAATGTTCCAACATTGTCATGGTTGTAGCCCTGTGAATGGTGTGTTCTGTTGGTGTGCTGGCCCAACTTTGCACCACATTGCTCACCCATGAGCCAATGCGGTTTGTAAGCGTCTGCATAGTTAGCATCTGCCTTGTTGAGGTGATCATTCATGACTTGCACTGTAGGACATCCACATGAGCCTTGGTGTCTGCCAGGGTCTGAATACCTCAAACTCCTTGCAGTTGTCCTTGATGTATGTGTTTTCATTGCTCCGTTTCATACCCACATCTGCTACAGGTGTGGACTTTGCAGGTGCAGGCAGAAGAACCAGCAAGCCAGGGAGCTTGTCTTTCCAGTCAGCCACCTTACCAGCTGCAAAGGCGACAAAATTCCATGTCATGGCTAAACTCTGATTCTGCATGCAAGGTAGAATCATGTTGACAGTCCAACAAGCCCAGCTATCTCAGAGATTGGTCATGTAACTTGTCGGCACCCTCTGAACATCCCATATTGCATTGTGCCATTCCCTTTCCAGTAGATTGGTAAATTCAGTTTCATCGTAACCAGGAGCTATGAACGATGGCGCCTGTTCTAGGATGATTTCATTGAACATCTTGTTTTTCAGGTTTCCCCACGCACTCAACCTCACCAGCCTTTGCAATGTTGCCTTGTCCTCGTCCTACAATACCCACGAGCATTACATGCCTGCAGTGCTGATAATGGTGGAAGACACATGAGCAAGGGTTCACACTGATGGGTCCTTGGCATAGCGTGCACTTAAAACTTTTGTCGGAGACTGAGGTCCGGTGGCGTTGACAGGGCTCTGTTTCCCAGCTATAGAGCGCGGCCTAACGCCATTTGCACAATCTCCCCAACAAGAACCGATGTCGATCCTAGGCCTCGGATCTGTACATGTCCTGTGCTTTCGAGAATCACCTCTTTAGCGGCAATTGTCTCAGCGAGTGACTCCGCAACGTTAACGTTGTTTACAACGTTGCTGATGATGCTATTCACAGTAGTACGATCGCTAGCGTCTACTCTGTTGAGGTGATACATGTTGATGAGTACGGTATCAGTTGCATATCTATCTACTTTCGGATTCAAGCTCGACACCATTAGCACCGACGGTGTCGACGCCATGGTGGAGCGCACAAGAAGCTGGTCTGAAAACAGTATCACAGCCAAACTGTTTTCAACTCGGCAATGAACGTATCGTGCTACTGCATGCACCTTGTCGTTGCTGCAGTTTGCGCGTTTGCTTTGAAGTGCTTGGCCCAAGATTTACCCCTGTGGCCACGCGAATCAGTCCATGGTGAAGGATCTGTGTACAGAAACTGTCAACTTCCTCGTCAGTGCGGCGTTTTAGCCCATTTTTCCCATATTCCTTCTAGTTCAGCGGTCGATAATGAAGGCTCAATGTCATGGCCAGAATAGTGAAGAGGTGAGAGATGAAGGCGATGGGCAAGCTGCACATTTCTTGACCTGCAATAGTTCCCATTCGTGTATGACTGGCACAGCAGGTGTGCGCGTGGGCTGCGTGGTACTGCGTGGTGTGTGAGTGTCTGATATCGCGCTGGCGTTAGTTCGTTCTGGCATTTGCTCGTGCGGCGCCTGGCCTTGGTGCTTACGGTGGCCGGTCTGTCTGTTTGCTTGTTGCCTGGTCTGTTGCCTCGGCGCTGCTGAGTCCTAGATCTATCACTGTGTAACACAGCAGGGCCAGCCACTGCACCACACTTCTTCACATGTTTGTTTTCGGGGATTGCAATTACTTGATTTTTCTGTGATTACTGCCTTCTCGCTTAGCTGCTTTTAGGAGGTCTAACATCTATTGGGAGGCCTAGCACAGAAGACATGAAACAATTCATTACAAAGACGTGATCAGCTAGGCAGAGGAGGACTGATGCAAGAATCGATTTTGCTGACATGCTGCAACCGCCATTGAGGATGTCATTACAGTGTGGTTGCAAATGCTCTAAGCATGTGTTGCAAGAAGCAAGCCCTATTGCAATGACCACTCGAAGCGTATGTTTGCCTCAGGAGCACCAGTCTCTGAAGCGCAGTCAGTCCTCAGCACTACCCGATGTGCTCCTCGCGTCGACCGGCCTTCACCAAACCAGTCGGGCAATGGCACTCGCCGACCGATCGCCAATATGCCCAGATTGTCCCCTCGACGCCGAAAACCAAGGTATATACCAATGTAGTTGTTCATGAGTTGTTTTCCATGCGTCAAATGGCTCTCTCCTGCTAGTTTCCGGTTCTGAGCTCCTTGTGACCCGATAGGTGACCGCTCGACACGGCCATCGGGTCCTCAGTTGGGTCGACCTGAGGGACCCAACAGCCAGCCGGGTGCAAGTCATTCTTGTAGTGCGCAAATGTGACCGCTCAAATGTATCAATACACAACTACTGAAACGGAATTGATGCTTGTACGCCGGGCTGGTGCTCAGTCGTCATGGATATTGGCTCAATGGCGGGGTGACACATGACAGCAAAACACATACACTACAGGCAAAGTTGACGTCCTCGGCGAGGCGACCATCGGCCGAAGCGGCGCGCGGGAGCTCAGTGCAGCAGCTGCCGCTGCCGCCGCCGCCGTGGACGTGAAGGCGGCCGCTCCGGCCGGCCAGTGCACGGTGCGGTGTGAGCACCTGCCGCAGGTGGGCCGGCGGCCACCGGTCCGCCGCAGCACCTGCTCGAGGGTCGCCGGGGCCGCGCGGCCGCAGCTTGCGCCCGGCTGCTGCCCCCCCGCTCGCAGTGCGACCCGGAACGGGATGATCTGCTTGTGATGTTGCCCTGCGATACCATCGTGGCCGATGTGTGCGTGACCTGTGGCCCCCTCCCGGGTCATCGCCGCGGCAAACACGCCAGGCGCTGCCGCCCAGCCGATGGACGACCGGAAGCGAGACAAGTACCGCCGCTCCGGCACAGGCGCGTGCCACTTAAGAAGAAATTTGTGTCCCTGTCGCATGAGACGTTTGGCCGTGTGGGCACGGGTGCGTTTGGCTTCATGAATAAGATTGCTGACTTTGCTGCGGCTTCAGGTGCCGTGTCCAGGCAAGCGTTCTTGCAGAATGCCATGTGCGAACTCTCCACCACCCTGTGCCGTGGTGTGACGCGCCAGGTCCTCGCTGCGGCTCCACTGTGCATGCGGCTGGCGGGCCGGGCGGTTGTGCCTGGCCACGCTGTCCCGTCGGACGTGCTATAGGCGGCCGCTGGCCGCCTTGATGGACCGGGTGCCGCCGTTGCAGTGGCGCAGGCCGGCCCCGCGTCTAGTCGTGCTGGCTCGCCTTGCCTTCCCCTGGGCTGCCAAGGGAGAGGGTTGCGCCGCCAATGCCCTTCGCGTCCCGCCCCCCACCCCCCGTCCCCCTGCCGGGCGGCCGGAGATCCGCCCTGCACTGTGGGGGGCACGAGCCCCCGGGATCTCATGTGCGGGGGGCCTGTGATGAGCCTTTTGAGATGGTCTGTCTTGGTGTGGATCGGTCATCGTTGTCAATGTTGGGAATATGTGGTGGGTGGGGTCGCTGGTCTGCTGGGGGGGTGGGGGGGGGGGGGGGGGGGGGGGTTGCTGGGGTGGAGGCGCATGGGATGGGCTTGCCTGCACATGGGGCTGTTGGGCTTGGCCGGCTCGCATCTGCTGGGTAGCATGTGAGTCTAGAATCTGGTCGTACATTCGCTTGGTGTACTGGATTGGAGCCCCTTGATGTAAGAGTATATATATGGATATGCATCATGTCTTTCGCGTGTTACACAGTGATAGATTTAGGACTCAGCAGCGCCGAGGCAACAGACCAGGCAACAAGCAAACAGACAGACCGGCCATCGTAAGCACCAAGGCCACGCGCCGCAAAAGCAAATGCCAGAACGAACTAACGCCCGCGTGAAAGCAGACACTCACACACCACGCAGTACCACGCAGGCCACGCGCAAACCAAACACACAGTCAGCACTCGCCGGCCCACAAGCGGCCGCCGACTCGACACTAGCAGTCTGCACGGGCGCGCCAGCGCGCGCTACGGCCATTTCCGAGGCCGCGAGGCACCGGTCCCAGGAGCCGCAGCCACAGCCAGCCCGGCAGCACGAGCAGTGTCCGGGGGGGAGAGGGGCAGAGGAGAAACGGCGGACGTGCGCTGGGAGGAGGGAAGAGGGAGGGAGGAGGAGGGACGGGTGCGGGGGGGGGGGGGGGGGGGGCGGGGCACCAGGGCGAAATGGGTGGAGGGGGGGGGGGGCAGCGGGGCGAGATGGGTGGAGGGGGGGGGGGGGGGGGGGGGGGGGGGGGCGCGACTTAAGCCTATGCGCGATGGCCTGTCAGCGCCGGCAGGCCATCTGTGGGGACAGGAAGGCCCGGCAGCAGCGCTGTCCGACCAGTCTAGCATGGAGGGGCGCCGCCGCGCAGGCTTGGCGCGCCAGCGCGTGGCACCATGTTGTGGACAGGTCGCGCATGGCATTGAGCAGGAAAGTACGCTTTAAATTTGATACCGCGCCATGTCCCGCGGCTACCTCTGCGACCGTCTGGAGGAAGCGGTACGCGTCCCTTTCAACCCTGCCGTACGTCTCATGCACGAGCGGAATGAACTGGGCGGCACCTGTGACGGCGCCATATTTGTCGCGCTTTTGCCGTTCGCCCTTCTCAGCGGTCGCGCCAGCTTCACGCGACGCACCGTGCACACATGCGACCTGGCAAGCGGGTGCATCACCTTCACGTCCAGCAGCGCCATGCGCGTGGCTAGGAATGCCAGGAGGTCGCCGCGCTCCCTGTCTTTCGCGTGTCGTTTGGCCGCGCAGATGCGGTGATCGCGATGTTGCTGTTCACGCAACATGCCACAGGTGCAATTCCTCGCACGCGCGTACATACCCGGATATTTGTATAGGTGTCCATGGGACTGGTTGTGTTTGATCTGATTATGTCTCCGGTCGTGGCTGGCATGTTCTGTCTCCACTGGCATGTCGGGCAGTCATGCCGGTAGACAATGTCCTCGCACTCTGCGCGCGAGAAACTATCTCTAATACATAAAATAGATACGTTACAGCTACTGCGTGTTGGTATATAGCTAGCTGTGTGTGCACGGTCGCCCAGTGGACGTCGACGAGGTCTGCAGGTGGTAAATCGTCTGGGAGCCAACAGGGCACGTTTGCGAACCTTCTTGCCTAATAAATGTCACGGTGAGCTCAAATACTTCCTAATCAATAGTACTCATCCCGTACAGGCGCTGCTTTGGTGTGTAAGCGAACTGATGCCGCTTAGCGTCTCCTCACAACAAGTGTACTAAGGGGCACCGCAGCCTCCACTGGCCCCTCATACACACCTCACACAAGCATAGCCTACACCTTAGCGTCCTATAGGCCCATCATAGGGGCCTTCAGTGAGCACAGCATACCTCCTCATGCACGCAGCAGGCACCCAGTACGTAACCCATTACTTCATTTCAGCATGGCACTGACGCAGGCTCAGGCTGGAGCATTGTTAGCAACACAATCAGTTACGTCCCATCAGTTGGTAATGCTGCAGCCATCAGCGGCCTTTGCAACAGACAGTGGGCAGCTGATGCCCCAAGCACCGGCCTGTGCTGGCTGGCAATCGATAGTCCGGTTGGTGCCACAGCAACAGCCATGCATTTGCGCTGCAGTTGCTGCAGCCCACAGTGGTCTGCACCTTGTTCCGCCACATGAGCATGGCATAGAGAAGGTACTCACCAGTGCCAGCTCAGCTGGTACCGTAGTTTAGTGATTTGGGCAGCTCATCCGCCCAGTGCCGCTAATCTGCGGCCTGCGTCCTCCCCGATATATCAGCCCGGGTGTGATGACTGAGTAACTCTAGGTCAATAAGAATGATCATGCCGTGTTTTGGTGGACATGCACTTAGATTGTGTGCATGAGTTGTGCATGCATTGCCCAGGCTATGTACGCATGGTCATTGTGTCTAGAGGCATCTCAACTGTGACAGTGCAGTGATTAGTCCTTCTCTCGATCTCATGGTGGTGCACTTGGTGTGTGGTGAATGAGATGGCAGGTACTTGTGCTGCAACTCTGCACGCACCCATGTTGCTGCACGTGTGCATCACATGATGGTCAGGCCATCGCGCATAAGCTTGCGTCGCCCCCCCCCCCCCCCCCCCCCCTCGCCCATCCCGCCCCGAGAGCCCCCCCCTCCACCCATTTCACCCTGCAGCCCCCCCACCCCCCCCCCCCCCGCACCCGACCCCTTCCTCTTCCCTCCCTCCCTCTTCCCTCCTCCCAGCGCACGTCCGCCGTTTCTCCTCTGCGCCCCTCCCGGACACCGCTCGGGCTGCCGGGCTGGCTGAGGCTATTGCTCCTGGGACCGGTGCCTCTAGGCCTCGGACATCGCCGTAGCGCGCGCTGTCGCGCCCGTGCAGACTGCTTGTGTCGCGCTGACGACCGCTTGTGCGCCCGGCGAGTGCTGGCTGTGTGTTTGGTGTGCGCGTGGCCTGCGTGGTACTGCGTGGTGTGTGCGTGTCTGCTTTCGCGCTGGCGTTAGTTCGTTCTGGCGTTTGCTTGTGCGGCGCGTGGCCTTGGTGCTTGCGGTGGCCGGTCTGTCTGTTTGTTTGTTGCCTGGTCTGTTGCCTCGGCGCTGCTGAGTCCTAGATCTATCACTGTGTAACACACATGATGGTCGCTTTTGCTGTGACATGCTGTGTGGACCAGAGCATAGGTGCCATGGGAGTGAAATCTGAATGCCGGTGTAGCGGGGGCAGATCTTGTGTGAGGGACATCCAACATAGAGCAATATGCTATAGTGATCTGCTGGTGAAGGGTATATAAGCGCTGTGCAAGGTCAGTGCAGACATCGTGACTTCACAGATGTCTGCATTGACCAGTGCACAGGTGTAGCTAGTGTGGAGTGGACCAGCCGACAGTCTGGCACATAGCTGATACACCCTATTTCATCGCACTGGGACGTCAAGAGGGACCCGACAGCCAGCCGGGGCAGGTGCATTTCGGCCCGGTTGCTCACCCCAGTAATCATTCTTGGTGACAGCCAGGCAACCCCACATGGCAGTGCGGCAAAATATCTCAGAACCGCCAGGCGCTCTTGTGCGGCGCCTCTCAGTCCTCTGAACGCGGCGTTCCGCATTTACAGCACAGCGCCTAAATCCGGCGCAACAGCACGGCACGTAAGTCCCACACCCTACCGCGGTGTGGCAGCTTGCCATGTGACCGTGACAGTCCAAACAACACTCCAGCGCAGTGCCACAGCTCTGCGGCTCGGCATGTCAGCCACGGGCAGGTGCATATTTGCCTGGCCGCTAACCTCAGTAATCAATCGCAGCCGCAGCCGTGTTGATCCCATGTGGCAGCGCGGCATATCATCTCAGACCAGCCAGGCGCTCCAGTGAAGCAGTTCAGCCGCATGCCGCAATCCGCACTTGCAGCAAGCGTGGCGCGGGCCTCTTGCGCAGCGGCGCGGTACAGCTGCCCCGCAGATCAACCAGATATATCTTAGACATGGCTACCGGTGTTCCACACTGACAGTGTGTGCGTTAGGGGGGCCTGGACCCCTGATCCCTAAATCGCAGCCGCCGCGGCACGCACGCCGCAGTGTGTGCGCTAGGGGGGCCTGGACCCCTGATCCCAAAATCGCAGCCGCCGCAGTGATCTGCGACGGCTGCGCCGCCTGCGTGCATGCATGTTGGATCAGGGCCTGCAAGGGCGCGCCCGGGCGGCTCAGGTTCCCGATCTTAGCCACAGCAGGAGCGACAACTCCTGCTGGTCATGAAGGGCCCACCGAGGGCCACCACATGCCCACTAGACAAAAATTTTGAAGCAGGCGGTGGCGCAGCTCGATGGGGATGGCGGGGCGGGAGTTGTGCCACTGGTGCAGCTGTATTGCTGGGCGCGTACGTATATATGCTTGTCGTGCATATCCTGTTGAGATTGCAGTACTATACCACTAGACTGCAATCACTGTTACGGGGAAGCTGAGGAGGTATCACCTCCACCCTCTGGAGTCCCAGCTTTTGTTGAGATTGCAGTACTATACCACTAGACTGCAATCACTTAGCACGTCGCGACGTGCTAAGTGATTGCAGTCTAGTGGTATAGTACTGCAATCTCAACATATCCTCGTCGTGCTCTGGCTGTTACAGATGCCAACACACTTTTTCGTGTGGAATGCATGGCCGTGTGACATGATATGCCACCGGGTTATTGCGGGAGCGAGAACCCGACCAGTATGACAGCTCGGCATCACAACCTGGCCGGTCTGATCCTACATCCCATGCACTGGCATGATGCCGCTGCAAGGCCGACAGCCTGAACTAGCGAACATCAGCCTTTCTGCATGTGGACATGCGTTCACACGCATGGCCAACGTATTTGCGAATTCAGGCTACGCAGTGATTTGAGCATCAAACAGTCCATGCGTGCTGTTTGTATGCGAGGACGAATAACATACTTTCTACATACTGGGGCAGACTATGGCAGACTAGGGTCGCATACCATGCAGTACCTCAACACGCTGGCAGTGTCGTTGGTTGGGCCATTCAACAAGCGAGCAAAGGCTCGCTGGATTGAGAACTCCTTGCGGGAGTTCAGTGCGGCGACAGTGAAAGGAAACGGGTTTGTGATCAGAAAGACCATGTCCAGGGTAGCACGGCTCACGGGTGCGCAGTTCGTGCCAGGTGATCGCCTGGCCGGCTCGCATCTGCTGGGTAGCATGTGAGTCTAGAATCTAGTTGTACATTCGCTTGGTGCACTGGATCGGAGCCCCGGGCCTCGATGTAAGAGTACATACTGGGGCCTTTGCCAAGCCTCGCAGTTCACCCCGCCAGCTCACCACCTCAGCATGCCCGCTCAGCGCGCCCCTGGGCAACGCCTCTGCATGCACCCTTAGCCTGGACCTCAAGCGTGCGCCGGCGGCACGCCACCTCAGCGCTTCCCGCAGCGCACGCGCCCCCTAAGCGCGACCCCTCAGCACACGCGCCGGCAGCGCGGCCGCTCAGCATACGCGCCGGCAGCGCGGCCGCTCAGCATACGCGCCGGCAGCGCGGCCGCTCAGCATACGCGCCGGCAGCGCGGCCGCTCAGCATACGCGCCGGCAGCGCGGCCGCTCAGCATACGCGCCGGCAGCGCGGCCGCTCAGCATACGCGCCGGCAGCGTGACCCCTCACTACGCGCCAGCAGCGTGACCCCTAAGCGTTCCCATCCTGAAGTTCTGCGGTAGTCAACAATCGCTGCTGCGCTGTGCTGTTCTGCGCTGCGCTGTGCTGTTGGTTGAAGGCGCAGTGCTTCATACATATGGTTGTGGTAGGCGCGAACTTCCGCGCTTGGTCTTCCATGACAGGATTTGCACACTGGGACTTCCATGACTGGGTCTCTGCGTTGGGGCTGAAAACTATCTCGCAGTGATAATGACACTCGCAGCTACAGGGTGAATGTCAGTATACATATCGATATCGAAAGTCATACCACCTCATAGTGGCACATTATGTCACAGTAAATCATCTCAAGCGGAGCACGTCAAGGATGAGGCGTCCGTGGTTTGTCTCGATTATTCCCAATCGGACTCATTATAATCATCCAGCACCTGCAGGTTGGCCAAGCATTTGTCCGAGCAGAGGCACTCACGTTCACCGACAGTGATCTGGCAGTGTACAAGGGCCATCAACCCTTGTCCTCTGGCTGCGACGGAGACGCGTGGGGCTGCCCATGGCCCTTCACCCTGCCACAGGCTCCACCCGAAGAGCGCAAACCATCATTGGCTACATCTAAAGTGGAGCAAATGCATGCCAATGGTTGGGCGTCCGCAACAGCAGTAGCGCCACATGTGGCACTGCTATGAACGTGATCGCTGTATGTTGTGAACGTCGGCGTGAGCCGCATAGCCGCATAGCAGACTGCACAGGCAGTCGACGAGCATCCAGCCTGCTGCTCCTTGCCTGCAGTACACAGAGAGCAGCGTAGCAGCGCAGAAGGCTGTGAGAGTGCAGCAGCAAGCAACGACGCTGGCAGCCGCACAGCTGCACTGGAATCGTTCCACAGCCCAGCCATCTACCGGCAACGCCATTCCAGCTCCTAGCAAGGCGCGTCTGCTCCACCGCGCACTCGCTGCTGATACAATCAATAACATTATCTATCCTCATGTAGCACGAGCGCGTGTGACAAAGGTCGGTGGTGGCCGGCTGACGGGACCACCGCAGTTTTGTATGCTACGCATGTATAGGAGTATGCGTAGTGTGTAGTCAAGTCCGGCACCTGCGTCTGCAACACCTCCTGCGCGCATGTGGTTTGAAAGGCATGCGCAGATCTGGGCAAGGACTGCGCAGCCTGGGGTCTGTACAGGTGGCCGCCGGTCTGACATCTCGGCAAGGAGCCCCTCCTGTCGTCGGTCTCACAGGGGAATGCATGAGAGAGTGCACCAGTGCAGAGCCTGCAGAACCTACCTATACGTGTGGCAGAATGAGCACTGTGAGTCTGCCGGTGACCTGCCAAGTAGCTTGCACGCAGTTGTCTAAGGCGTACTGGCAGATCCGCCGCAATGTACGCACGTGTGTAGAGGAAGGATGGAGCAACCGTGATCACAAGCGCCTGTGTAGCTTGATTCCAACTGTCAGTGTAATCAAGAAATGAGCTGTCAGTACATTGTGGCTTGCTGCCACTATAGGACGGAATATACATCCAGAGATCTTGCGCATGCGCAGCTCTTTCCCTCGCTGCAATGTGCCACGCTGTGGCTGTAAAGGGATTGGTACAGGTAGAGTGCAATCGCTGACGTGCAATTGACCACCACACTAGCCCAGACATGACATGGCCATGCCAAGCTGCGCATATGCACTAAGCTCGGCCAACGTAGCTAGTGTGCGTGCCTCATTCAATGCGCAGATGTGAAACGGCTGTGATGGAGAAGCGCCCAGCCAAATCTCCCAGCCTGAAGATCTTCATGTGAAATACGGCCACAACATGGATAATCCGGGTGTTGAACGTGCTCGTTGCGAACAGCAGCTTTCTATAGCTACTAGTGTTAGCCGGCATCATGAAATGCGCAGATGCAGTGGCCCAAACGCATTAGTATGCACTTACATCGACGGGCTCCGATCCAGTGCACCAAGCGCTTGTACAAGATTCTTGACTCACATGCTACCCAGCAGATGCGAGCCGGCCAGGTGATCACCTGGCACAAACTGCGCACCCGTGAGCCGTGCTACCCTGGACATGGTCTTTCTGATCACAAACCCGTTTCCTTTCACTGTCGCCGCACTGAACTCCTGCAAGGAGTTCTCAATCCAGCGAGCCTTTGCTCTCTTGTCGAACGGTCCAACCAACGACACTGCCAGCGTGTTGAGGTACTGCATGGCATGCGACCCTAGTCTAGCATTAGTATGCATGCATATATGGCAGTGTACAAAATATGCTCTCTTGGCATGTGCTGGTTTTTGGCAAAGCTGCATCTTGGTTGAGCGACGGACTTTTGACAAAATGAGTGCCCGAGTCGGAGATCTGCGAGAGATTTGTACTAAATGTCTGCATCAGTGTGACACGATAAATGGCAGTGCATGTCTGTGTGGTATTGTGTGCTTGTGATATGGCAGAGAAGCAAACAGTGGTCTAATGGCGAAACTCCTCTGCATTGAATAGTGACGAACATGGTAAACCATGAGTTTTTGCAGCTCCGGCATGAAGGTATTAAAAACCCTCACTGTCACTTCAAAACTGGACCTAACACCTCTAATCACAATGTTGCTAGATACCAGTCAGCGCTGAAGCTGTTACAGTGTATTCATCCACTTTGTTGTTAGCCTGCGATACTGTAAAGGCAGGTATATGGTGCACTGCTTTCCAGCTTCTCCGGGCTTAAGAGTGCTGTGACCACTGTGGCATTGATCGGAGTGTGGCAGGGGTAGACATCATTTCGAATGGCTCTATTTAGTGGCAGGGCTGGTTCTTGCCAAAGGAAGACACTGGATCAAGTTCATGCATGCGCTTGTTGATATTACATATACACGAAGGTGTATGCAAACACTGTTTCACACCCGTGCCTTCAAACGTGCACATGCAGGCAGCATATTCGACATGAAGTGGTGTGAGCAGTGCGCAGAAGTGTAACAGGAGCATGGGCACGAAGTCTACGACCGATTACACTCCAAATGATACTTGCCAACATACAAGTGTTTGCTGATCAACCATCAGTGTGTTGGGCAAATTGTCTACAATGCAGAAGGTTGTGCCAACAGATTCAGTTAAAGGCAAGTATAGGTATTACATGTCAAAATCCATATGCAATAATGAGTCAGCAGCTACACATGCTGACCAGTGCACATACTCTTACCATAAGCCACGCTCACCTGATAAATCCCCACCCACATTGCACACATGGATGTTAATATCGTGTTGATCAATCCACCACCCACGTTGCACAAAACTCCCAAGCACAGTGAACGGGATAACAGTTATAAATTGCTGTGAGACACAGTGTCATGGCACAAAAGGCATGGCACAGCCCAAACACATACCACCTCAGTGTGCACTCGAGGCAGACAAGAGGAATGTACCATGCCAGCAAGGCGTCTTCTTCAGGCAACAGCTTCCAAAGCCAGCAAACCACACCAGACTGATGTTGGTTGGTTTACAAGCCATGACCCTTAAATACCCTCCGGCTAAACACATGAGCTGCACGTGCAACACGGCCCTACCTGTATGTCAGGTTCGCCGAAGAATGGTGAAGGTGCGCCCTTGCATGTGCACCCTTGTCCAGCACCACTGCACCGTGGATTTGCGACTGGGCCGCCGCAGATGAAGCGACAGAGGGTGTCGCAGTTATTGCCGCAGTTGGTGCCCGTGCTTGGCGTGGATTCCTCCACCACGCAGGCAGTGGTGGGATCTTCTTCACAGCCACCCACACAAGGGGAAAAGCAAACACTGCACTGCCCTGAAGCATCACAGCCGCATTTCGTCCCAGGTAGTGTCAGTGGGTTGCCACAAGGAGTCGCCTCTGGCACCTGCACTCCAAATCTGTACTTGCTGGGTTCCGTGCATGCACGACATACAGTTCCTGCACCTGTTTCAGATACATCCTCATGCACAGAACGAGTGTATCAAGTAAATTCCAAGTGATTTTGACCACTTCAGCTGTAGGTAGTGCACGTGGCGTTAACGGTCATTTGCAGCATCACTACTACCAGTTCATTGTATATCATTTATTGAGGAAACATAATGTGTCAATGTGGCAATGTGTCAGTGAGACACAACGACTAGTGTGTGACTGGAAGTCTAACAAAATCACATGGTACCGGCTGGTGTGGATGCACCTGCACCGACGGTAAGCTGCATCAACATAGACCAGCAGGACTGATGTCAGGCCGATGCATATGTCAGGGGAGCATGAGATGAATCGTGCATACATGGGCAAAAGTCCCGCACGGCAGGTGGGCAGGAGAATTGCCCATTGTACACAGGGCAGCGTGGGACGGTATTGCTACACCATGCAACAACTGCATGACTGCTGCTGCAGCAACGGGATCAGTGGAGAGCATGTGCTCGGCCTTGGCCAAGCCCATGGGGCCTCACATAAGCAGCAGGCAACATTGACCATGGCATACGCAGTGGTGGAATCGCACATTGGTACAAGAAGCTGTCAACCCGGTGGGATCGCATGTCTGGCAGTCGCCGGGGCAAAGATCTGTTCCCACGCACTCGCCCGCAGCTGTGCAGACGTCGTTAACGGTGCAAGGGTCATTGTCGTCACACGTGTTGTCCGTCAAAATCATCTCCTGCACCGCAAGCATAGTGCACACTGAGCGTAAGGTAAGCAGAATGTCAAGAGATAGTAGAAAGCCAAAGGTCACAACCAGGTTGCATTGCCCTGCTAGAGACATGGAAAAAACATGCTAGCCAGTGACTGTTAACTTACATCCTTATTTGTGTCAGGTAGCACAGGATACATGCATCAGACCATATAGGATTGACAGCGGAGTGCAGCCTTGACCACAGCCATACAAAACCAGAAGCAGCAGCAGCTGTGGACGCACTCTGCACGTTTCTGTGTCTTCGTCACACACAATTTCGCTGCACCCTGCATCTGCGGTCATCACGGTGCTGGCGCAGACATCATCGGCTGTGGCATCCGCAACACACATTCCATCACTGCACACCTCTGGCCCATTGCAGAAGACGCCATCTGTGCAGACGCCACCCTCATTGATGGGCTCCACGATACACGCAATGTTTGTCTCATCACAAGCCGGCCGGGAACAGGCCGTGACGGGACTGAAGTCATCGCATGGGTCCGTATCTGCCGCAGCACAGACGCCCGCTGTGCAGATCTCGTCGCCATTGCAGAACAAGTCATCTGCGCAGCTGCCACCCTCATTGATGGGCTCCACGATACACGCAATGTTTGTCTCATCACAAGCCGGCCGGGAACAGGCCGTGACGGGACTGAAGTCATCGCATGGGTCCGTATCTGCCGCAGCACAGACGCCCGCTGTGCAGATCTCGTCGCCATTGCAGAACAAGTCATCTGCGCAGCTGCCACCCTCATTGATGGGCTCCACGAAACACCTATCGTTTGTCTCATCACAAGCGGGCTGGGAACAGGCCGTGACGGCACTGTAGTCATCGCATGGGTCTGTGTCTGCCGCAGCACAGACGCCCGCTGTGCAGATCTCGGCGCCGTTGCAGAACATGTCATCTGCGCAGCTGCCACCCTCATTGATGGGCTCCACGATACACGCAATGTTTGTCTCATCACAAGCCGGCCGGGAACAGGCCGTGACGGGACTGAAGTCATCGCATGGGTCCGTATCTGCCGCAGCACAGACGCCCGCTGTGCAGATCTCGTCGCCATTGCAGAACAAGTCATCTGCGCAGCTGCCACCCTCATTGATGGGCTCCACGAAACACCTATCGTTTGTCTCATCACAAGCGGGCTGGGAACAGGCCGTGACGGCACTGTAGTCATCGCATGGGTCTGTGTCTGCCGCAGCACAGACGCCCGCTGTGCAGATCTCGGCGCCGTTGCAGAACATGTCATCTGCGCAGCTGCCACCCTCATTGATGGGCTCCACGAAACACCTATCGTTTATCTCATCACAAGCGGGCTGGGAACAGGCCGTGACGGCACTGTAGTCATTGCATGGGTCTAGGTCTGCCGCAGCACAGCCGCCCGCTGTGCAAATCTCGGCGCCATTGCAGAAGAGGCCATCACCGCAGCTGCCACCCTCATTGATGGGCTCCACAAAACACCTATCGTTTGTCTCATCACAAGCGGGCTGGGAACAGGACGTGACAGCACTGTAGTCATCGCATGGGTCTGGGTCTGCCGCAGCACAGACGCCCGCTGTGCAGATCTCGGCGCCATTGCAGAAGAGGCCATCACCGCAGCTGCCACCCTCATTGATGGGCTCCACAAAACACCTATCGTTTGTCTCATCACAAGCGGGCTGGGAACAGGACGTGACAGCACTGTAGTCATCGCATGGGTCTGGGTCTGCCGCAGCACAGACGCCCGCTGTGCAGATCTCGGCGCCATTGCAGAAGAGGCCATCACCGCAGCTGCCACCATCGTTGGTGGCTTCCACGATACACTGGTCGTTTGCCTCATCACATGCGATCTGGTTGCAGGACGGGTCGGCATCTCCCAGCGATGCTCCGGCACATGGATCAGTCCCTTCCGGTACACACTCTCCAGCGGCATTGCAAACGTCCACTCCATCACAAAATGCGCCGTTACTGCACGACCCTGTCGTACGTGTTGGCTGCAAAGAACCGGTAGCCGTCATTGTCATTGACAGCCGACGCCAAGAGGAACACAAAAGCGAAATATGTCGGTGACAGAGGCCGTAAGCGACTGCGGCGCTCATGCTGTGTGTTATGCGGTGTGAGGCGACACATAACAGCTTCCACAGGCACCAGAGGACTCACGTTGCAACACAGGTGTCGAGTGCAAGTATATCACACTCCAGGCCGTAGCAATGCGGAGGGAAGAAAGCAGGTGTGGACAGCAGGGCCATAGACTGCACAGGCTAGTCCCTCACCAACCGGGATACATTCGTGTAACATGCGATATACCCACCTCAAAACCATTTCAGATTGCCGTGATGATACAGGCCCATGTGTACCACTCGCTCAGACACATACAGAATTTTGACCTGCAGCTACGCCTGTGGATGGGCTGCACGTACATTCAGACGGCGACCTTGTACATGACTATTGCATAGGTGTCTGGGATGACAGGCGTGGCGGACAGAGTCCGCCCGGGTGCTGAGTTGTGAGGTAGTGCATCAGATGAGCTACTGGTATAACTTGCATAACGATTGCTTTCGCACACCCAACCAGGCAAGGGGGTGCTTTGCAGGTGATCTATGCCAGGGTGTGCTTTACAGGCGATCTACCACACCAAGCAATGCCACCAACTGCAGCAGGCAGGGGCAGGATGCGTACCGTGACGATGTAGGAGCACATGGCACACAGCTGATTTGTGGAGGAGAAGCAGCTCCCCGGCACATCTCCAAGAGGGGTCCCGCCCTTGCCCTTCTGGAGTGATCCATCGTGCACATACACACAGAAAGGCGTCCCAGTGCAGCTGTCGGCGGAGTAGGTGGTCAGAACGTCTGAAAAGAGCATCGTGCCAGGCTCCACCTCTTCGACCTTCCTGCCATTACATTCAGTGCATGCGCCATTCTCGTCGACCGGGCTCCATGTGATGAACGACACCGCCGAGCTCTGCACGTGCAGCGGTCAGGTCGAACCATCAATGCTTGCAAACAGTGGAAGCCGCAACGCATGAAAGGTTTTGTTGTGTTTTGCACTGTTATATAACTAGGACTTAGCGCCGAGGCAATAAGGCAGTCAACAGGCGCTATGGTGAGCTTTCCAAGATGGCTGGCATACCTCGCCGACGAAATCCAAGCAGGCATACAAGTGCTGGGCTCGATACGAGGCATACCTTGAAGCATTGCGAGATGTCAACGGTCCATGTGCCGGACGGGTCGAGGGTCACTGTCTGGCCCCCATTGTTGAAGCAGACTTCAGCATTTGAGGGACAATCATCCCTTTTATTCCCCTTGCAGGTGCCTACATATACAAGAGGAGTGTCACACGCACAGTCACTGAACGACAAAAACACATGTCGCATGAGCAACCAGGGCACACAGAGCAGGTCAAGCAGTCCAGGGCTGACATAAGGGGTCCAATTCGCACACTTCTTTGGTATAACAAGAGCCACAACTAATAGCATGTGCCATGCCCCTCAAACAGATAGCCAGCACATGACAGGTGCCACTGTGTTACACGGAGATCAACGCAAGACGGCAGCTAGCCGCAACAGTAGGCAAGCTTAGAAGGACCGAAACCCTGCTCGCAGGCAGTGACAAGCAGCAACAGGCGCAAAGCCACAAAGAACGGGCACAACTGACACTGTCATTGACAGGCCCAGTACCACAGCTAAGGCTATCCTCTATCTCACTGTAAGCAAGACAGGCAGTTACACCAGCAGGGTAGACAGCTGATATTGTTGCATGGCTAACTGCATGCAGCCAAGAGATCTGCGGTAACTCATTTACAATGCAGTCTTCCATGCCAACGACGCACAAACACTTAATTGGTGAGAGGAATCACCTGAATTCCGCTGCGCAGTGCTGGGGGCAGCCAGTGCAAGCAGCGCCAGCGCAATTGCGCCTACGGAGGACTTGAAAAGCATGGTGACAGAAGAGGAGGACAAAGCCTGGGTGCCAACGTCTCACAAAGAGGCTGTGCCCTGCATGCATAGCGTGGATTCAAAAACATGCTGTGCATGTTTAAGATTTCTGTATTACAGCAGTGAGTCTGTCACAGGACAGCTCCAATACTTCCCAATTGCCGTGTGAGCTTACAGTTCTGCAGTATTAAACTTCAGCTTCAGCCAACAGTACCACACAACAGTGCTCCTGCTGGGTCCTAGATCTTTCACTGTGTAACACATGCATGTGGTGCAGGGATGTCTCACATGCATCAGGCCAAGGGTTGGGATGTTTGATTCCTGTTGCCTATTGCATAGCAACAGCAACCACTAGGTCAGGACTGGGGACAAGAAGGCTCGTTCAATGGGTACATGGGTGAATTGGGGCGGTATTGAGGCAGCATTTGACCCATCACCACAGGTTGTGGGCCTGAGCATGCCCCCGCTTAAATTATGAAAAAATTAATAAATAATAACGCTCCTTGATGTGCCTTGCAATCTCTGTGGTATACTTTAGGCAATGTCTACAGGTGTGCACTTTCTTTTGAAAGTCTGTTGCAATATTGTTGCATGGGTTCCCCGTGCAGGCTTAACTCATACACATCATGTGTTGTTCTCAGAGGCAAAACAAACACGCGTCAGATGGGTAAGAGAGGGTTGGGCACCACTGAATGATAACCCACAAGGGATGGAAATTCGGTCCACCTGGGCGGGCAACACAGTCCCCATAGCACCTAAAAAAGGTAAGATATGACAATGCACTTTCCGACTAGATATGCATGGTCTACTCGGTACTTTTGACAATATGTTTAAATTTCATGGCGAATGCCGACCGTTTTGCGGGTGTTTTTGGAGGACTTCCAAAGAACTGTCGCTTGTTGCGTGTTGTGCGCGCTTCCATCCACACGCGGTAAACAAGCGCCGCGGCGTAGGTCGGTGTAAGACTGAGCAGGATACGGGATACGGGTGGTGACGGGACTGCGCCAGCAGCTGTTCTGGCTCTGTGCATGCGGACTGCAGCAGGTCACACTGGTGTGCTGCAGCAAGTCACACTGGTGCGGTGCACCAGAGCTGCTGCACGACGACTGGGAGTCGGGTACGCCACAGATGTAGGAACAGCACATGTGTGTTACACAGTGATAGATCTAGGACTCAGCAGCGCCGAGGCAACAGACCAGGCAACAAACAAACGGACAGACCGGCCATTGCAAGCACCAAGGCCACGCGCCGCACGAGCAAATGCCAGAACGAACTAACGCCAGCGCGAAAGCAGACACGCACACACCACGCAGTACCACGCAGGCCACGCGCACACCAAACACACAGCCAGCACTCGCCGGGCTCACAAGCGGTCGTCAGCGCGACACAAGCAGTCTGCACGGGCGCGACAGCGCGCGCTACGGCGATGTCCGAGGCCGCGAGGCACCGGTCCCAGGAGCAATAGCCTCAGCCATCCCGGCAGCCCGAGCGGTGTCCGGGAGGGGCGCAGAGGAGAAACGGCCGACGTGCGCTGGGAGGAGGGAAGAGGGAGGGAGGGAAGAGGAGGGAGGGAAGAGGGAGGGATCGGGTGCGGGGGGGGGGGGGGGGGGGGGGGGCTGCAGGGTGAAATGGGTGGAGGGGGGGGGGCTCTCGGGGCGGGATGGGCGAGGGTGGGGGGGGGGCGACGCAAGCTTATGCGCGATGGCCTGTCAGCGCCGGCAGGCCGTCTGTGGGGACAGGAAGGCCCGGCATGTGTGTACACAAACACATGTGTGTACACAAACACAGCATAAGACCGGTTCTCCGAATACAAGCTGAGGACACGTGCATCGACAAAGGCCGCGCACGCAGAATCCGAGTTGTAGGTCCGATCGAGAACAGTCGGACTTGCAACCGAATCCCGGCCCCTTGTGGAATACCCGGGGTCCCAGGTCACGCACCGCCGACGTACCGCACGCCATTGATGTTGTCTGCCGGCTACGTTCATTTCGAGGTGCGTCACAAAATAATAATCCCTTCGTTGCGTGTTCGGGAAAGTCGAACATATGCTTCGCGCGAAGAAGGTGTACACGTGGCGAGTTACCGTCATGAGCTCAGGGCTCGCGCAGCCCGACATCGGCGTGCCGTTCACGCATGCGCATGTACACTTCACGCGTGCAAATCACACAAGCACGCATGCGGATCACACAGACTGCTAGCCTGCAGGCGCAGCCTGACGTTGCAATTAAAACCTGCAAATGCATTGGCTTGATAAGTTCAGTTTGCTCTTGTTCAGCAGCTGTTCTGCACCAGAGTGCACATGCATTGGCGCGCGACGTTCTCACGGGTGAGATCTACAGTTTGGCCAAGCTTGGCCAAAGCCTGGAATTCACATGCGCCTGTGCATTAACGTCCCCATCCCGGTATTCGGTGCTAGCGCCGACGGGGCCCGGGGATGGACCTGGGCGCAAAGACTGCACATACCTGGCCGAACAACTGATCACCGATGGCATGTAACGCAGAAAACCTGCGCGAGAGATGCAGTGGACCTACTAATAGAGTAGCTTCAGTGGAGAAACATGCACGTATGGCAGACTACATACTACGCATCGTGTCGGTCCCGTGTCCGTACTCGTCCTGGCTGCGCATGCTGTGGACTGCTCGGAGCCGGCTAGGCGCCGCGGTCCCGGAAACCTATTGCCCGTGGCATGTACATGTCCCTAGACTGCGCTGTGCTGTGCTCGCTTAGTACGTTGCGTGGTTGCGTTGCGGATTCTATCCCGTGCGGATCAAGCTGATGCAGACGGTGACCGTGCTGCTTGCGACTGATTGTCATGATCATGTTCCCTGCCTTCGTGCGTCGGTGATGCTAAAGCCATGAATCACAGTCAACAGAGCGCTAGAGAGAACTAGCTGAATACGTAGCTCCGCAGGTTGCCATGCAGTCGCAGGTGTTGCTAATGCCAGCAAACTTGCACACATACACCTCCAGGGCCTGGTCGGTTGCCTCGGCGCTGCTGAGTCGTAAATCTATCACTTTGTAACACATACACCTCCAGGGCTCACAGAGCATGATCAGACCACAACAGCCATTGCTGCAGCAGAACTAGCTAGCGGGCTGAAGGAATGCTTGCTGAAGCAGTGCAACATAGTATCATCGATGCCTGTGTGTGTCTTGCCAGGTGCAGGTACCATTTGCAGTGCTGGTCGCAATCCAGCCACACATATGCACATGCACACCTGTACATAGAGCAATCGGACCGCACCTGCCGAGATTACACAGCTGCAGGCTCAGACCCACTTGAGACTGCGTTCGAGACGAAAGCAGCCGATCGTTGAGAAGCCGTCGGGGTATCCTTGACTTGGATCCTGCGCCACAGGTGCGACTCGGAGAATACGCAGCCGTGCCTAGGACTGTGCGTGATGCGTATGAGTCCGTCGCGTACGTAGATTGCACGCGGGTGAAATTTGCAGGGACTTTTGGCTTGATGGCGCTTTTGTGTGTGCGAGGTCTGATGACCCGCAGTCGTTCGATTCTTGCTGGCTTGAAATTCCTCACCCAGTCGAGTGTCAACTGCATGCATGTCATGTGCTTGTAGGGTGAAATACTTTCGACCTCTCTATGTGTATTGATTCTTACGAGATCCCAGTCGAATCAAAGATCTTCATTGATGATGTGTCTGCATTGATAGCACACACGTGCATGCCCCCCCACAGCATGCCCCCCCCCCCCACAGCCCCGGGGACAATTGCAGTGGCCTTCATTTCGAGTATGCCGAAATACTGCCCTGGAGCAATGTACTGATAATCATCCGGAACCGGGCAGCATGCATATGCCGCGGCGATTGCGTTCACGCAGACTACCAAGGCGTCACGCTGATTTTGTACATTGGAAGGTTATGTGAATGTTCCAATGTGTGTTATACACGTAGCACGGATACATTTTTTTGGCGGCCTCTGGTATCACTGACGGCGTGTACAACGCGCGCAGGCGAACAGCGACAACTGCCGCGTCATGCCGCACCATCACTTTTTGTATTCGCAATGCATGTCACAAAGTTTTTGCCCCCGCGCGCCGGAAGTGTCGTGCCGCACAACGTGACGCAACGAGGTCGCTTATGATGATCACTAGCTTTGGCGCGTCGAATTCCAAGTGTGACCTGACACGTGGTCAGGCTGGGCCAGGCGGTTTAAAACTGGGCATCGCATTCGCCTGGCCAACGGCACGCTCTACATCCATCACGATATACCGTGCGGTTGCCTTATCCATGGCAATGCGGAGACAAGCTGCCGCGCGTACACCTGGGGCATCTGAACTAGTCCTCAGTACTAGTCCTCATCCGTGCGAGATCTTGCACTGCATGCCGTCCTTGCTGCAATTCGCAACGTTATCCCGCTTATTCTCCGAACACTCCAAAGACGCGGTTAAACAGGGTCAAACTTGTCCCCTGAATGTCGCATGCACATATGCTTGGCTAAAACTTGGACGGCTTTCGCAATACGTGCGGGCTCGATCTTGTAACGTCGCTCCATGCAGCTGCCAATCTACAATTCGTGTTCCGGCCGTTCTACTGGCCCAGAACGGCTCAATGGGACGGAGAGACCACCACTGGCTGAAGTGCTCTGGGGGCTCCAGAGGCGGGGACTGGTTCGATTGGCGCAACAGCAGCGTTTCTCAACTGGAGCTCCAGGCTGCAGCTACCCTTGATCTGAACTCAATTTCCACACCAGCACACTGCAACTATAATGTGTTGTTCCGATTTGCATGGCAGGTGAATGCATTCGGTCTTGTTGTGCCATGGTCTGACTTGGACTGGCTTAAGCTTGGTATCATGAACGTGCGAGCGCGTGACCCTTCGACTGAGACTAGTACTGCTCTCGCGTCTAGACAGAGTCGAGGACACCTGGAGCAAAAGTACGGATTCAAGACACCAAAAGCCACGTAGCAACTTTGACACGGTGAGGCTGCGCTCCGGAGTTGCGACGAGACAGATCTAGAGGTGCGACATCGCCATATCCAACCCGCCGTATACGTAATTGCCAGACGAAGGCATCACAGTTCCTGCAGCATCCTCAACCAACCCAGTATTTAGTGCCGCTTACTTCTAAAGCATCTGAGCGGTGTCGGCGCTATCTCGCTGCCCGGGATCACCTGTCGGCAGGTGTTCTCATCGCGAGATGAACATGTCACACAATACACACGCCGCGCGCAATGACGTCGTTTGCTTTCCTGCTGTTGCCCTCGCTGCCAGGCTCTTGCATTCATCTCCGTGTAACACACGCCTCGCGCAATGACAGTGTTGATCGTCATGTGACACGTGCACGTGCTAGCACCAGACTTAGGTCTCACCCCTAAAACCGCCTCGCATGTGATCGCACAGCATGACGCAGTGCTTCATGCATACTGCCACAGTGTGCCACGCTTACAAGTGCAATTGCGGTTGCATGCGTATATGCGACATGTTGCGACAGTGACCTGCCTGAGAAGCGTTGCACACCTGACGCACATCGCGTTTCGAATTCAACGCAGCAAGGTAATGCTTGAGAGCCGTGAGACAGAACTTCTTGTTGAACAAGAACACTTGTTGTGGATGCTATCAGTTTTTCCCGCGGCTCCTGGCTGCGAAAGTATGCCATTCATATGCTGGCGAACACACTTGCACGGGATGACTGCGCTTTAAATTTGAAGGCACTGCCAGTGCCCCCACGCGCACGTACCGCGCCGGCGCTTTCACAGCATCACAATCATGGCGAAGATTGTAGAACCTGTATGCATATGGACATATGTGTGTACATGAACAGTAGAGAAGATTCCAAGAAGGCCCACCTGCAGACAGGTCTGTGGGCAAGCCTGCAGGCCTGCAGCTGCATGTGCATATATACTGTTACATCAAGGGGCTCCGATCCAGTGCACCAAGCGAATGTGCAACTAGATTCTAGACTCACATGCTACCCAGCAGATGCGAGCAGGCCAGGCGATCACCTGGCACAAAATGCGCACCCGTGAGCCGTGCTACCCTGGACATGGTCTTTCTGATCATAAACCCGTTTCCTTTCACTGTCGCCGCACTCAACTCCCGCAAGGAGTTCTCAATCCAGCGAGCCTTTGCTCTCTTGTTGAACGGCCCAACCAACGACACTGCCAGCGTGTTGAGGTACTGTATGACATGCGACCCTAGTCTGCCATATGTCTCGTGCACAACCGGCACCACCTTGTATGATCCCTGCACACTCTCTTTGTACTTGTTGAGTTTGAACTGTTCGCGTACGGCGGCCGCGTGCCCCTTTGCCCCCGATGCTTTCCCCACCACAGCCACCCCAGATGGGTGGATGAAGCTGACATCTAGCACATACACATCTACGTCCGGACCATTTGCTAGGATGTCCCCCCTACTGTCGTCCATGTAGCGTCTGTCTAGGCTGCGCATCACAGGCTCAATTGATGTGGACACCCCTGCCGCTCTTACCCGACGGCGCCAAGCCGTAATGGCAATGTTGTGGCGCAACGTCCAGCAGTCGCCATTGTGTCGACACGTCATGGCATGATCTACGTCGCCGGGCTTAAGCTTCACCCGAGCATTGCAATCACATATCACTTCCCCGTCTAATGGCGGCAAGGGGGAAAGGCCGCCCCTGAACCGCATCCCATGCACAAAATCCCCATCATTCAGAGTCAGCATGCGGTTGGTTGGGAGGGAATCCAGGAACAGTGAGGCAACACGACAGGCGCAGCTGCGCATGCGTGCAAGGTCCTTTGCACCACCAGGGGTGCTGCCCAGCTGTTGCAGCAGCGCGTCGTGCCGTGTCTGCGCTACTGCCCTAGTCACTTTTCTGCTCATACCGGGAAGGCCAGTGGCGATGAAGACGTTGTCGAGCTCCTCTGGGCCCCAGTCTGCCTCCTTATATATGCAGCAACAAGCAGCAACAGCCCCAGGCGCAAAGCCACAATAAACCGACACAACCAACACAACCGCACCCATACAGCCACACACGCGCACTCCACCGCGCCATCCATGCCAAAGCCGCACACTGTGACCGCCCACACCCCGCTCCGCCATACGTATACGCGTCCGCCTCCAGCAGGCCCGGCAGCCACCATTCACACACCAGCAGCACCACCACCGGTACCGCAATCTGCCCCCAACTCAAGCACTCCCACCCGAGCACTCCATGCCTGCGGCCCGGCCTGCACTCCCCCCCTCCCCCCCCCCCACCCGAGCCCGGAAGTGCACGCCCCCTTCAGGGTGGGGCGTACCAGCCCCGCGACGGCTGCCAATTGCAAGCAGGGGCGGCAGAGCGAGGCACGCAAGGCGCTCGTGACGCCACACCGCCAACTTTGAGTTTGAACCCCTCAACAGCCCGCGGCCACAAGTGGGAGGCGAGCATGGACATACGAGGGGCAGGCCACCACCGCAGCAGCCGCAGCCCCAGGGCCGCCGCAGCGGCCGGAAGCCAGCGGCCGCAGTCCACGGTGTCGCGTTTGATCGTGCGGCGGGCCCGTAGCGGGGTAGGCTGCGCAAACGCGCCAGGCCGCTGTCTGTGCCCCGGAACCCATTGGCTAGGGGACTCTGCTTGCCGCCGTCTGGTGTGGCGCCTTATACGCGCTCACCCTCTTCAATTTTCTATCCCCTCGTTGCGCTCCGCTTGTCGCAACGCCCTGGGGATTGCGCTGTGTGGTATAGCACGCACGGGGCCTCGCATGTTTGTTTGCTGTGTGAACATGATATTTATGAGGCCCATGCAGTTTGTCCGGGCGAAGACGCAGTTGAGCATATGTACAGGTGGCGCCACATTGAGCACTTGCTCCTGACCTGCCCGCATGTCTGCGACCGTGCAGGGCATCTTGGTCCGTACCGCCTACGCGCTGACGTGCTGTGTGCGACGGCGACAGACCCAGCTGTTTGTGCGGTGGTGCGTCGCCCACCCCCTCCGGATCCAACGCTGAGCACCGGCCCCTACAGCCAGTGTTTGATACATCAAATTTTGTAATCAATGCGAATTCTTAAAATATGTATGCGCGTGTTGAATACGATAAGTTTGGGGAATACGGTTTTATGAAACGGGAGACGGGGGGGGGGGGGGCGGGGGGGGTTTGGGTGCCGGTGCGGTGTCCGGGGTGCAGAGTCAGCACTGCGGACTGCACGAACCGCGGTCTGTACTGACCACGGCCATGAATTTCAAGAATGTTTGAACCTGGGCGTGCCCTTCGTCCCCATGTGAGCGCTTGGCGGAGACTTCTTTGCGTGTGGCTGGCTTGAACGCACAGCTGCTTCAACAGTTTTGGCAGGGCGATCTTGCGACCGTGGTGACGTATTCCATACGATTTCTTGAAGTATGCGTATTGATTTTTTTTTAGGAATACATGCATACGTCGGACACTGCCTACAGCTATTGACGGCGGACGGACGGAACACCGCGCGTTCAAACTCCCCACTTCCGCACGCGCGGCGGCCTGTGGTTGAGCGCTTGCCCGCTGGCGGATCCGAGAAGCGGAGGCAAATGAGTACCCGCACACGCGACCCCAAGTTCAACATGGAAGTGAATGTGTTCCATCGCGATGGGCTGCAGGCCTCTCAAAATACTGTGCAACTGGGGGTTCAATGGACAAATGCCATGCAACCACACCACTCAAACCTTCATGCGAGCATGCTGTAACCATTGAGACCACAGCTGTCTTGTGATATTATGCGTATGCCTTCAGCGGCAGTCACCCTGTCTGCCTTTGACCTGCTCTGCTGGCATCACACTTTCATGCACATGCATATGCGCACCATAAGCGTTTCTGCACTCTGTGCAATTCTGGCATCTCTGTGACTTCTCCACTGATATCTAGAGTTGTGTTAGCCAGGCCCGGGAGAACAAGCTTGTCCCTTATGGAGCAGCCATCAGGCTGGGCGATACCTCAATGAACAGGGACGTAGCTGCTAGGTGGACATGCATGTAGGCATGTAGTTACTACGTGGTGCTCTACCCAGATGCCTCGCAGGGTTGCCATACCGGTGCACACTGGAGCTTGAATTTGGTGTGATGCCCGAGTGCCGCTCTCTGTGAAAAACGAGTTGTTGATCTCCTTACCGTACCCCTCCAACTGGCAGCCGGAGGGTCCACTCTGGCCAGTAGTCCCGCCGGTCGGATCCGTCCGCGGAGTTGCCGGCGGAGTTGCCGCATTTCTCCAATGCGGGGCCCGTGCTCTGTACATGTGCACTCGAATGTTGGGTGCGTGTGTTGCCGCCTGTGCATGCCCAAGTTCAACAAGTTGTTGGTGCGTCTCTAGATCTGCGGGTGTCTACAGAGATACATCAGAGGCACATTCAATGCTGGCGGCGCTGGTGCTGGCCGGCCAGTGCGTTTGCCCCATGGTCGCAGGTGAGCGCGCATGCTGTGCTCTGTGCATGCAAGTCATGCTGTGCCGCCGCCGCTGCTGTGGCCGCCTCCTCTGCTGTTGTGCTCTGGAGCTGTCAGGAGGTGTCAGGACCCCTGAGCTCGCGGGACAAGATGCCGCGGATAGCGACTTCATGTGCGAATGAGAGCCATCCACAGCTGGCCAGCCTACGCAGTCGGCCAGCCGATACACGTGGCAGATGTCTATATGGCAGATGTGTGTCTGGGTCTGGAGTGATGCCCGAATTCATGATTTGGTTTTTATATCCAAACTGAAGTGATCGTTTCCAGATCTCACTCAAATCATGCCTTGCAAGGCATGCCACACTTCCAGGCGCGCGCAGCTGCGCCCCTCCGTGCCAGGTTGGGCGGAAGGGCGCTTCTGCCGGGCCTAGATGTCCCACTGACGGCCTGCCCTCACTGCCTAGCCATCGCGGATAGGCCACCACCTGTGGCATTCCAGCATGCGCAGTTCCAGCATGCGCAGTCCCCCCCCCGCCTCCGCCTCTCGCCCCAGCTTGTCCCCGGCCGCTGCTCGGACACCAGCGTTCAGTGGCGGTTACTACCGTGCAGGTGGCCGCAGACCCGCACAACAGTGTCCCGTTAACTCGCTAACGTTCCCGAGTCCGTCCGCGCGCGCGCGCCCTGCTCGGGTTGGCTTTGTGCCGGGTCAACAGCGCCTGGTGCCTGTGCGTAGCATGTGCATGGGTAGCGATGGCGCGGTGGCGCGCTCGCTTCGTGCGGTGTGTGTGGGGGCGTATGTGTGGGCGTGTGGGTTTGTGTGCGTTGATGATCCTGTTGGCAATGGGTGTGGATCATGGGGGTGCAGACAGTTGCCATGCTGCCTGTGATGGTGTGTTTGTTTTGATCGTTTTGTTTCCTGCTTCTCCCCCTGCGCTGAGGCCTTGGTCTATCACAGTCACACGGTTTAACACACACTGACACTCTCCGTGTAACACAAGTAATTCGATTGGCGTTTACATTAACATTTACACAATACATTCACACTGAACCTCCTATAATCACTAGCTAGCACCTACTGCAAATGTGCCACAGTGAGATACAGATCTGTTTGCAACAACCTCAGAGATGTCTGTGTGTAGACAACACGCAGCACATCTGATTGTATGCCTTTCTGTGACGCAGCAGCAGCCACCTCCTCGATGCTCAGGATGTTACACGGAGATGAAAGCAAGAGCCCGGCAGCGAGGGCAACAGCAGGAAAGCAGACGGCTCTCCCAGAGCCCCCAGAGCCAACACCCCCCAAGGCAGACAGCAACAAGCAGCAACTGTCTCACTGTCCCTGAGACAATTGCGAACCGACACAACCAACACAACCACACGCATCCTCATTGGGTGTGGTTGTCCTGTCGGACGTGCTATAGGCGGCCGCTGGCTGCCTTGATGGACCGGGTGCCGCGGTTGCAGCAGCGCAGGCCGGCCCCGCGTCTGGTCGTGCTGGCCCGCCCTGCCTTCCCGTGAGCTGCCGCGGGGAGAGCGATGCGGCGCCGCCAGTGCCCTTCGCGCCCCACCCTCAGGCCCCTGCCGGGCGGCCGGAGGGGGAGGGCTGGTACGCCTTGCACTGTGGGGGGCGTGAGCCCCCGGGCTCTCATGTGCGGGGGGCCCGTGATGGAGTGCTCGAGTGGGGCCGGATGGAGTGGGGTGCTGCTCTTGGGGGGTCGGTGGTGGCCGGTTTTGCGGGGGTGGACGGTAGCGCACAGTTTGGCAGGTGGTTGCCGTGTGCGGTTGTGTTACACAGTGATAGATCTAGGACTCAGCAGCGCCGAGGCAACAGACCAGGCAACAAGCAAACAGACAGACCGGCCACCGCAAGCACCGTGTGCGGTTGTGGCGCGGGTGCTGTGGTGGTGGGGTGCAGGCATGTGTGTGGGTGCGTGGGTGTTTTACACGGACATGAACGCAATAGCCCGGCAGCGGGGGCAACAGAAGGAAAGTAGACGGCCAAAACCCCCCGAAAGTAGACAGCAGCAAAAAGCAATCACTCTCCCAGGCGAAAAAGCCACAACGATGGTGTGTGGGTGTGGTTGTGTCCGCTGTGTCGGTTCGTTGTGGGTTTTCACCTGAGACAGTTGTTGCTTGTTGCTGTTGTCTGCTTTCAGGGGTTTTGGCCGTCTTCTTCCCTGCTGTTGCCTGCTGGCTCTTGGTTCATCTCCGTGTAACACACCCACGCTCAGGATGTAATATGTGTTCAACCTGTCTGAGAGCTGTGATCAACTGTCAGCATGCTAGCAGGATCCTTGTGACAGGTGCTGATGTGGAGCTTTGACAACCATGGGCCATTGTGCGTGCAAACGCATGCTGACTTTATGATTTTAAGGATATCAATGCATTGCAATGCAGTAGCACGGCATGCCACGGCATGGAGCGCAGTGGCACGACATATGCATGCATCTTCTAGAAGGGCCAGCGCCATGCTGTTGGGAGGAACGTACCACGAAATCACGACACAGTTTCCATGTCGACGGCCTGCGTGACATCTATGACTCCCCCTGCAGGGCCCCGGTGAATGCACAATATAAATCCACAATCCAGGGGAAGCGCCGCGCTAAGGGGAAGCGCCGCGCTGCCACGGCACCAATCATGCTGCAGCTGTGCCGCGGGCGCGTGGCTCCGCCAGCACTCATGCACTCATGATCACTGCTCTGTCACCTGCCACAATCCACCGTGCACTCGTTTGTAACGACCAGTACTCCGTCACGTCACCTTCAAGTCACCTTCAAAATTTCGACAGCGCCTTGCGATCGCCTCGAGGGTGTCTACAGGCTGCCCTAGGCGCCTAGGCTGCGCAATTCGCGATCGGGCAGGTCACGCGTACATATCATTTCACGATGCATCGAAGGTATTTTTGTTACTGTGAAGGACTGAGTCAGCAACAGGCTAAGGAGTGAATTTGCAGGTTAGACACAAGTATGTGACTAACACACAAGTATGTGACTAACATATCGGTGCGTCATCTGCGTCATCCACATGTACCCTACACCATCTGCCGCCAGGCCTTCCCTTGCGCTGCCGCGGGGAGAGCGATGCGGCGCCGCCAGTGCCCTTCGCGCCCCACCCTAGGCCTCAGGCCCCTGCCGGGCGGCCGGAGGGGGAGGGCTGGTACGCCCTGCACTGTGGGGGGCGTGAGTTCCCGGGCTCTCATGTGCGGGGGGCTCGTGATGGAGTGCTCGAGTACTCGTGGGGCCGGATGGAGTGGGAGTGCTGCTGTTGGGGGGTCGGTAATGGCCGGTTTTGCTAGGGTGGGCGGTAGTGCGCAGTTTGGCAGGTGGTTGCTGTGTGTTATATAGTGGTTGCTGTGTGTGGTTGTGGCGCGGGTGCTGTGGTGGTGGGGTGCGGGAGTGCGCATGCGTGTGGGTGCGTGGGTGTGGTTGTGTCGGCTGTGCCGGTTCGCTGTGGCTTTTCACCTGAGGCAGTTGTTGCTTGTTGCTGTTGTCTGCTTTCGGGGGTTTTAGCCGTCTACTTTCCTGCTGTTGCCCCCGCTGCCGGGCTATTGCGTTCATCTCCGTGTCACACCATCTGCCGCATGCCGTCGAGGCATCGATCGGTCGAAATAGCGCTATCTTCACGATGAGCTGAGCAAGCCATGACGCGTCACGCGTGATCACGGTGCCCCGAATTTCGGCGCACACTAGCACTGCACGAGGCTGCCAGCCACCATCAATTGCGCCGACATGTCGGAGTGGCCACTGCAGTGGCCACTGGCTAGTCGTCGACGTCACAGTGGTGCACATGCCATGCAATTTGTGCTTCACAGCCTGGCCATAGATTGCAGCATGTTGCATTGTTTGGAACTCTGACGTGTGATCCCTGCCCAAATGCATGAGCCATGGCCGCTCCCTTCCAATCGCAAGGCCTTGAAATTCCTGCAACAATCGATGGGCCCCATGCATATGGGGTACTTGAGCGAGCTCGCCCTGTACAGACATTTGAGAGGCCTCCTCAAGCACATGTCTGTGATGTCCAGGTTCACAGTGCAACGCACACCAGTACCATGCCAATGCCATTCTCTCCCTCCATCCATGCACTCAATCCAGCCTCAATTGACCGTTAACGTCCACCACTGCAATTGACCATGCACCAATGCAATGCTGCCACAGCCACTGCCATTGCAGTGTTACACGGAGATGAACGCAATAGCCCGGCAGCGAGGGCAACGGAAGGAAAGTAGACGGCCAAAACCCCCGAAAGTAGACACCAGCAAAAAGCAATCGCTCTCCCAGGCGAAAAAGCCACAACGAACCGACACAGCCGACACAACCAAACCCACGCACCCACACGCACGCGCACTCCCGCACCCCTCCACTACGGCACCCGCGCCACAACCGCGCACAGCAACAACCACCACCGCACTACTGCCCACCCCAGCAAAACCAGCCACCACCGACCCCCCTACAGCAGCACCCCCACTCCATCCTGCCCCACTGGAGCATTCCATCACGGGCCCCCCGCACATGAGAGCCCGGGGGCGCACGCCCCCCACAGTGCAAGGCGTACCAGCCCTCCCCCTCCGGCCGCCCGACCATTGCAGTGTCAGTGGTGCCTTGCCAG
This sequence comes from Ulva mutabilis, assembly GCA_900538255.1. Lineage (NCBI taxonomy): Eukaryota > Viridiplantae > Chlorophyta > Ulvophyceae > Ulvales > Ulvaceae > Ulva > Ulva mutabilis. The sequence continues at coordinate 743,727 of UNSF01000028.1, read as the reverse complement.
CCGCGGGCTTCGGTTGGAGCCCGTGGCTTTGGTCGGAGCCCGTGGCTTTGCTCAATGCTGTTGGTGCTGTTGTTTCGGTCGTGACAGTGCTTCAAGTTGTGGCTTGGGTATACCTGTGCATTTTGCTGCTTGTTGCTTGCTGCATGGGCATGCTGGGGCTCCCTGCCTTTGCCCTTGCCTTTGCGTTGATCTCTGTGGCACACCACTGGCACACAGCCACGTCAGCACGCAGCACCCCATCACTGCAGCACCCCATCACCCCATTGATATCCACACGCAACCTGGGTGTGGGGCTGAGCCCCACTCTGGCCTGGGACACTGGTGCGGACACTGGGGCCAACCGCACTGCAGGCACACTGCCACAGCCCCACGGGAACTCAACTCTCTGCACGACATCCTGCAAAAGTGCACACATGTATGATTACATTTCTGAGTTCATGAGGCCACATGTTTGTCAGCTTGGTGTCACCAACAACAGCACTAGCTTCAATTGGCTTCCAGTTGTCTTTCAGCAGCGAGGCCAGGTGAGGGGTGTCCTGAGCATTGGATGCAGCTGCAGTTGAGGGCAGGCATCATGAGTGCAGATTCAGCAGTTCATACTGTTGCAACTGGGCAGCTGCAGCCGCAGTGTTGCAAGTAGCATGCTGGACGTATTGTCACAACCGTAGCGCGCGCCGGCGCGCCCGTGCTGACTGCTAGTGTCGAGTCGACGACCGCTTGTGGGTCCGGCGCGTGCTGACTGTGTGTTTGGTGTGCGCATGGGCTGCGTGGTACTGCGCGGTGTGCGGGTGTCTGCTTTCAAGCTGGCATTAGTTCGTTCTGGCATTTGCTCGTGCGGCGCGTGGCCTTGGTGCTTACTGTGGCCGGTCTGTCTGCTTGCTGCCTGGAATGTTGCCTCGGCGCTGCTGAGTCCTAGATCTATCACTGTGTAACACGCAATCGTCACTCAATCTTGCGTCACTCAATCTTGCGTATACGCTGCAGCCTCCACGATCGTGCACATGGCCACGGCGGATGCTGACACGGCTGCGAACAAATGGGCAACTTGTGAAGTGTACATGATTGGCCACATGTGATTACACCAGACTGCGCCCCGCCCTGAGGCCCCTGTCGGGCGGCCGGAGGGGGAGGGCTGGTACGCCTTGCACTGTGGGGGGCGTGCGCCCCCGGGCTCTCATGTGCGGGGGGCCCGTGATGGAATGCTCCAGTGGGGCAGGATGGAGTGGGGGTGCTGCTGTAGGGGGGTCGGTGGTGGCTGGTTTTGCTGGGGTGGGCAGTAGTGCGGTGGTGGTTGTTGCTGTGCGCGGTTGTGGCGCGGGTGCCGTAGTGGAGGGGTGCGGGAGTGCGCGTGCGTGTGGGTGCGTGGGTGTGGTTGTGTCGGCTGTGTCGGTTCGTTGTGGCTTTTTCGCCTTGGAGAGCGATTGCTTTTTTGCTGGTGTCTACTTTCGGGGGTTTTGGCCGTCTACTTTCCTTCCGTTGCCCTCGCTGCCGGGCTATTGCGTTCATCTCCGTGTTACACACCAGACTGCACGCGGTCTCATGGGCGCGCGGGGCCCAAGCCACCACTGTAGACGTGCCAAACCATGCAAGTGCTGCAAGTACCACAGCGAACGCCCATACGGCGCATCGAACAAGCTCATGATAATCACAGTGCCTGCATCAGCCTCAATCATCTGCAGACACGATCAGTCACGTTCGCGCTGCCACGTTCAGAGCTCGGGGCGGTTGACGGCTGTCGGCTGAGCGCCTTCACGCGGTGGAGGCTGCAGCTGGTACTATTCTCATCATTATCCAAAACAGAATCTGGCACCCAGGTGCCACCATTCAACAATTGCAACAAACACCCGCCCCAACCGCGCAACACACACTCACTCACTACAAGGACGGTGGACGTTTCGCCAGGATCATGTTTTCCCCGGGGTAACCCAAGACGTCCTGGGGACATCCTAGGAACACTGAGTACATCCCAGCGGTGGACACATGGTCATGGACTAATGCAGGTCTTCCTACCGGATGATCCATGACTCCTGGCCATGGTGACAACATGACCTTATCAGATACCCCAGGATCCTGGCCAGGACAACCAGGCCATGAGGTCCTGATGTGATGATGGCAATTATGGGACATCCTGCAGGCACACATGGCAGCGCCATGCATGGAAATGGTTCACCCGCAAAAGAGATACATGATTGGGGGATCTACTGATACAGGGTTGACATCTCATCCTGCTCACTATAGCGCCACAACTCAATGTTGATATATATGTTAGAGTCAATGTATATATACTGTTTATACTTGTTCTTGGGCCGCTCCAACTACCCAGCACCAACTACCCAGCACCGTCATAAAGCAATGCGATGTCCCGTGCTAGGTACGATGCTATACATCAAGTCCCCTCGTGGCCCCTGTGATGTAAATTGTCACGTGTACGACTGTTTAGTTAAACTCCACACGGCCGTGCACGACTCAACGGATGCAACATGTAGACCACCTTTGGATCACTGGATGACCGTTATACACCAATCCATTCGCTCAGATAGTCACCCATTTTCCAGTCGCTGTTCACCACTCACCCTGGCGGCCGTGACCCCATAGAGACCAATCCTCCGTTGTTGCATCCAGTAGTGTCATGCTTATGCCAATCCAGAGTGGTTCATACTTGGGCCCGGATCTTCGATACGTTTGGACCAATGCATCAAGACAGTTAGCCTGTGATGAAGGGATGAGATGGCCGCTGCGAGTATGTACCCTTCACTGTTCGTACGGTGCACGAGCAGTGTCCATGGGCACGCAAGTGTGGCTGAGGTGCCACGGGGCCCGCAGGTGCACTTGCGCGCCCCGTGGCTGGAGGTGCACATGGGCACGCAAGTGCACTTGCGTGCCCTGTGACTGCAGGTGCGAAGAGGTGGAGCCTCGCGGGCACGCAAGTCCACTTGGGTGACCGGCGCGTCAATGCCTTCAGGTGACCCTGCATGCAACGCGGTGCTGGCCTGAATGGAATGTAATACTCCGCTACACTGTCAACGCTGAGTTGGCCCCGTTCAACCGTGCCAGCGTCAGAGCTGTAGAGCGACGTGCACGCCTGCCCCGCGCGGGTTCGAAAAACGGACGGTCGGTGGCCGTCAGTAATCACTGCCTGAGTCCATACTTTATAGTTTGGTGTATGCAGACAAATGGTGTTTGCATCTTGGGGCGCTGTTTGCTTGTTAAAGCTGACCGCGACCTCACGGCGCCGTATGGGCTGTCACCCAACAAAAGCGCGCCGACCACACGAACTATCCGGCACATCGCCTCAACTGCTACTCGCCTGGAGACTCAGCTCCTCTATAGCTCCCAACAAAGGCAGTAGAAAACTCTTCACAAGGATATTGCGGGCGTGCGTGCGGTTGCATCCGTTTGATTCTACGCAACAACGATCGTGATCCGTCGAATGGATCTGTTGCGGCAACAGGACGACTATGTCGGCAATTAGAATAGCACTTGGGATATACGGAGACGGTGTAGCCCACAGCCCGGGATACGTATACGTCCCGTTGAGGACAGTGGCAGCTGGGACTGGGGACACACCGACTGCCGTGGAGGACGAAACCTCTCAGAAGAACCGCTGCTGTATCTTCATTACGAATTGGATAATCCCTATGCGGTGTTTCTCCTTCGGCATAGACTCATGCAGTGCTGATGCACTGACATGTCAATCGGCACCGACACCTACTGTCTTGCACTTACAAGCCCGTGCGAAACATCATGTCGCACGAAGAGACGTATACTACGGACCTGTGTAATGTTGCAATGTGTGGTGTTGCCTGCCCGCGAGCGCATGTTCACTGCCGCAGCTTATGTACGGCACCGCGTGCTGCCCGGGTGTCCCGGGAAGTCGAATTGTCAACATGGCCTCGCCACCCGACTTGACGGGATTCCACTGCCTTGCGCAGCCATATCAGTTGCACGTGGAATCCATGCGGAGGGCCAGAGCACATACTGCCAATACTATCCAAGTCCATCCCACAGGCCCAGCCACAGCCTGCAGTCCGAGCTAGACCAAATTCACGGGGGGATCACGGCGGGAGTAACCACGACTCTCTTATACCTCACTATCGCCTCTCATCAACTATGTCCATGCTACTCCTTCCTCAATCACGCCCATGGCCGCAGACTACACACACAACATGCACGTGCGCACTGCCACATGCAGCTCCTCCCAGACATGCCTAGCACTGCGTCCACGCCCAGACACATTGGCCCACCTGGGTGGGGAGGGTCCTGCGGTGGGGAACCTGTAACCTGTAAGTGGGGAAGTTGGCAAATTTCTGGGAACTGTTCAGACTCGCAATCTGACGAGTATTTGGTTCATGATTCAGTGTGGTATGATGCATATGTTCTGATGTTTCATCTGGATTAAAACGCTAATGGCTGCGTTGTTTTGGATTACAGGCCTCTCAGCTGCCCTGGGACTCTGGGTCGGGGAAACCACATGCACTCGTGTTAGCGGCCGATATACCTCACCGATTTGATTGCATCCTTCACGGAGTCGCAACGTGGGACGTCCGGATAGCCCTGTTGGGCAGGTGACCCGTTGCGGAGCATCCGATTCCCGTCAATGAACGAAGCCTCGCGTTCGAAGCGGCGGTGTGGATCCTGTTCAGCAGTGTCACCGCTTGGAGATCATATGATATACCTATGTTTCCAATGGTTTGGCGCGCTTGGAGTGCAATTCCCGCGTACGTATAGCGGCGAGGCAGATTGGGCACATCGCCTGCGCACGCTGTGTGCCCTAGTCCGCGCTCCGCTATGGGCCGCATTCCTACGAAGACAAAATCCATGTGTGCGCTACATGACTCACCAAAGTCTCATTGCTTGCGTTACTGCGGTCTTCGGGGGCGCAGAGGGCATAAGTGCGCCTAGGGCACATCGCATGCGCAGCCTGTGTGCCCCGTCCGAAGCCCCGATGCTGCGGTGTTTATTCTTGTCACGCACACGCTCCGATAGTTGTGCCAAGACGCTCAGAAACATCGCAGGCCTACTTCAATATCATCTATATACAGCATCGACGTTACCGCGAATCAACATGCAGAGTCCCCAAAGAGTCCCCAGGCTGAAACGTTAACAGGTTCCCCACCTTCACTTCCCCACCCGGGGTGGCGAACTTGGTCGTGAACACTGTAAGTGCATGTCCTGAGATGTGTCTAGGCATCACCCGGCACAGAGCGCTGTAGGGCGGTGCAGCCCAGACACTCAGCATGCGCGTGCTTACTGCCACGTGCAGCACCTCCCAGGCACGCCTAGCGCATCTCCTGAGATGTGTCTAGGCATCACCCGGCACAGAGTGCTGCAGGGCGGTGCAGCCCAGACACACTGAATGCACGTGTGCAGTGCCGCATGCAGCACCTCCCAGGCACGCCTAGCGCATCTCCTGAGATGTGTCTAGGCATCACCCGGCACAGAGTGCTGCAGGGCGGTGCAGCCCAGACACACTGAATGCACGTGTGCAGTGCCGCAAGCAGCACCTCCCAGGCACGCCTAGCGCATCTCCTGAGATGTGTCTAGGCATCACCCGGCACAGAGTGCTGCAGGGCGGTGCAGCCCAGACACACTGAATGCACGTGTGCAGTGCCGCATGCAGCACCTCCCAGGCACGCCTAGCGCATATCCTGAGATGTGTCTAGGCATCACCCGGCACAGAGTGCTGCAGGGCGGTGCAGCCCTGACACACTGAATGCACGTGTGCAGTGCCGCATGCAGCACCTCCCAGGCACGCCTAGCGCATCTCCTGAGATGTGTCTAGGCATCACCCAGCACAGAGTGCTGCAGGGCGGTGCAGCCCAGACACACTGAATGCACGTGTGCAGTGCCGCATGCAGCACCTCCCAGGCACGCCTAGCGCATCTCCTGAGATGAGTCTAGGCATCACCCGGCACAAAGCGCCGCAGGGTGGTGCAGCCCAGACACACAGCATGCGCGTGCTTACTGCCACATGCAGCACCTCCCAGACATGCCTAGCGCATCTCCTGAGATGTGTCTAGGCATCACCCGGCACAGAGTGCTGCAGGGCGGTGCAGCCCAGACACACTGAATGCACGTGTGCAGTGCCGCATGCAGCACCTCCCAGGCACGCCTAGCGCATCTCCTGAGATGTGTCTAGGAATCACCCGGCACAGAGTGCTGCAGGGCGGTGCAGCCCAGACACACTGAATGCACGTGTGCAGTGCCGCATGCAGCACCTCCCAGGCACGCCTAGCGAATCTCCTGAGATGTGTCTAGGCATCACCCGGCACAAAGCGCCGCAGGGCGGTGCAGCCCAGACACACAGCATGCGCGTGCTTACTGCCACATGCAGCACCTCCCAGACATGCCTAGCGCATCTCCTGAGATGTGTCTAGGCATCACCCGGCACAGAGCGCTGTAGGGCGGTGCAGCCCAGACACTCAGCATGCGCGTGCTTACTGCCACATGCAGCACCTCCCAGGCACGCCTAGCGCATCTCCTGAGATGTGTCCAGGCATCACCCGGCACAGAGTGCTGCAGGGCGGTGCAGCCCAGACACACTGAATGCACGTGTGCAGTGCCGCATGCAGCACCTCCCAGGCACGCCTAGCGCATCTCCTGAGATGTGTCTAGGCATCACCCGGCACAAAGCGCCGCAGGGCGGTGCAGCCCAGACACACAGCATGCGCGTGCTTACTGCCACATGCAGCACCTCCCAGACATGCCTAGCGCATCTCCTGAGATGTGTCTAGGCATCACCCGGCACAGAGTGCTGCAGGGCGGTGCAGCCCAGACACACTGAATGCACGTGTGCAGTGCCGCATGCAGCACCTCCCAGGCACGCCTAGCGCATCTCCTGAGATGTGTCTAGGAATCACCCGGCACAGAGTGCTGCAGGGCGGTGCAGCCCAGACACACTGAATGCACGTGTGCAGTGCCGCATGCAGCACCTCCCAGGCACGCCTAGCGAATCTCCTGAGATGTGTCTAGGCATCACCCGGCACAAAGCGCCGCAGGGCGGTGCAGCCCAGACACACAGCATGCGCGTGCTTACTGCCACATGCAGCACCTCCCAGACATGCCTAGCGCATCTCCTGAGATGTGTCTAGGCATCACCCGGCACAGAGCGCTGTAGGGCGGTGCAGCCCAGACACTCAGCATGCGCGTGCTTACTGCCACATGCAGCACCTCCCAGGCACGCCTAGCGCATCTCCTGAGATGTGTCCAGGCATCACCCGGCACAGAGTGCTGCAGGGCGGTGCAGCCCAGACACACTGAATGCACGTGTGCAGTGCCGCATGCAGCACCTCCCAGGCACGCCTAGCGCATCTCCTGAGATGTGTCTAGGCATCACCCGGCACAAAGCGCCGCAGGGCGGTGCAGCCCAGACACACACCATGCGCGTGCTTACTGCCACATGCAGCACCTCCCAGACATGCCTAGCGCATCTCCTGAGATGTGTCTAGGCATCACCCGGCACAGAGTGCTGCAGGGCGGTGCAGCCCAGACACACTGAATGCACGTGTGCAGTGCCGCATGCAGCACCTCCCAGGCACGCCTAGCGCATCTCCTGAGAAGTGTCTAGGCATCACCCGGCACAGAGTGCTGCAGGGCGGTGCAGCCCAGACACACTGAATGCACGTGTGCAGTGCCGCATGCAGCACCTCCCAGGCACGCCTAGCGCATCTCCTGAGATGAGTCTAGGCATCACCCGGCACAGAGTGCTGCAGGGCGGTGCAGCCCAGACACACTGAATGCACGTGTGCAGTGCCGCATGCAGCACCTCCCAGGCACGCCTAGCGCATCTCCTGAGATGTGTCTAGGCATCACCCAGCACAGAGTGCTGCAGGGCGGTGCAGCCCAGACACACTGAATGCACGTGTGCAGTGCCGCATGCAGCACCTCCCAGGCACGCCTAGCGCATCTCCTGAGATGAGTCTAGGCATCACCCGGCACAAAGCGCCGCAGGGCGGTGCAGCCCAGACACACAGCATGCGCGTGCTTACTGCCACATGCAGCACCTCCCAGACATGCCTAGCGCATCTCCTGAGATGTGTCTAGGCATCACCCGGCACAGAGTGCTGCAGGGCGGTGCAGCCCAGACACACTGAATGCACGTGTGCAGTGCCGCATGCAGCACCTCCCAGGCACGCCTAGCGCATCTCCTGAGATGAGTCTAGGCATCACCCGGCACAAAGCGCCGCAGGGCGGTGCAGCCCAGACACACAGCATGCGCGTGCTTACTGCCACATGCAGCACCTCCCAGACATGCCTAGCGCATCTCCTGAGATGTGTCTAGGCATCACCCGGCACAAAGCGCCGCAGGGTGGTGCAGCCCAGACACACAGCATGCGCGTGCTTACTGCCGCATGCAGCACCTCCCAGGCACGCCTAGCGCATCTCCTGAGATGTGTCTAGGCATCACCCAGCACAGAGTGCTGCAGGGCGGTGCAGCCCAGACACACTGAATGCACGTGTGCAGTGCCGCATGCAGCACCTCCCAGGCACGCCTAGCGCATCTCCTGAGATGAGTCTAGGCATCACCCGGCACAAAGCGCCGCAGGGCGGTGCAGCCCAGACACACAGCATGCGCGTGCTTACTGCCACATGCAGCACCTCCCAGACATGCCTAGCGCATCTCCTGAGATGTGTCTAGGCATCACCCGGCACAAAGCGCCGCAGGGTGGTGCAGCCCAGACACACTGAATGCACGTGTGCAGTGCCGCATGCAGCACCTCCCAGGCACGCCTAGCGCATCTCCTGAGATGTGTCTAGGAATCACCCGGCACAGAGTGCTGCAGGGCGGTGCAGCCCAGACACACTGAATGCACGTGTGCAGTGCCGCATGCAGCACCTCCCAGGCACGCCTAGCGAATCTCCTGAGATGTGTCTAGGCATCACCCGGCACAAAGCGCCGCAGGGCGGTGCAGCCCAGACACACAGCATGCGCGTGCTTACTGCCACATGCAGCACCTCCCAGACATGCCTAGCGCATCTCCTGAGATGTGTCTAGGCATCACCCGGCACAGAGCGCTGTAGGGCGGTGCAGCCCAGACACTCAGCATGCGCGTGCTTACTGCCACATGCAGCACCTCCCAGGCACGCCTAGCGCATCTCCTGAGATGTGTCCAGGCATCACCCGGCACAGAGTGCTGCAGGGCGGTGCAGCCCAGACACACTGAATGCACGTGTGCAGTGCCGCATGCAGCACCTCCCAGGCACGCCTAGCGCATCTCCTGAGATGTGTCTAGGCATCACCCGGCACAAAGCGCCGCAGGGCGGTGCAGCCCAGACACACAGCATGCGCGTGCTTACTGCCACATGCAGCACCTCCCAGACATGCCTAGCGCATCTCCTGAGATGTGTCTAGGCATCCACCCGGCACAGAGTGCTGCAGGGCGGTGCAGCCCAGACACACTGAATGCACGTGTGCAGTGCCGCATGCAGCACCTCCCAGGCACGCCTAGCGCATCTCCTGAGATGAGTCTAGGCATCACCCCGGCACAAAGCGCCGCAGGGCGGTGCAGCCCAGACACACAGCATGCGCGTGCTTACTGCCACATGCAGCACCTCCCAGACATGCCTAGCGCATCTCCTGAGATGTGTCTAGGCATCACCCGGCACAAAGCGCCGCAGGGCGGTGCAGCCCAGACACACAGCATGCGCGTGCTTACTGCCACATGCAGCACCTCCCAGACATGCCTAGCGCATCTCCTGAGATGTGTCTAGGCATCACCCGGCACAGAGTGCTGCAGGGCGGTGCAGCCCAGACACACTGAATGCACGTGTGCAGTGCCGCATGCAGCACCTCCCAGGCACGCCTAGCGCATCTCCTGAGATGTGTCTAGGATCACCCGGCACAGAGTGCTGCAGGGCGGTGCAGCCCAGACACACTGAATGCACGTGTGCAGTGCCGCCATGCAGCACCTCCCAGGCACGCCTAGCGAATCTCCTGAGATGTGTCTAGGCATCAACCGGCACAAAGCGCCGCACGGGCGGTGCAGCCCAGACACAAGGCAGCATGCGCCCGTGCTTACGTGCCACCATGCAGCACCTCCCACGACATGCCTAGCGGCAGTCTCCTGAGATGTGTCTAGGCATCAACCCGGCACACAAAGCGCGCAGGGCCGGTGCAGCCCTAGAACCCACACAAGCATGCGCGTGCTTAACTGGCCAATGCAGCATCCTCCCAGACAATGCCTAGCGCATCTCCTGAGATGTGTCCTAGGCATCACCCGGCACCAAGAGTGCTGCAGGCGGTGCAGCCCAGAACACACTGAAATCACGTGTGCAGTGGCCGCAATGCAAGCACCTCCCCAGGCACGCTAGCGCATCTCCTGAGATGTGTCTAGGAATCACCCGCGCACCAGAGTGCTGCCAGGGCGGTGCATGCCCAGACATCACTGGAAATGGCACGTGTGCATGCCGCATGCAGCACCTCCCAGGCACGCCTAGCGCATCTCCCTGAGATGTGTCTAGGCATCACCCGGCACAAAGGCTGCAGGCGGTGCAGCCCAGACACACATGCGCGTGCTTACTGCACATGCAGCACCTCCCAGACATGCCTAGCGCATCTCCTGAGATGTGTCTAGGCATCACCCGGCACAGAGTGCTGCAGGGCGGTGCAGCCCAGACACACTGAATGCACGTGTGCAGTGCCGCATGCAGCACCTCCCAGGCACGCCTAGCGCATCTCCTGAGATGTGTCTAGGCATCACCCGGCACAGAGTGCTGCAGGGCGGTGCAGCCCAGACACACTGAATGCACGTGTGCAGTGCCGCATGCAGCACCTCCCAGGCACGCCTAGCGCATCTCCTGAGATGTGTCTAGGCATCACCCGGCACAAAGCGCCGCAGGGCGGTGCAGCCCAGACACACAGATGCGCGTGCTACTGCCGCATGCAGCACCTCCCAGACGCCTAGCGCATCTCCTGAGATGTGTCTAGGCATCACCCGGCCAAAGTGCTGCAGGGCGGTGCAGCCCAGACACACTGAATGCACGTGTGCAGTGCCGCATGCAGCACCTCCCAGGCACCCTAGCGCATCTCCTGAGATGTGTCTAGGCATCACCCGGCACAGAGTGCTGCAGGGCGGTGCAGCCCAGACACNAGCAGCATCACTCACAATTGCTCCCACAGCATGGACAGCAGGTCTTAAGACTTTGCGAATCAAGTGAAAAGGCTTTGGAACCCATCGAACCCTCACCTCATGTGGCGGATCCAGACGTTCTCCGCTGCCCCTCGCGGCACTTGGTGCTGACTCTCCCCCTGAGCCATCACCTCCTGTCGCTATTCCGCTAGGCACATGCCGTAGCTGCCTTGCCCCTGGCCCTCAGACCCAGATATATGCCTCGGCTCATCATATCTGTCTCGGTCATCCCGCCCTGACACCGTGGACCCGCGGTGACTTCGGCCGCCGCCGTGACCGTCAGCTCGCACAGGTGGGGGTGGCTCACTCAGCTCCTTGCCCATCGACCGCTGGACTGGCTCCGCTGAACGCGAGCGGGATCTAGACTCAGACTCAGAGTCATCCTCACCTCCATCACTAGACTCAGTATCACTCACTTCCTCATCAGTTGGAAGCGGATGATATCACAGTCCCCCTATGTGGCAACACAGCCCTATCCCTGCGTAGGGATCGTCTCTGCAGGCCTAAACTCATGGTGTAAAGGCCCAGACGGCTGGTTTGCTGCATCATAGTCCCAGTGTGCCACCGCTGCAGCATTGTCAGCCGCTGCATGATCGCAGCGTGCTGCAACCACTGCCTCACTGATCTCTGGTGTGTGCCAGCGCTCATGTCGCGCCAGCAGCTCTGCACCCAACACTCTAGGAGAAAACTCGGGCTCACCCTCAGGTAGCTCGTCTGTCGGTTTGAAACGCCTATGCAGCGTTCTTCCTGGTTCCCAGTGTTGATGGCCCAGACCCGGATGCTCCCCCTCAGCCCAATCCACATTTCTGCCCCTCTCTGGCATCATGTGTTCACGACTGGCTGGTGGACGCACTGCACGCACACTAGTGCTCTTCACCCACTTCTTCATGTTGGGCAAGAACTCAGCTTCCGGCACTACACTGGTGTACTGATCGGGTAGGATCTCAAACTCACCCTGCTCATAGTTCTCTAGCACAACTGGGTCCGCCGTAGCCTCCCCCAGCCATGTGAAATCGCTGCGCGAAATCCTTCACTAGAGCAGGGTGGAGCAGCCGTGTGCCTGTACATCCGCACTGCTCCCCCATTCCCACGTTTCACGTAAACCCTGTCCATGTGAGGACCTCCACCCGGTCCCATATAGGCACCGAGGATTCCTCGCGCTTCCAGGTGCCTGAAGTGCTCCCTCCTTGGATACACATACATTGGACACCCGAAAGGCTTCACCTGTGTCACCACGAGACGGAAGTCATCTTCCTTGACCTTCCTAAACCACAACAAGTATGGCACAATCTCTCTGACATTCACATTTCTCATGTGCTGTGCCACAAATGCCAATTCTCCCTGGCAACCAGCGTCTCACACAGCTCATTCAGACTCAGCGCATGCGCTGCAGCCTTCCTGACTCTCAGCTGCTTAGCCCGCTGCTGCACGTTCGTGGACCATGGCTCAGAGCTGGTGGCAACAAACCTATCCTCCAGCTTCTGCTTTGCCTCCTTCCGCCTCACACCCTCCAGTGCTGTGCTCGGCGTCAGGTTGTGTGCATGGTTCACGCACATGTATGCCTCTGGCCACAGGAATGCAGGCACTGCTGCCTGCAGCAGACTCGCCCGCACTGACGTGTTCAGCACACCGATCTTTCGTTCTACCACCCATTTGACTCATGTTGGGCGGTGTCAGTGAACGTGTGTACTATCCTCGCCACTCAAGGTACTGAGCCAGCTGACTCGAGCTGAACTCACCTCCTTGGTCCGTGTGCAGCCTCCGCACCCCTACCTCCTTGTCATAGACAATCTGAGTACGGATGCGTTCTATCAGAAGACATATCAATCTCCGCAGCACCGCTTTCGACTTCAGCAGGAATCACATGTGAGTACCTGCTGTACTCAATCCACTACTACCCAGGATGTAGTTCATTCCTCCTATGCCTACTGGCTTAATCTGTCCAGCCAGATCCGCATGCAAACACTTCTCCAGCATACGAGGCATTCTCTGTCACTTTGCCCCCATGCCGTGCTCTGTCACCACTTTCTCTGCTTCCGCCACGTGGCAACCATGACACTCAAGCGCTACTCCCGTGGGTTTAGGCAACTTGAGGTCATACAGGTCTGGATTCTCAGTCATCAGTTTGAGAATCCGGTTGCCCGCATGGTGAAACGAGAGATGTACCAGAAATGCTGGGTCAAGTCGGTAAGAAGATCTCTGACCAATAGGTACACCATCTACCGCAGCGATTTCTCGCCTGCTCACCAACCCATTTCCTATTTCTGTGGAAAAGGTTATTGGCACTGGTCCAGTCTGTCCCTGATCTACAGGGCGCAGTTCCATATTGGTCTGCCCCGTCCCGCCAATACCAGCTCAATGTGGGGTTATCATCACTATCAACTCCCTGCTCACAGTTGCCACAAATGTTTGTGCTTGGTCATAAAACCCGGCATCTCTACTGTGTTTAGCCTTGCCTGTGTGCAAGTACACGTTCGAACCGCTTCAGCACAGTCGTTGATAGGATATTGATCGGGCTGGCTGGCACCCAGTAGACATGATCCAGCTCAACATCCACAGGCACCAACTCACCCTGTACTGTCACGTACTTCCCACATTCGCCCTGATAGTGCCCATGCCATATATCTTAAGCCTGCCCTGGTCTAAGGGCTGGCACTCCTGTGATATCTGGTGGTTTGATCTCACTGAACCATGCTATAGTCGAAGCATATGTTCAGGTCAGACCCGCTATCCACCAGAAAGGTGTATGGCATATTGGGGCGACGGCCCATCAGCACAGTCAGCTCGCAGTTCCGCTAGGTCTACCACAGCCACCTGAGGGCCCCCGCGGCCTCTGCCACGGCCTCGCCCTGCAGCTGCCTGTTTCTGTAGGAACTGCTTGACCTCTGCGGAGAGCAAAGGGCAATCTTTCTGCAGATGGCCAGGCTTCTCACAATTGAAGCACTTGCGCTTATCTGCTCCCCCTGCTCCCACTGCCCGGCAACCTCTGGGGGTGCACCATGGCGACCAACCGTGGCGTCCACCACGATACCCTCGTCCCCCAAATCTCTGCTGACCACCGCGATCATCCCGTGGGAATCGCGATGGGGCAGACTGGCTGCTATTCTGAGCATGCGTCAGCAGCGTGGACACTATCTGCTGCACTGGCAGTTGCTGCAGCATCGGCTGCAGCAGTGCATACTCTCTGTCCCACTGCCAGTAGCCTAGAGCGGTATAACTGATCAGGCACAGCTTCTCCCAGACCCCCTCATCTGGTTCACTATACCAACTACCTCGTTGACATGTTTCTCAAGTGGCTTTCCCGCCTGCCTGGCACCACTGAGTTGCTGGTATAGCTTCTGTATTTCTACTTCGACAGAAGGCATGTACTTGGCAATGCAGCAATGCCCACATCTCATGGACAAAAACTGCAGTCTGACACGAAATCCCTATCCTCCTTTGGTAATGTCACGAATAGCCAATGCTTGACTGACTCATGAGCCTGGCTATTCTGTGCCAGTGGATCATTCACTAGCAGGCTACTTTCCCCCACCATGTTTGCCCAACTCTCTGCCTCTTTCTTGAACACCCGAAAGTGATCATATCTGTGGTTCCATACCGGGAACTTGTGCTTTTCTACTAGCGACTTTCCCGGCATAGACTTAGGCATTACGAGCGATAGCGCGCTCGCGAGAGTTGCAACATCGATCGACCCGGCTGTTGCTGCCGCCCCGGATGACATCGCAGCCTGCGAAGGGCTGCGGTATCGGAGGTGGTATCTGCTGCGCTGCCCATGCTGTCTGGGCAACGTGTGGCACTTCCTGCGCTCCGTGCACCGCTGCCTGAGCACCCGCATTCCCCGTAGGATCAGCGTTGCCCGGCATGGCGGCCTGCAGAGGGTTAACACTGAGATACCCGTAGGTCCCAGCGTCTTGTCCTTCCCCGTGGGGCATGGACTGACCCTCCGCGGCCTGCTCGCGGCGCACTGTAGAGCGAGTGCGATGATGCGGAAGGTTAACTGCTCCCTCCACACCGTCAGAACCGATAGACCCTTGGCGAGATGCCATTGAATCGTCTCGGAGTGGTGGTGTCCTGCAACATGACCACCATATGTCGCAGGAAACGCAGACCCGTAGGCCTCTTTGCGAGACCAGCACACAAGCATAATGCAGCTCCGCCGTAGCATTCTGCATTAGCTTTTCTAGTCTCTCTACGGTCGGCTATACACTAGAGCGGTGTAGCACACTCATCGGAGCGTGCAGCCGTAACCGCAGGTTCCCCCTGGACTCTATCGCATGCTAACAGACATCACAAGAATCCCCACAATCATCACCGATACCATGTCGTAATTCAGTGGACCGCGGCCTAAGGCCTGTGGGATCCTGAGCATGTCGTCATGCGCAGGGTTTGGTGCTGTCACAATACCTTGCTGTCTTAGGTATCTGTCCGTGACAGCTCCTGTACCTTCAGTGGAGGATGAATACACGTGAGTCTTTGGACAGTAGAAGAGAGAGTGATTACACTACGATCTGTAGAGCCTATATAAGCGTTCAATCAACGTCTCATACGGATACGATCAGAATCAATGTCTGCGGCACGCAATCTTGCATGCATTGCTCGTGCATATGGTCAGCCATCGGTGCATGGCTGCCCCATAGCCACTCCGGATCAGCACCGTGCATCCACTCCATGCATGGTCACCGTAGTCCTGTGCATGGCTGGATCACGACAGCTAGCTGATATGTTTACGAAGGTGTTGGCAGGACCAGCACTGGCAAAATTTAGAGATAGACTGCAGCTTGCGGTAGTACAAGCCTAGTCTAGGGGGATTGTCGTGATCCAGCCATGCACTGGACTACGGTCACCATGCATGGAGTGGATGCACGGTGCTGATCCGGAGTGGCTATGGGACGCCATGCACCGATGGCTTACCATATGCACGAGCAATGCATGCTAGATTGCGTGCCGCAGACAATGATTCTGATCGTATCCGTATGAGACGTTTGGTTGAACGCTTATATAGGCTCTACTGATCAAAGTGTAATCACTCTTCTCTGCTAAGTCTCACGTGCTATAATCCAAGACTGAGAGCGCACTGTCACAGCGGAGGCCTGTACACCAGCCAGGTATGTGACAGCGCGACCTCGTGCGCACAGCTACGTAGTGCTCAGATCCCACAGTGCCTTAGGGCTACGGTCCACTGAATTATGACATTTCCAGCCAATCCGCACGCCGCGGGCGGACACTGGCGGCGCCACCGTTGCACACAGCCCCACCCCCATGGTAGTCCGCGCATCCCACATGCGTGCCCATGCCCCAGGCACCCCTCCTCCAGGTGCACCGGCCCACTCAAGGTGGTCCAGCAGACCAAGTAAAATGAGGGCACACTGGGCGCCCAATCGCCCTCGGGAATCCGCCTGCTAGACATGTCCTCGCCAACCAAGCGTCGCCGCTCAGGCACGCCTGATGCAAAGGTCGCAGGCCCAGAGCGCTTGCCCAGCAAGCTCCAGCGTCCAGCAAACCTTCACAAATCTTCTGAAAGACCTGTTTATGGGCATACGACGGCGGTGTTGAGTAAACACCAGTGCCCAGAGGCTCCACCCCTTGAGGAGCTCCAATACTGCCTAGAACTGCTGGGAACTACGCAGAATGTACTAGAGGATGCTAGAGAACGTGCACCACGCGCCCGCCTGCCCGTGGGAGACCCAGCTCTGCAGCCATCTGCTCTCCAGCACACATATACTGCAGCACAGTTGCTGATTTCCATTAGCCCCTAAACTTGATCGCACTCATTGCCACACCATCCCCATCTGCGTGCGTCGCTGCACCAGGTCGCAGCGAATGCAAGCCGTATTGCGAAGGACTGCCACCTAGGACTGAGCTAGCCCGACTCTGAAACACCCGTCGGACATCTTCTACGGACCTATGGAAAATCCTATCAGGAGCTGGGCGTCCGCACAAGCGGCACCAACGCTTCAACAATGAGACTGCGCATACCACGCCAGGCCTAGCCCTGATATGGAATGAAATGGTCTCAGAATGATTTTTAAAGATCAGGCGTTGGCGTCCGGACACGGCCCGCTTCATGGTGACAGTCGCCATGCCATCCTCCTCCGTCACAAACCCCAGCGGCATATGCCAGCGACCACCATGCAT
Source organism: Ulva mutabilis (assembly GCA_900538255.1). Taxonomy (NCBI): domain Eukaryota; kingdom Viridiplantae; phylum Chlorophyta; class Ulvophyceae; order Ulvales; family Ulvaceae; genus Ulva; species Ulva mutabilis. Next base: position 726,463 of record UNSF01000028.1, on the reverse strand, counting down.
GAAGCTCATGCACATTGGGATCTGACTCTCCCCTTCCCTGACTGGTCAGAATCCGCTTCAGGGCATCCCTCCCCACAGGCAGCTTGGGCTCCTTGTCCTCAGCACGGCTGAGCGATCGCGCGTTGCGTCAAGTAAAGTGTGGAACCCACCTCCATCCGTGCAAGCCCCAAGCCCCACAGAGACGCGTGGGCCCACTTGTAAGCGGCCAGCTTGGCTGAGACTGTCGCCTTCTTCAGGTGCAGCACCTCTGATGCATGGAGAATCTAGCATGCTGCAGACGCATCACTCTGTGGAGGCAGTTGCAGCTTCTCACAGAATGCCATGAACTGGCAAATCTGATTTGTATATGTCTTCACGGAATTGCCACTGTATGCTAAGGCAAGCAGTTGCGTCCTCACAAGTTGGTGTCGCATACATTCACTTAACCACATGGCTTTTTTGTTGATCTCCGTGCAACACCCAACAAATGTATTGGCCATTCCCAAGATTGTCTGTTTGTTTTGACAGTCATACAACATGATTGGTGCCATGCTCATGCAGGGCTCTTGTACCTCACCCTCACTCCTTGCACCGCTGCATCCAGTTACATATTGAATGCCACTGCCAGCCTTCTCACTCTGGTGTTATGCAGATCAACTTGCTGACCGAATGAATGCCTCTCGCCAGCGCTACCCGCATGAACAACTTGTTCGACATCGCCCAAATGCAGAACTTCACACTGAAGGATCCAAGGGAACCATGGCTGCGTCGGCCACCATGGCAGGATCACTACCATGCGTAACCCTTCCCTCATCACATGACACAGCACATCCATGTGAGCGGTGCGTCACGTGAGGCTGGCGCGGCCGCCGAGAAGGGCGAACGGCAAAAGCGCGACAAATATGGCGCCGTCACAGGTGCCGCCCAGCTCAATCCACTCATGCACCAGACGCATGGCAGGCTTTGACGGGACGCGTACCGCTTCCTCCAGACGGTCGCGGAGGTAGCCGCGGGACACGGCGTGGCGTCAAAGCGTACTTTCCTGCTCAATGCCATGCGCGACCTGTCCACAACAATGTGCCGCGCGCTGGCGCGCCGAGCCCGCGCGGCCGCGCCCCTCCGTGCTAGACTGGTTGGACGGGCGCTGCTGCCGGGCCTTCCTTTCCCCACGGACGGCCTGCCGGCGCTGACAGGCCATCGCGCATAGGCTTGCGTAGTGCCCCCCCCCCCTGCGGTTCCCCCCCCCCCCCCCCCGCACACGTCCCCTCTCCTACCTCCCGCTTCCCTCCTCCCAGCGAACGTCCGCCGTTTCTCCTCTGCCCCCCTTCCTGGACATCGCTCGTGCTGCCGGGCTGTCTGTGGCTGCAGCTCCTCGGACCGGTGCCTCGCGGCCTCAGAGACGGTTGTAGCGCGCGCCGGCGCGCCTGTGCAGACTGCTTGTGTGCGAGTGTCTGCTTTCAAGCTGTTTGTTTGTTGCCTGGTCTGTTACCTCGGCGCTGCCGCGTCCTAGATCTATTAGTGTGTAACGCACAAACCGGGGGGTATGGTTTGATTTGGCGCGCACTTTGGTTGTGCGAAATAACATTGGAAGGGCTGTGTTCACGATGAATGTATCGGCTCTAGGCTCTGTGCTGTGTGCGACATGATGTTTCACTGGTTTGGGGCCTGCGCGAAGCCACTGATGGCTGAGCATAGCCCTTATTCTGTGTTACACTGAGTAGAAAGCAAGAGCCCGGCAGTGAGCGCAACAGCAGGAAAGCAGTCGGCCAAAACCCCGCAAAGGCAGACAGCAACAAACAGCAACAAGCAGCAACATAGCCCCCGTTTTTTGTAGTGATGTGCATGCTGCACAACATTTGGGCCTTTAGAACCGATCTCCTGCATGTATACGGCACTAGCTTACAGGCACTAGCCTATGATAGGCTGGGCAAGCTGAGGGCAGGGCCACCAGGCAGCGCTAGCCGTGAACGAAAACTACAGTATTATATGGAGCTAGCGCTACGCATGCATGCTACTAGTAGGGGTATTCAAACAGAGGAGCCGGATCGAGCAGCTCAGGCCTCATAGGAGCTGGTGGAAGATTGCCGGATCGGCCGCGAGGCGAGTTGCTGCGGCCGCGCATAGGCCGGGGAGGAGCTGGTGTGGAGGGTCGGGCCGGTACAGCGGGTGCGGGGCGCGCGGGGGGCAGACGCCTACCCGGTCGCGCGGGGGGCCGCGGACGCCCCGGCCTCTGAGGAGAGGGGGACGGGAAGAATGGGATGGCCCCTTCGCCGCAGACGCCGCCGCGGATGCAGTCCGCGCCGCCGAAGCATGTAGAACCGCAGCATGGCTGGCCGGGCTCAAAGCCACACCCCTCGCATGTGCCGCCGCGGGCCCTGCCTCCGCGTCGTGTGCACTGTGCGCCGGAGAAGCAGAATTCCCCGGGGCAGCACGGGCGGCCTCGAGTGCCACAATCCTCGCAGACCCCGGCGTCAACGTTGCACGTTGCGAATGCACCGCACACGTCACCAGGACAGCATGGCCCACCAGAGAATCCACATCCTGCAAGGCTGATAGACATCATCCGGAATCGTATTAGCAAAATCAAGGAGGCATCCCGAGTCTCATCCGCCGCATGCTGTTCCGCATCCCAGCGGCCACACATACAAGTCTCCGGCATTCAGTGCCGAATGTGTGCGTGTGCGTGTGCGTGTGCGTGTGCGTGTGCGTGTGCGTGTGCGTGTGCGTGTGCGTGTGCGTGTGCGTGTGCGTGTGCGTGTGCGTGTGCGTGTGCGTGTGCGTGTGCGTGTGCGTGTGCGTGTGCGTGTGCGTGTGCGTGTGCGTGTGCGTGTGCGTGTACATGAAGCGAAACCCTTCCACTCAGGAGAGGTGGGGTGGAGAACAAAGTATAACTATATGCTTGCACTTTCAGCACGGTGTTGCACCGGGCTGCGTGGCAGCACCTTCACGGACTCTGCCAGAGCACAGTGGTAAGAATGCCCAGGTGGCAGTCTAGGCAGTGATTCAGATGGAAGCGACACCTGCACCGGTACCCGGGCCCGTTAAGCCGCTGCACGTGGCGCCCGGCAGACAGTCGGAGCCCGGTATCAGGCATGTTGTACCGTCGCAACAGGGCTCATATTCAAAGCCACAGACCGCGCACGTGTCCGCCACGCACTCATAACTGTAGTCGCACGTGTCCCCCTCGCAGCAGGGGAGGCCGCTGAATCCGCAGCCTACACATCCACATGCAGTCACAAGCTCAGTCGCCAGTTGATCCTGCAATCCATTCGGCAGTCAATAAGTCATCCTGTTAGTGAAAATTCTCAGCGGCGGAGGTCATATAATCAGCCTTGCTGGGCCTGCAACGGCCGGCTATTCGTCAGGCACAATAGGCAGCAGGCGGGAAGTGGAAGGGCAGATGTCGCGCCAAGACTAATCGCGCAAGATCACGAGTTAAGACACTGAAGTATGCATTTTGTGATATCCTCCCAGTGTTGATGGCCCAGACCCGGATGCTCCCCCTCAGCCCAATCCACATTTCTGCCCCTCTCTGGCATCATGTGTTCACGACTGGCTGGTGGACGCACTGCACGCACACTAGTGCTCTTCACCCACTTCTTCATGTTGGGCAAGAACTCAGCTTCCGGCACTACACTGGTGTACTGATCGGGTAGGATCTCAAACTCACCCTGCTCATAGTTCTCTAGCACAACTGGGTCCGCCGTAGCCTCCCCAGCCATGTGAAATCGCTGCGCGAAATCCTTCACTAGAGCAGGTGGAGCAGCCGTGTGCCTGTACATCCGCACTGCTCCCCCATTCCCACGTTTCACGTAAACCCTGTCCATGTGAGGACCTCCACCCGGTCCCATATAGGCACCGAGGATTCCTCGCGCTTCCAGGTGCCTGAAGTGCTCCCTCCTTGGATACACATACATTGGACACCCGAAAGGCTTCACCTGTGTCACCACGAGACGGAAGTCATCTTCCTTGACCTTCCTAAACCACAACAAGTATGGCACAATCTCTCTGACATTCACATTTCTCATGTGCTGTGCCACAAATGCCAATTCTCTCCTGGCAACCAGCGTCTCACACAGCTCATTCAGACTCAGCGCATGCGCTGCAGCCTTCCTGACTCTCAGCTGCTTAGCCCGCTGCTGCACGTTCGTGGACCATGGCTCAGAGCTGGTGGCAACAAACCTATCCTCCAGCTTCTGCTTTGCCTCCTTCCGCCTCACACCCTCCAGTGCTGTGCTCGGCGTCAGGTTATGTGCATGGTTCACGCACATGTATGCCTCTGGCCACAGGAATGCAGGCACTGCTGCCTGCAGCATACTCGCCCGCACTGACGTGTTCAGCACACCGATCTTTCGTTCTACCAACCCATTTGACTCATGTTGGGCGGTTTCAGTGAACGTGTGTACTATCCCTCGCCACTCAAGGTACTGAGCCAGCTGACTCGAGCTGAACTCACCTCCTTGGTCCGTGTGCAGCCTCCGCACCCCTACCTCCTGGTCATATACAATCTGAGTACGGATGCGTTCTATCAGAAGACATATCATCTCCGCAGCACCGCTTTTCGACTTCAGCAGGATCACATGTGAGTACCTGCTGTACTCATCCACTACTACCAGGATGTAGTTCATTCCTCCTATGCCTACTGGCTTAATCTGTCCAGCCAGATCCGCATGCAACACTTCTCCAGCATACGAGGCATTCTCTGTCACTTTGCCCCCATGCCGTGCTCTGTCACCACTTCTCTGCTCCGCCACGTGGCAACCATGACACTCAAGCGCTACTCCCGTGGGTTTAGGCAACTTGAGGTCATACAGGTCTGGATTCTCAGTCATCAGTTTGAGAATCCGGTTGCCCGCATGGTGAAACGAGAGATGTACCAGAAATGCTGGGTCAAGTCGGTAAGAAGATCTCTGACCAATAGGTACACCATCTACCGCAGCGATTCTCGCCTGCTCACCAACCCATTTCCTATTTCTGTGGAAAAGGTTATTGGCACTGGTCCAGTCTGTCCCTGAATCTACAGGGCGCAGTTCCCATATTGGTCTGCCCGTCCCGCAATACCAGCTCAATGTGGGGTTATCATCACTATCAACTCCCTGCTCACAGTTGCCCACAAATGTTTGTGCTTGGTCATAAAAACCCGGCATCTCTACTGTGTTAGCCTTGCCTGTGTGCAAGTACACGTTCGACCGCTTCAGCACAGTCGTTGATAGGATATTGATCGGGCTGGCTGGCACCCAGTAGACATGATCCAGCTCAACATCCACAGGCACCAACTCACCCTGTACTGTCACGTACTTCCCCACATTCGCCCTGATAGTGCCCATGCCATATATCTTAAGCCTGCCCTGGTCTAAGGGCTGGCACTCTGTGATATCTGGTGGTTTGATCTCACTGAACATGCTATAGTCGAAGCATATGTTCAGGTCAGACCCGCTATCCACCAGAAAGGTGTATGGCATATTGGGCGACGGCCCATCAGCACAGTCAGCTCGCAGTTCCGCTAGGTCTACCACAGCCACCTGAGGGCCCCCGCGGCCTCTGCCACGGCCTCGCCCTGCAGCTGCCTGTTTCTGTAGGAACTGCTTGACCTCTGCGGAGAGCAAAGGGCAATCTTTCTGCAGATGGCCAGGCTTCTCACAATTGAAGCACTTGCGCTTATCTGCTCCCCCTGCTCCCACTGCGGCAACCTCTGGGGGTGCACCATGGCGACCACCGTGGCGTCCACCACGATACCCTCGTCCCCCAAATCTCTGCTGACCACCGCGATCATCCCGTGGGAATCGCGATGGGGCAGACTGGCTGCTATTCTGAGCATGCGTCAGCAGCGTGGACACTATCTGCTGCACTGGCAGTTGCTGCAGCATCGGCTGCAGCAGTGCATACTCTCTGTCCACTGCCAGTAGCCTAGAGCGGTATAACTGATCAGGCACAGCTTCTCCCAGACCCCTCATCTGGTTCACTATACCAACTACCTCGTTGACATGTTTCTCAAGTGGCTTTCCCGCCTGCCTGGCACCACTGAGTTGCTGGTATAGCTTCTGTATTTCTACTTCGACAGAAGGCATGTACTTGGCATGCAGCAATGCCCACATCTCATGGACAAAACTGCAGTCTGACACGAAATCCCTATCCTCCTTTGGTAATGTCACGAATAGCCAATGCTTGACTGACTCATGAGCCTGGCTATTCTGTGCCAGTGGATCATTCACTAGCAGGCTACTTTCCCCCACCATGTTTGCCCAACTCTCTGCCTCTTTCTTGAACACCCGAAAGTGATCATATCTGTGGTTCCATACCGGGAACTTGTGCTTTTCTACTAGCGACTTTCCCGGCATAGACTTAGGCATTACGAGCGATAGCGCGCTCGCGAGAGTTGCAACATCGATCGACCCGGCTGTTGCTGCCGCCCCGGATGACATCGCAGCCTGCGAAGGCTGCGGTATCGGAGGTGGTATCTGCTGCGCTGCCCATGCTGTCTGGGCAACGTGTGGCACTTCCTGCGCTCCGTGCACCGCTGCCTGAGCACCCGCATTCCCCGTAGGATCAGCGTTGCCCGGCATGGCGGCCTGCAGAGGGTTAACACTGAGATACCCGTAGGTCCCAGCGTCTTGTCCTTCCCCGTGGGGCATGGACTGACCCTCCGCGGCCTGCTCGCGGCGCACTGTAGAGCGAGTGCGATGATGCGGAAGGTTAACTGCTCCCTCCACACCGTCAGAACCGATAGACCCTTGGCGAGATGCCATTGAATCGTCTCGGAGTGGTGGTGTCCTGCAACATGACCACCATATGTCGCAGGAAACGCAGACCCGTAGGCCTCTTTGCGAGACCAGCACACAAGCATAATGCAGCTCCGCCGTAGCATTCTGCATTAGCTTTTCTAGTCTCTCTACGGTCGGCTATACACTAGAGCGGTGTAGCACACTCATCGGAGCGTGCAGCCGTAACCGCAGGTTCCCCCTGGACTCTATCGCATGCTAACAGACATCACAAGAATCCCCACAATCATCACCGATACCATGTCGTAATTCAGTGGACCGCGGCCTAAGGCCTGTGGGATCCTGAGCATGTCGTCATGCGCAGGGTTTGGTGCTGTCACATACCTTGCTGTCTTAGGTATCTGTCCGTGACAGCTCCTGTACCTTCAGTTGGAGGATGAATGCACGTGAGTCTTAGGACAGTAGAAGAGAGAGTGATTACACTACGATCTGTAGAGCCTATATAAGCGTTCAATCAACGTCTCATACGGATACGATCAGAATCAATGTCTGCGGCACGCAATCTTGCATGCATTGCTCGTGCATATGGTCAGCCATCGGTGCATGGCTGCCCCATAGCCACTCCGGATCAGCACCGTGCATCCACTCCATGCATGGTCACCGTAGTCCTGTGCATGGCTGGATCACGACAGCTAGCTGATATGTTTACGAAGGTGTTGGCAGGACCAGCACTGGCAAAATTTAGAGATAGACTGCAGCTTGCGGTAGTACAAGCCTAGTCTAGGGGGATTGTCGTGATCCAGCCATGCACTGGACTACGGTCACCATGCATGGAGTGGATGCACGGTGCTGATCCGGAGTGGCTATGGGACGCCATGCACCGATGGCTTACCATATGCACGAGCAATGCATGCTAGATTGCGTGCCGCAGACAATGATTCTGATCGTATCCGTATGAGACGTTTGGTTGAACGCTTATATAGGCTCTACTGATCAAAGTGTAATCACTCTTCTCTGCTAAGTCTCACGTGCTATATTCCAAAGACTGAGAGCGCACTGTCACAGCGGAGACCTGTACACCAGCCAGGTATGTGACAGCGCGACCTCGTGCGCACAGCTACGTAGTGCTCAGATCCCACAGTGCCTTAGGGCTACGGTCCACTGAATTATGACATTTCCAGCCAATCCGCACGCCGCGGGCGGACACTGGCGGCGCCACCGTTGCACACAGCCCCACCCCCATGGTAGTCCGCGCATCCCACATGCGTGCCCATGCCCCAGGCACCCCCTCCTCCAGGTGCACCGGCCCACTCAAGGTGGTCCAGCAGACCAAGTAAAATGAGGGCACACTGGGCGCCCAATCGCCCTCGGGAATCCGCCTGCTAGACATGTCCTCGCCAACCAAGCGTCGCCGCTCAGGCACGCCTGATGCAAAGGTCGCAGGCCCAGAGCGCTTGCCCAGCAAGCTCCAGCGTCCAGCAAACCTTCACAAATCTTCTGAAAGACCTGTTTATGGGCATACGACGGCGGTGTTGAGTAAACACCAGTGCCCAGAGGCTCCACCCCTTGAGGAGCTCCAATACTGCCTAGAACTGCTGGGAACTACGCAGAATGTACTAGAGGATGCTAGAGAACGTGCACCACGCGCCCGCCTGCCCGTGGGAGACCCAGCTCTGCAGCCATCTGCTCTCCAGCACACATATACTGCAGCACAGTTGCTGATTTCCATTAGCCCCTAAACTTGATCGCACTCATTGCCACACCATCCCCATCTGCGTGCGTCGCTGCACCAGGTCGCAGCGAATGCAAGCCGTATTGCGAAGGACTGCCACCTAGGACTGAGCTAGCCCGACTCTGAAACACCCGTCGGACATCTTCTACGGACCTATGGAAAATCCTATCAGGAGCTGGGCGTCCGCACAAGCGGCACCAACGCTTCAACAATGAGACTGCGCATACCACGCCAGGCCTAGCCCTGATATGGAATGAAATGGTCTCAGAATGATTTTTAAAGATCAGGCGTTGGCGTCCGGACACGGCCCGCTTCATGGTGACAGTCGCCATGCCATCCTCCTCCGTCACAAACCCCAGCGGCATATGCCAGCGACCACCATGCATGAAGCTCATGCACATTGGGATCTGACTCTCCCCTTCCCTGACTGGTCAGAATCCGCTTCAGGGCATCCCTCCCCACAGGCAGCTTGGGCTCCTTGTCCTCAGCACGGCTGAGCGATCGCGCGTTGCGTCAAGTAAAGTGTGGAACCCACCTCCATCCGTGCAAGCCCCAAGCCCCACAGAGACGCGTGGGCCCACTTGTAAGCGGCCAGCTCGGCTGAGACTGTCGCCTTCTTCAGGTGCAGCACCTCTGATGCATGGAGAATCTAGCATGCTGCAGACGCATCACTCTGTGGAGGCAGTTGCAGCTTCTCACAGAATGCCATGAACTGGCAAATCTGATTTGTATATGTCTTCACGGAATTGCCACTGTATGCTAAGGCAAGCAGTTGCGTCCTCACAAGTTGGTGTCGCATACATTCACTTAACCACATGGCTTTTTTGTTGATCTCCGTGCAACACCCAACAAATGTATTGGCCATTCCCAAGATTGTCTGTTTGTTTTGACAGTCATACAACATGATTGGTGCCATGCTCATGCAGGGCTCTTGTACCTCACCCTCACTCCTTGCACCGCTGCATCCAGTTACATATTGAATGCCACTGCCAGCCTTCTCACTCTGGTGTTATGCAGATCAACTTGCTGACCGAATGAATGCCTCTCGCCAGCGCTACCCGCATGAACAACTTGTTCGACATCGCCCAAATGCAGAACTTCACACTGAAGGATCCAAGGGAACCATGGCTGCGTCGGCCACCATGGCAGGATCACTACCATGCGTAACCCTTCCCTCATCACATGACACAGCACATCCATGTGAGCGGTGCGTCACGTGAGGCTGGCGCGGCCGCCGAGAAGGGCGAACGGCAAAAGCGCGACAAATATGGCGCCGTCACAGGTGCCGCCCAGCTCAATCCACTCATGCACCAGACGCATGGCAGGCTTTGACGGGACGCGTACCGCTTCCTCCAGACGGTCGCGGAGGTAGCCGCGGGACACGGCGTGGCGTCAAAGCGTACTTTCCTGCTCAATGCCATGCGCGACCTGTCCACAACAATGTGCCGCGCGCTGGCGCGCCGAGCCCGCGCGGCCGCGCCCCTCCGTGCTAGACTGGTTGGACGGGCGCTGCTGCCGGGCCTTCCTTTCCCCACGGACGGCCTGCCGGCGCTGACAGGCCATCGCGCATAGGCTTGCGTAGTGCCCCCCCCCCTGCGGTTCCCCCCCCCCCCCCCCCGCACACGTCCTCTCTCCTACCTCCCGCTTCCCTCCTCCCAGCGAACGTCCGCCGTTTCTCCTCTGCCCCCCTTCCTGGACATCGCTCGTGCTGCCGGGCTGTCTGTGGCTGCAGCTCCTCGGACCGGTGCCTCGCGGCCTCAGAGACGGTTGTAGCGCGCGCCGGCGCGCCTGTGCAGACTGCTTGTGTGCGAGTGTCTGCTTTCAAGCTGTTTGTTTGTTGCCTGGTCTGTTACCTCGGCGCTGCCGCGTCCTAGATCTATTAGTGTGTAACGCACAAACCGGGGGGTATGGTTTGGTTTGGCGCGCACTTTGGTTGTGCGAAATAACATTGGAAGGGCTGTGTTCACGATGAATGCATCGGCTCTAGGCTCTGTGCTGTGTGCGACATGATGTTTCACTGGTTTGGGGCCTGCGCGAAGCCACTGATGGCTGAGCATAGCCCTTATTCTGTGTTACACTGAGTAGAAAGCAAGAGCCCGGCAGTGAGCGCAACAGCAGGAAAGCAGTCGGCCAAAACCCCGCAAAGGCAGACAGCAACAAACAGCAACAAGCAGCAACATAGCCCCCGTTTTTTGTAGTGATGTGCATGCTGCACAACATTTGGGCCTTTAGAACCGATCTCCTGCATGTATACGGCACTAGCTTACAGGCACTAGCCTATGATAGGCTGGGCAAGCTGAGGGCAGGGCCACCAGGCAGCGCTAGCCGTGAACGAAAACTACAGTATTATATGGAGCTAGCGCTACGCATGCATGCTACTAGTAGGGGTATTCAAACAGAGGAGCCGGATCGAACAGCTCAGGCCTCATAGGAGCTGGTGGAAGATTGCCGGATCGGCCGCGAGGCGAGTTGCTGCGGCCGCGCATAGGCCGGGGAGGAGCTGGTGTGGAGGGTCGGGCCGGTACAGCGGGTGCGGGGCGCGCGGGGGGCAGACGCCTACCCGGTCGCGCGGGGGGCCGCGGACGCCCCGGCCTCTGAGGAGAGGGGGACGGGAAGAATGGGATGGCCCCTTCGCCGCAGACGCCGCCGCGGATGCAGTCCGCGCCGCCGAAGCATGTAGAGCCGCAGCATGGCTGGCCGGGCTCAAAGCCACACCCCTCGCATGTGCCGCCGCGGGCCCTGCCTCCGCGTCGTGTGCACTGTGCGCCGGAGAAGCAGAATTCCCCGGGGCAGCACGGGCGGCCTCGAGTGCCACAATCCTCGCAGACCCCGGCGTCAACGTTGCACGTTGCGAATGCACCGCACACGTCACCAGGACAGCATGGCCCACCAGAGAATCCACATCCTGCAAGGCTGATAGACTTCATCCGGAATCGTATTAGCAAAATCAAGGAGGCATCCCGAGTCTCATCCGCCGCATGCTGTTCCGCATCCCAGCGGCCACACATACAAGTCTCCGGCATTCAGTGCCGAATGTGTGTGCGTGTGCGTGTGCGTGTGCGTGTGCGTGTGCGTGTGCGTGTGCGTGTACATGAAGCGAAACCCTTCCACTCAGGAGAGGTGGGGTGGAGAACAAAGTATAACTATATGCTTGCACTTTCAGCACGGTGTTGCACCGGGCTGCGTGGCAGCACCTTCACGGACTCTGCCAGAGCACAGTGGTAAGAATGCCCAGGTGGCAGTCTAGGCAGTGATTCAGATGGAAGCGACACCTGCACCGGTACCCGGGCCCGTTAAGCCGCTGCACGTGGCGCCCGGCAGACAGTCGGAGCCCGGTATCAGGCATGTTGTACCGTCGCAACAGGGCTCATATTCAAAGCCACAGACCGCGCACGTGTCCGCCACGCACTCATAACTGTAGTCGCACGTGTCCCCCTCGCAGCAGGGGAGGCCGCTGAATCCGCAGCCTACACATCCACATGCAGTCACAAGCTCAGTCGCCAGTTGATCCTGCAATCCATTCGGCAGTCAATAAGTCATCCTGTTAGTGAAAATTCTCAGCGGCGGAGGTCATATGATCAGCCTTGCTGGGCCTGCAACGGCCGGCTATTCGTCAGGCACAATAGGCAGCAGGCGGGAAGTGGAAGGGCAGATGTCGCGCCAAGACTAATCGCGCAAGATCACGCGATGTATGCATTTTGTGATATCCTGCAGGAGTCATGTCAACGCGTGAGCATGTCACCGGCAAGAGCAGGCTTCAGAATGCGGCGTACGTTCAGCATGGCTCACGGCAAGCATACACCGGGTCGCAGCTCAGAGCTGCGATTAGTGTGGTGCCGTGCCAGTTTGACGTGGCGCTGCGCATAGTGGTGATCACATACATTGTCCACTTCAGCGCGTGCGTATGTGTACATGAATCGATCGTCCTCGATCGAGGTGCAAGGGAGAAATAGTCCGACCTATAGCTTTGCAAATTCAGTGTGGTGTTGCACGAGGATGCATGGTAACTCCTATACGGACTCTGCCAGGCCACAGTGGTTGGAATGCTCAGGTGCCAGTCTGCGCAGTGATGCAGATGGCAGGCAGAGGAGCCGAAGCAACACCTGGAAGGCTGCACGTGGTGTCCGGCAGACAGTCGGACCCAGGTGCAAGGCACGTAGTACCATCGCAGCAAGGCTCGTATTCAAAGCCACAGTACGCGCACGTGTCCGCCACGCACTCAAGGCTGTATCCACATGCGTCCGCGTCGCAGCATGGCAGGCCGCTATATCCGCAGTCTGCACTTTCAAATGCAGTCACTATCTGGGTCAGCAGGCACAAGCGGTGAGTTGACTGTCTAGTGCTCGTGTGTGGACGACGCAAACTCACTGGTCCCATGCAGTGGTGCAGACAGGCGCAAATGGCAGCTGTCTGGTTGAGATGGCGCGCACCTGCAGCTGGAAGAACACCTGATCACAAAGGTGACGCAGGACAAGGCATGATCAGAAGGACAATGCAGGGGAATCAATGTGCCACTGGTACAGTCTGCTCAGCGCGTTGTGTGTGGCCACAATTACGCAGCCCGCAAAAGAGAACATGCCTGCTGGATTGTATGGGGTGTACTCGTAGAAGCTATCGTCATACACACAGAGGTTGTCTGCGTTGCAGGTGGGAGAGTCGGGGGAAAAGGGGCTATCGTAGCATGAAGCGCCATCGCAGCAGATGCTGCTTGCAAAGCCACACGGCACGCACGAGCCGCCCACACAGGTCGAGGAATCATCGCACACATTGCCGCTGCAGCAGGGCTGGGCAAAGGTACCGCAATCTGCATACACACGGATAGATTCAGACGCGCTCCGGCGCGTGTATGTGTCACACTGTGATCAAGGCAGTGTGTGTGACATGGGCAGCTGCGCGCATATGCATGCAAGGCTGATCAGGCTGAATGCAAGGGGGTTCTGCCGGCGCCTTTTCGAGGGACTTTGCGGGCACAATTGAACCAAATTTATGAGTAGCGTGGTTGTGGTCATGGTGCGAGGTGGTCCGAGGGGGTGGACGCATTTGTTGGCGGTGCACGTAGCTCGTGGATTCTGGCATGCTGACGGTTGCTGCTAGGTGGTTGCCGGAACTAGATTGCTTATAACATATACTTGCTAGTGCTTCCTCGATGCTAGGCTGCTGTGTTGATCTGCGTGCAACACTGTGGTCAGGGCATGCAAGGCGCATTTCTCCATTGATGGGATATCGATGTTGCAGCTGCATGTTGATTTTCCAGAGAAATCGATGCAGCATTTGCCATAAATACAGCATAAATTCAGCATTTGCCATAAATACAGCAGTCCTGCCAGCTAGTCACTCGCCAGCGATTGCGCCAGCAAGCAAGCAGTCCACTTCCTGCAGGCGCCCAGAAGCGAGCAGCAAGACACCAGATCCCACAATCCGGATCCAGAGTAGCTAGCTGCGGTGCAATGTAGTGTAACATGTCTCCAGAGAGGGATGAACTTGAATGCATCTGCTTCATGCATGTCGACATACAACTGTTGCTGCCATGCCACTGCAGTCTTTCACAGCCACTGCAGACACTGTGATAAAGGGGGGTTATGGACTGCTCTGCCGTGCACTTTGATTGTCATAAACTACCTTGGAAGGACTGTGTCTACGATGCATGCATCGGCTCTAGAGGGTGTGCTGTGTGCGCCATCGTGTGCCGCTAGGTTGGGGTCTGGCCCGAAGCGCACTGATCGCTGACCATACCTCCCGTTTTGTTTAGAGAGAGGACGCATGAGCATCGTGCACAGATACTCTACGTCCATTTAAGCATTGATTCCCCTGGGCAGGAGCCAGCGTCAATTAGATACCATGGACCTTCCAGCAAGGGGGCTGGGAAGGTGGCAAGCATGATGGTAGCATCGCACTTGGCGGGGGAGGCAGGAAGTCTGCACCCGCTGCGCTGAGGTGCAGGCAGACAAGGAGCCCAGTGCACAGCATGCACCGCAGCGCTGGCACAAGGCTGTTGTGCCGACTGCAGGCTGCCATGGCCATGGCTGACAACTTCAAGCTGCACGCATATGCGGGTCAGACATCATTGTCTTCATCAAACAAATAGTAAAAAGAAAAGTACTCAAAAGTAAGATTAATAATAAAAAGACAAGGATCGGGCATCACGCCAAACCCGTAAGGGCACCGGCCACAGCACCCCTGCGAACAGGGGAGAAAGAACGACACGCGAATGCACCACCGCACCAGGCACAGCCTCACATCTGGCAGACCCAACCCGCGAGCTCCCCCCCGGCAACAACTCGCACAACTGAGCCCAAGGAGGCAGCCACTCCGTACCCACAGCCACCGGCTTGGACGCACAGAGGGTAGAGACCCGCGCAGCCACCCTCGCCACAAACGCAGCCACCAGACGTGCTCAAAAGGTGCAGACTGCACAGGGAACAGAAGCCGGAAGCGTAGCCGACGGGGTTGGATGAAAGGCACCAGGCACACCGCCGCAGCCAGCTCGGTATGTACAACACAAGAAACAATATCACGCATCCTGACAAATCAGGATGGGCATCGGCCACAGCACCCACACGGGCACAGGCAAGGGCAAGGCATCTATAGATAAGCTCTCTGATAGATATCTGGATGTCTAGTGCCAGTGGCCCAAATTTTGGACACATCACCTACCACCAACATGCAAATGCTAGCTCCGGCTACGAGAGTCCTATCGGCCAGGTCCAACTGCCAGTTGATAGGAATAGGGGGCTATCTGGAGTGGTTTTTGGCTGGAAATCCTTTACCGTGGCAGTGAATACTGCCAGCAGTGCTAACAGCTGTTTGGCTGCTTTGCCATGAGTTCCCACAGATGTCATCAATCAGGGTCGGACTTGCTCACAAAATGCCCAGCTGCACCTCTGTCAGGCTCCGTAGGCAGTGACCACAGACAATGGACAACGGACGCATGTTGACACATGGGCTTGACACATGCACTGCTGATGCTAGTTGGTAACACAGTGGCCTTAGGTCTAAGCGGCCTTGGGACTTGTGGTGCTTTTTCTGTTTGCCTGTTGACTGCTCTGTGCCTCGGCGCAGCTGGGTCCTAGATCTATCACAGTGTAACACGTGGGCTTGATCATTGCTGTGTTCATGTGGAACTGAGAGCAATGTGTTACACAGAGATAGCTCTCTGACCTAGCAGCGCCGAGGCGACAGATCGGTCAACAGGCAAACAGACAGACCATCACTCGCTGAGCCCCATGGTCACTCTCCGTACGAGCAGACGCCACACGGAGGCGGAGGCGGAGGCGGAGGCGGAGACGGAGACGCGCACAGCACACGCACACGCACGCGCACGCGCACGCGCACGCGCACGCGCACACGCACTCGCACGCGCACGCGCACGCGCACACGCACACGCACACGCACACGCACATGCAGGAAACGAGCGCAGCACCACGCAGCAACACACCGTCCACGCGCACGGCAAACAAAGTCAGCATGCACTGGGCCCACCAGCGGGCGCCGATTTGACCCCAGCGGTCAAGACGCGCCACAGCCACCTCCAAGGCCGCGAGCCAGAGATCCAAGGGGCCTCTGAGAGCAGTGTGTGATGTGGCACTGGATATCAGCTACATCACAGAATTAATCATCCACATGTAATTGAATGTAGCGTCAAATAAAGGCATGCATTTGGAGTGCAGTGTGTATTATGTACAAGCTCCCTCTGCAAATGCTTGTGCCTAACGCATGGGGCCAGGCGGTGGGTGAATTAGGTGGGTTATGGAGTGGGCAGCAGGCAACCACTCTCTGGTACAGATTCTGGTTTGTGTTGCAGGCAATTTCCGGACGAAATCCGGCAGATGAATGCATATCAGGCATTATGACGCCTGTGGATGCAGTACCAGGAACCGGAATGAGGGAAACTTGCAACAGCGGGGTTTGCATCAGGCCATTGCAATGCATTGACGACTCATCGATCGGATGCATGATGGCATACTGCGAGCCTGCAACGGCAAATGTTAATCCAGAAGCGTCCACAAGTTGTGATTGCCGGCCAATTGCAATTTGAATTGATACATTCGATTTCATGTGGAGTTGGCAAAGTTGACGCTCAAGCGCCATCGCCCTGGGCCTTGACCACAGGCGTGTTACACCCAATTGCAATGAAAGTCGCTATTGTGTTCCGATCGATGTCGTGCAACTGAAATGTCAGGTAGAGGGGTGCTGACGCACATATGCGCTGTGCCGTGCGCTGTGTCGTGCGCTTTGCCATGCCCATGTGCGCAAACGTTGACTGTGCGCAGCATGGTAGCGTGCTATAGCACCCATGCAGCGGATATCGACGCGCGGCAGTGCACGTGCGGCATTGATATCCCAGCCGATGCCTTTCGGTAGGAGCTGTCACCAACTTTTAGAACTGAAGGGTACACGTGCGGGGAGGAGATGCCCGGTCACTCAGGCGCATGCAGTCACCCAGGAGCAGAAGCGCAGGTGCAGATCTACTCCAAGCCTGTCGGGACCGGGGCAACACGGGCGCTGCAATGTCAACGTAGGTCCAGCAGCAACACGGTTGCTGCGTCAATCCCTGTGGCCATATTCTTCCCAGATCGATATGCAAGCTTAGCGTACCGCTGCTGTGGCTGATGCCCGCGCAGTGCCCGCCCAGTGGGTTTGGTAACATGCCTGATCGGGTGGGCGCTTTTTTGATCTGCTTCGAGCTGTGGATGGTGATATGAGCCTTATTGTGGCTGCATGTGCCGCCGTCGAATGCGCTTTCCCGGCCCCGCCGCTGTGTGCTGCTGTTGTGACTGCTTGCGCAAGCAGTGCATGCACCGTTCCTTTCCTCTTGGATCATGCGGCTGCCCTGCCTTCTTCTGTCGCCCACCCACTTGCGGGCTCTGCACTCCCCTTGTGGCCGCTTTCCTGGCCGCCGCGGCCAGACGGATATTGGCCCTATCATCTTCTGCGCCCCTGGCTGTGTTACACGGAGATGAACGCAATAGCCCGGCAGCGAGGGCAACAGCAGGAAAGTAGACAGCCAAAACTTCCGCAAGCAGACAACAGCAACAAGCAATAACTGTCTCAGGTGAAAAGCCACAACGAACTGACACAGCCGACACAACCATACCCACGCATCCACACGCATGCGCACTCCCGCACCCAACCACCACGGCACCCGCGCCGCAGCCGCACACAGCAACCACGCCTCCGACCCTGGCAGTACTTCTGTCTGGCTGTCGCGCTGGGTGTGTGGTTGTCTGATCTGTGTGCGTTGCTGGCGCCTGTTTCCTTGACTGAGGTGGTCTCAATGGCTAGAGTGCTCTGCTCCCCTTCCTGGAGGGTTTTAACTTATTAAACTTTTTCCATCGCCCCTGTCTGCAGGCCTTGGGGTCCGTGGCCGTTGCCCGTCATGGGATGGCGTGATGGGTGTTTCCAGCTCATTTCTTTCATTTGGCGCCATGCTGTGGCCAAGTGCACATACATAGCAGTCAATGCAGTGCACAAGTGTCGGGTTCGTCGGAGACGGGCACCCACGAGCGCTGAAAAGGGTCAAGGAGGGCACCCACGAGCGCTGAAAAGGGACAAGGGCACTGCCGTCACCGCCGCGACATGCTCTGGAAGGAGGCCCTCCGGCAACGCCGCGAGAACAATGTTGCACATAGCAGGGTCACCAGACGCTGTGACAGCAGGTCATCCCGAAGGCAGTGAACACCATGTACGCCGACCCGAGATAGTACCGCGCTGCAGGAGAACAGCCATTTGACCAATGCTCAATGTGGCGCCACCGGTGTTCAACTGGATCATCCACGTTATACAATACAGGCATATTATAAATCACGGCTTGACACAGCTCACACACTGCGCCATCCGTGCGTGTACCATAGGAGTGGGAGTAATCCTACGGCAGGTGTGACGAGCGTATTGCCATGAGGACCCATGTCGATGATGAGAGAGCGGTCACATACAACGCATACATGCAGCTAGGGCGCTGCAAGTACAGGCCAACGGCCACCAGGTTGCGGCGCCGGGAGGGCTCACGCGGCCGCTTTTGTGCGTGGGGGAGCCTCCCACCCCGTGGCTCCGTACAGTGTGCGCCCAAATGCCCTGCCGCACAGTGGCTACTGGAGCAGCATCAGAGGGGGGATCGCCACTCCCCCCTGGTGCCTGCTGCAGTTGAAGAAATCATAAAATTATAGAATTATTACCATCATGCAGTGTTGGTCCACCACTCATGTATGAGTGGTAACCAATGTGCGCTCTGTGGTGTAAACATTGGCAGGCCCGTCTCACGTCCTTCGCGATGGACTGAATCCTCAACACACAAGTCTATAAGTTTAGACAGACGTGCTGCGGTTGCGGATTCGACAAAGAACCATGATTGGACGTTCGAGCAGTGCCCGAATCGAGCATGCGGACCGCTGCAGTGGGCAGCGTATGCGGGCGACGGACATGCATGCAAAGCAGAGAACACCGGTCGGCTCGTGAAGCCTGTCATAGATAACGGGAACACCAACATTGCAACGACCTAGCGTATCTGCTTGTTCACAACTCTGTCCCCAATCATACATACACGTGTGATGTGTCTGGTGCGCACGTTATCGCCTGCAGGCTGGTGTTAGCATGTACTAAAACTTTCGTGCAACGTGCCGATTACGGCGCTCACTAGCGTGCACATTGACCCGGATGCGTATTTGGCATCTTACCTGTCGTTTATACGTTGTTGGACTACTGCTTAATGGCGATTGACAGACGCTGGCTGGCTGTCGAAGTTATGGATCCCCACGCAGACAGGCGTCCACGCAGGATTTCGGTGAGCTTTGGAAGTCGAGTACGATTGACACAATTAATGAGCGAATACACATGGCAGGTGTGTGCCCATTTCTTCTCACTTCAAACTGGGGTTGTGACTGCAGTGAACGTCACCAATGCAACATGCTGTTGTTCTCAAGCGTTGCTGTTTGCAGTCCAAGAAGTGATCAGCACGCTTATTTCGCACTAGTCACGAGTTGCAGCGCCTAGCTACGACCGATCCTTGTAAATATAGATGGTTTCCAGTGCATGCTACAGGTGTGTTCTCAACAGCGTGGCTCCAGTCGCCATGGTGTTAGAAATGCAATTGCACTGGCCAGGTTGCAAACCGCGTGCACATGCAGTATGCCCAAGAACATTCACAACACAGTCCAAGGTGCAATTGTGTGGCTGTGTGTTGGCCAAGAATGTGCAACCAGAGCCACTGCACCTGCCAACAGTTCGCTGACTTCTCATGCGCTGTACATGGGCTACAGAGACTACAGCAACTGGCAGCGAGTACATAGATGGCTTGCAGCACGTGCATTGACTGTTTTGCCGGCTGGTTGGAACTATTGTCAAAGTGCAAGCGATCCAGCACAGGTGGCCTGTGTTACACAGTGATAGATCTAGGACTCAGCAGCGCCGAGGCAACAGACCAGGCAACATGCAGATAAACAGACCGGCCACCGCAAGCACCAAGGCCACGCGCCGCACGAGCAAATGCCAGAACGAACTAACGCCAGCGCGAAAGCCGACACGCACACACCACGCAGTACGACGCAGGCCATGCGCACACCAAACACACAGCTAGCACTCGCCGGGTCCACAAGCGGTCATCGACTCGACACTAGCAGTCTGCACGGGCGCGACAGCGTGCGCTACGGCCATGTCCGAGGCCGCGAGGCACCGGTTCCAGGATCCGTAGCCTCAGCCAGCTCGGCAGCCCGAGCGGTGTCCGGGGAGGGGCGCAGAGGAGAAACGGCGGACGTGCGCTGGGAGGAGGGAAGAGGGAGGGAGGGGAAGAGGGAGGGATCGGGTGCGGGGGGGGGGGGGGGGGGGGGTGGGGGGGCTGCAGGGTGAAATGGGTGGAGGGGGGGGGCTCTCGGGGCGGGATAGGCGAGGGGGGGGGGGGGGGGGGCGACGCAAGCTTATGCGCGATGGCCTGTCAGCGCCGGCAGGCCGTCTGTGGGGACAGGAAGGCCCGGCAGCAGCGCCCGTCCGACCAGTCTAGCACGGAGGGGCGCGGCCGCGCGGGCTTGGCGCGCCAGCGCGCGGCACAACGTTGTGGACAGGTCGCGCATGGCATTGAGAAGGAAAGTACGCTTTGACACCGCCCCGTGTCCCGCGGCAACCTCCGCGACCGTCTGGAGGAAGCGGTACGCGTCCCGTCCAACCCTGCCATACGTCTCATGCACGAGCGGGATGAACTGGGCGGCACCCGTGATGGCGCCATATTTGTCGCGCTTTTGCCGTGCGCCCTTCTCGGCGGTCGCGCCAGCCTCACGTGACGCACCGCGCACATGCGACCTGGCAAGCGGGTGCATCACCTTCACGTCCAGCAGCGCCATGCGCGTGGTGAGGAATGCCAAGAGGTCGCCGCGCTGCGGAGGCCGCTGCGATCGGGGCAGCGGGGGTGCGGCAGGGGGCGCTGCCTCTCGGTCAGAGGCGAGGGGCGCGTCGCGCGTCGGGGCGTGGGCCGCGGCGGGGGGGCGGTAGCGGCAGTAAGGGTAAGGGAGGCCGGAGCCGGGGCTTGGGTGCCATGAGGGGTGTGGGGCACGTCCGAAGCCTGGAGGGCCTGCGAGAGATGGGGTGGGGGCTGGACAGGCGCGGCATCGGCTGGGGGGTCCGGTGGCGGCGGCGGCGGCGGCGGTGACTGCGGCGGCGGCGGCGGCGGCGGGTCTTGCTGACACGGCGCGGCCGGTGCACTCGCAGACGGCGCAGCCGGCGGGCGCGTAAAGTCCGCCGGCGGCGCGGCTGGTGGCGACTGCCGGCTGCCGCGGAGGGGGAGCACGCGTATGCCCCCGGGGAGCTTGCCAACGTGCGGCTCCAGCGATGAAGCGATCGACGCGCGCATGAGCACCCGCCTCCAAGCCACGGTGATGAGGTCGTGCTTTAGGACTGAACTTGCCCATAGCTGTCCGCATATGACACTGTGTGTACCGGACGCAGCCACGCGGCCGCAGGGGCAGGCCTCATCCGAATCCAGGACGGGTAGCAGCGGCTCACCCAGCCGCAGCAGCACGGCCACCTGGAATTCATGGTCGGTCAGGCCCGTCACCGGGCCGGGGCAGGCAGTGAGGAACGCCGAGGCCAGCGAGCCAGAGCAGCTGAGGAGGCGAGCGAGATCAGCGCACGCTGTCTCCGCCGATTGGGGATTCGGACCGTGCTTCAGGGTCTCGAGATAGTCGCGCGTGGCGGTCCAGCGCGCGTCGGCCTCCGCCCGGCTGAGCGCGCTCTGGAGCTGCGTCATGCGCAGCTTCGAGCCAGCGTCAGACGCCCAGGCGTCGGCTGGGGTCGGGCTGTCTGAGATTCCCTGCACGGCCGGCCATGCCTTCCGCAAGCGTGCGAGGCGGGCCTGGTGCTGGACCGCGGCGTCGCCGCGGAACGGCTTGCCGCCGTCGATGCCGTCCGCGAGCACCGCGTGCGCAACTGCTGCCGACGCGAGGCGCGCGGCGTCAGCAACGTCGGCTGTGTAGTGTCGCAGACCCATGCCGCCATGTCTATGAGGGAGCAAGGCCTGCTCACGCTGTAGGTCGGTGAGCTGTTGCGTTTCGATGATGCGGCACATGGCGTGTACGCCTGTGGCCTGTGAAGATGAGCCTGACACTCAGAAGACTATGACAACAGTGACGACACAGATTATGTGAGAGAACGGCTGTGAGACCCCGCTCAGCGCAAGTAGAGTGTTGTTGCGTTTCTGCTTGCTGCAATTCTGGCTGCGCTGCTGCTTTGCAACATGCGATCTGCTTGCAGGAAATGCAGAGCCAATCGTTCTTGATGGCTTCATCATTGAGGAAGATTGATCAATGACTGCTGAATCCAAACGACACCGCTAACTGTTGAAGCCAGGCTGATCCTGAGTCATAGTGGCAGCATACCCAAGCATCAATTCATCGCCTTCCCGGAGGTACGTTGGCATGAACCTCTGCACTTAGGGGCCTCTTCCCAAGGGAGATGTTTGCTATACAGTGCAGCTGCAAGCTCGCCCCCATGACATAGGTTCACAGTCCTAATCGACAGCATGTATTATGCAGGATTCGATTAGACGGACGCAAGAGTTTTAAATGGTTCGTATTGAGTCCTGATGGTGGATATCGCGATAACTTGGGCCAATTTAGCTCAGCAGTTGCATCGCAGCCCGAAGTGCTCGGTTGCACAACACGACAGTTGATCGCTAGCATGATGACATTGACAGAAGATACTGTAAAAGTGATCATGCAGCTTGAATTGAGTGATTGCAGTGAGTTCACGGCATGTACTGCGCACCGCGACTTTCGCCCGCATCGTCGCGTGCCCTCATACCCCATGCAACCGAGCCTGTCACGCTCGGATACGAGGAATGCGGGAGACGGGTCCTGACGAATAAAGACAGCAGAGCGACGACAGTTGAATGATATAAGCATATTATAATATGTTGTTGCTTTCTGCGTCGCGAAAGTGGGGTCTGCTTTGCTTTCCGCGCGACGCTAGCACAAGTGTGTACCAGCCCGCACTGGAGACGTACGCACATTAGGCAGCCGATCAGGGGTCTCTCACGGATACAAGAGTACAGACGCACTTATACATGTACATTTGTCGTATTGCGATCGTGCTTGCATGTGTTAAGTGTTGTCAGGAAGCGTCGGGAGCCGTGCACGAGTGGGCTGGCAGCCCACATTCAAGCCCATTGACGGAACAAGGCAACACGGATCCGCAAACAGCCGGCTGCATGGAAACTAGTACGATCCATTGGTATTGTGGCAGCCGTGTATGAAGTCCTTGCGCTGCGTAGGGGCCGGAGCCCGCATGTCGCGAACACGGACAGCAAGCAGTGTTCCATTGGTAGTATAATACAGGCACGCAGTACCGACCTCGAAACAGTCCCTTAGCACCTTATGAATGAAATACGTGCGGATTCCGGCTGAATATTTCCAAATATGCGCAACCACACACGAGTGAAGCTGCATGGGCTGTCACACTGTCACACAAATGACACAGCCGACGAGTCCCGAGCCACTTCCGCGAGAGCGCAGATCAATTCAACAATAATATATGCTGCTTCCCTGAGTTTTTTACAACGTAACGTGCTTTCTGCGCCCTTGTGACTTTCGGTCGCATATGCCCAGCTTCTGGCTATGCGGGGGCCCATGCGGGCAGAAGTCGTTCTTGTAGTGATGGCTAGCTATGTCGCCGAGGTTACGTATACAACCTGAGGACTTTCAAGTTGAGACGTCGACGGCGAAGTTTGCCGTGACTCTCATGATCATGTAGTAGCACACCTAGGCCCGTAGATCGTCCAACTTGTTATAGTACTGAGAGGCCTTGCTCCTTTGGCACCAGCACCGCTCCTGCCTGTTCCTCGCCACTCGATACCACGTGCACGCAGTACTGGTTGGCTGTCGACTGACCGTTCGAGGCAGTTCTTCGCGCTACCGCCAGCTACAGGACAGAAGGGGACATTAACGGTAGCGGTCCTGATGCAGCCACGAAAGGATAGAAATCGCTTTGTTAGTACTGTGTGTCAAGTATCATGTGCACCTGAGCCGAATGCCCGAGTGTTCGAAGCCGTCGACCTGATCTCGGCTCCAGATGGCCGAAGTGCACACGGTCAATCGTGCACAATTGACAATATATATAGCCATCGATGGGTCGCGTCATTGGTCATGAGGAAAAATACAGGTCTAGATCTGCGCGCAGCTGTGCTGTTCATGCATGCGCAGGTGCACTATGCCCAGCAGATGCGGCCGCCGCCTTGTGGAGCATACATCTGTAACGTATCTCAGCAGATGCGGCCGCCGCGGCAGGTGCAGTCGCAAGCGCCAGCACCAAACCGGGTCAATTGCAACTGCAGGCGCAACAGCGGTTTGCAACAGTCAGCGCCACACGTGGGGTATCGGTATTACAACGTTGCTGCGATAATGATATCAAGCATGTCTGATCACGGCACATGGCATCTCGCGTGCGGTGGTTGCACACAGGTTCGATCGATTGCAGTGGAAAACGATAGACGATTCGCTGTGGCTTTCGCCTGGGTATGCTGCTGCTTGTTGCGGCCTGCTTCCGGGGTTTTGGTCGTCTGCTTAAACTTGCCTGCTCTTGCCCTCGCTGCCGGGTTCTTGCGTTGATCTCGATGTAACACTGCACACCGTTATCTCCGTGAGTGTCTGATTTCGAACCGGCGCTAGTTCGTTCTGGCTCTGAGAAGTACGGCCGCCACCCGCGCCGTCGAACCCGCCGCGCCACGGCCGCCGGGTCCGGGCCGTCCGTCGGCGCGCGCCCGGGATAGCGGGGGGGTTTTTTTGTTGTCGAGGTCGCGGGGGAAGGTTCGAAGCCGCTGGCTGATTTTGAACACGCTGCCCAAATACATGCGGCTCCAAAGTGTAGCTAGAAGCACTAAGAGACATGCTCTGAATCTGGTGACATAAGTCTCTTCCTAAAAGTCATTGTATTGGCTGACATGGTCTGCCAGCGATGCGGCACGGCCGCGCAGCCGCTGGCTGATTTTGAACACGGTGCCCAAATACATGCGCCACTAAAGTGTAGCTAGAAGCACTAAGAGACATGCTCCGAATCTGGTGACGTAAGTCTCTTCCTCAAAGTCATTGTATTGGCTGACATGGTCTGCCAGCGATGCGGCACGGCCGCGCAGCCGCTGGCTGATTTTGAACACGGTGCCCAAATACATGCGCCACTAAAGTGTAGCTAGAAGCACTAAGAGACATGCTCCGAATCTGGTGACGTAAGTCTCTTCCTCAAAGTCATTGTATTGGCTGACATGGTCTGCCAGCGATGCGGCACGGCCGCGCAGCCGCTGGCTGATTTTGAACACGCTGCCCAAATACATGCGCCACCAAAGTGTAGCTAGAAGCCCTAAGAGACATGCTCCGAATCTGGTGACGTAAGTCTCTTCCTCAAAGTCATTGTATTGGCTGACATGGTCTGCCAGCGATGCGGCACGGCCGCGCAGCCGCTGGCTGATTTTGAACACGCTGCCCAAGTACATGCGCCACCAAAGTGTAGCTAGAAGCCCTAAGAGACATGCTCCGAATCTGGAGACATAAGTGTCTTCCTCACAGTCATTGTATTGGCTGACATGGTCTGCCAGCGATGCGGCACGGCCGCGCAGCCGCTGGCTGATTTTGCACAAGCTGTCCAAATACATGCGCCACCTCAGTGTTGCTGGTAGCACTAAGAGAAATACTTTGATCCTGGTGACGTAACTCTCATCCTTAACTTCATCGAATTGGCTGAGATGGGAGTCTAGCGTTGCGGCACGGCCGGGCAGCCGCTGGCCGATTTTGAAAAGCGTGCCCAAATACATGCGCCACCTCCTTGTTGCTGGTAGAACGAAGAGATACGCTCTGAATCTGGTGATATAAGTCTCTTCCTCAAACTCAATGCATTGGCTGACATGGTCTGCCAGCGATGCGGCCGTGCGGCCGGCATGTCCGCAGCCCATGTCGGCCCGCAGTGTGCCAGCCAGCGTGGTCGCCGCCGCCCGGCCATGGCTGCGACCCCGGCGGCATGTCCGCAGCCCATGTCGGCCGCAGTGTGCCATTCGGCCGTGTTCGCCGCAGCCCGGCCATGGCTGCGACCCCGGCAGCATGTCCGCAGCCCATGTTGGCCGCAGTGTGCCATTCGGCCGTGGTCGCCGCTGCCCGGCCATGGCTGCGACCCCGGCAGCATGTCCGCAGCCCATGTCGGCCCGCAGTGTGCCAGCCAGCGTGGTCGCCGCCGCCCGGCCATGGCTGCCATTGCTGCAGAGCATGCAACCCATGTGGGCCTACAGTATGCCGCTACATATTGGCCCCAACTACAGCGCACAGAGGGGGTCGCTAGTCAGCTGCCCATGTCGGTCGAGCGGAACCGTGTCAGCGAGGTTTTGTTCGCAGCGCTCGTGTGTGTCGGCCCACGGTGTACAGCCTCACGCCCGACAACAGTGCACGGCCCTGGCTGGCACCCCGGCAGCGCTGTGGTCGCCCATGCTGTGGTCGCCGCCGTGGCAGCGCTGCAGCCGATGCTGCCAGACGTTCCGGCCATCGCGCAGAGGTGTTAACTGTGCGGAGAGTGGCCTTGGTGCTGACGGTGGCCGGTCTGTCTATTTGCTTGTTGCCTGGTCTGTTGCCTCGGCGCTGCTGTGTCCTAGATCTATCACTGTGTAACACATGCAACATTATCACCTGCTACGGCTGCCAGTGTTATTGATAGCGTGTACAAGTTGTTCTCAACAGGGCTCCGCCTGGGCGCGGTCGACGTCCCCGACGCCTGTTGCCTGTGCATGGCGCTCACATAGCTATAGCTTGCGCGGTGCTGCGCTCGGTCCGTGCGTTGTGTGTGCATTGCCGCTTCTGTTCCGAGGGGGTGTGGATCATGCTGATGCGGGCGGTGACCGTCCTGCTTGTGATTGTTGCCCGGAGGGCCGGGTCCGTGCAACAACCCCATCGGGGGCACATCACAATCTTGAAAAACTTCCCACCTCACAAGCCCATGAAGAGGTAAATCTCTAGGACTCCCACCCCACCGGTCCATCAAGCGGTGGAGGCCAGTACTGTTCTCATCATTATCCAAACCATATCCTAGAGCCTTGAGCCACCTAAGAAGCGCCCAGAATGTCCCTGACCAGCGCCACACAAAGCTTGCACATGGGCACAGTTTATGCCAAACCAGCAAATTTTGGCTGTTTGTGGAAGCTGGCTGCTGTGATTGCTCAACCAGATGGCCTGGGCACAACATGTACAGTGTGCCCTCGCCAAGGCATGACCAGTCGTTACGTCTGCCACTCCACAGCTCTGTAAGACCTTCTGATCAAGCCCCAGCTTTGTCACTGGGCTCACAGGTCACAACGCCAACCGCGCATGAGTGCAAGTCCGTACCGGCCTGTGTACCAGCTACCCAGCTGTCGCACCAGTCCGCCCTCTGAACGCCAGACCCTCTGAAATGCTCGTAGAGTTCACTTGTACAGGTGGGGATTGTCGTAAGCCAGGTTCAGCGTTGCAAAGGCAACGTTACCTTTGCAACGTGCTTGTCTGTGCTTTCTGGGCATTACGCAAGCAGATGTCAGCCACCCTTCCACCGCACCCCCCCTTGCAGACCATCTACGTGATCACTGCAAAATCTGCTCTCTCTCACTATGCCATCCATGCCATCTAGTCTGCTCTATCCATGGCTGCCTGGTAGGGGGTCGCCACATGGTCTATACATGCACAACTGTCTCATGCACTGTGCTGGCTTGTTGGGCTCAATTCTCCTGCTGTCAGCTGCAAGCTAGGACAGACGGCTGGCAGAATGATGAGAATAGTACCAGCGCCCACTGCAAGATGTGCATGACTTCCCACTTCCCAAACCCACCGTCTATGGGTGTTGGAAGCGGGCATCACACCCAGACGGGCTTTGGCCACAGCTATGCTTCCACCACCTTTTTCTTGGTACGATTGACTACCTTTAAATTTAAGACTGAAAGTTGGCGCATACACTGTCAATCCCACTTTTGCGATCGGACTGCCACCGCACCAGCGCCGCCACCTGGCACCAGCGCCACCACAGCCATGTCACACCATTGTATGAACTGGTTTCCGGATCCACTCAGGCTCTGGATCCACCCAGGCCTGCCCACCTGTGGCCACATGTGGTTTTAGACCACGCATGGTCATTTGCTCGGGCGCAGAGTGGCCTTGGTGCTTGCGGTGGCCTGGCTGTCTATTTGCGTGTTGACTCGTATGTTGCCTCGGCGCTGCTAGGTCTTAGATCTATCAGTGTGTAACGCACGATGATGCATATATATGACCTACCCGGCAGATCCCATCGCACACGTGCTGGTACCCAACATATCACAGCCAGCCTCCCAGCACATCAATCACACCACCCTCGGCGGTGCCCCCCATGCAGTACGCTTGGTTTGGAGAGGGGGTTTCTCTCTGTTTTGGCACATGCATCAGCTGCAGCCTGCTCTGTGCTTCGGCGCTGCTGGGTCCTTCCACCGCGTCTACGCCAAACTGGACCACCCGGGTGGGCCAACTGGTGAGGTGGGAATTCTGAAGGTGACCTTATCAGCAGGTCACTGAGAAATGCGTAAAACTGGTCAAACTCCATGTAATGGTGGTCCCTGAGGTGTGTAAGGTGCTTGTGGATGTTCAGCTGATCATTTGAGCCATTGTGCTGCCTCTGTCGTTTCTAGATCTATCACAGTCTAACACATGCATCACCCAGCCCCAGCATAATTACATCCATGTTGTGATGTGATTCGTGTGAGCTCATGTGCATTTGCATGTCTATATCATATGCATGTTATTTACATCACATGAACATCGCGTAACCTATCGTTACGCCCAACCTCTCGTTCCGCCCATCGCGTAACCTCCTTTTCTGCCCCCCCCCCCCCTCCCTCCTGTTCCGCCAGATGGGCAACATCCTTTAAGCTGGTTGATTCCCCTGATTCGGAGGGCCGGTTCCATGCAATATGTTAAACTGTGATAGATCTAAAGGTATACTAGTAGGACCCAACAGGCAACAGAGCAGCCAACAGGCAACCATGTGAACCATCGCAAGCCCCAAGGCCACCATCTGCACGAGCAAATGCTGAAGTGGACTAGAGCCGGAACGAAAGCACAGCCACACCTAAGTAACGCAAGAAGCGAGCGCAGCATCGCGCAGCACATGTACGAGTCAAACACAGGCAGCAGGCACCGGGGTCCACTGTGCCCCGCAGGCGCCGATCCGGCTACAGCAATAGAGACGGGTGCATGTACGCGCGCCACAGCCGCGGCCACAAGCCATTTGCACCAGGTGTTGCAGCTGCAGTCAATGGTGCAACCGCCGCGGCCCGAGCCATGAACTGGGGAAGGGCCGAGGAGAGGGGCGGGGGCGTGGGGTGGGGTGGGGGGAGGAAAGATGAGGGAGGAGCTCGAGGGCGGGGGTCCATGCAATGTGCAGCCCAATGTGAGACGCAGCGCAATCTGGCATGGAGGAGACTTGCAATAACTTCCATCCCACAGGCCCCGGGCCATGGACAGGTACATGATACGGACTTCCACCCCCCAGGCCCATCATGAGGTACATGACACGGATCTCCCACTTCACGGCGTCTGCAAGATTTACACGACATAAACTTAGCGCACCCTTCGATGCATAGCACTAGACCTGTGGCATTCCACGGCCTGGGTGCTATATATAGCATGCCTATGCTGGATTGTGGATGAGTCTGTTGGACGTTTTCCATTTTCTACGAGAGTATGTCTGGTCAATGAGAAGTTGCTTAGAGCTCGGACGCGGGCAAGGCGCATGTGTCCTTTATGTTGCATTTCTGAGTTAAACACAGATACCGGAGTAAATACGCGTACTCAATACGGGTTTTAAGCATTTACGCGTATTCATCCAACACCGCTTCGTGCGGATGTCGTATCAGCAGGCTTCAGCGCTGCTTCTGCGGCGCCCGGACGGCGCACATGAAGTGCTGTGGAGCGAAATCCGTGTGCGCCAGGGGGCAACGATGGGGCTGTTCCTGTTCAACCTGACGTGACAGCTGACTCAGCGTGCGCCGCGCGAGGTCAGCGGCGGAGCGCTGGTCACCGCGTGCCACGATTCCTGTAAGTACGGCCGCTAGACGTCGCTGGCGGTGCAGAGCTGATCATGGCCAGCTACCACAGCCATCCCTGCCAGCCGCGGAGGACTAGCGTCTACTGCATGGACACGGACACAGCTGTACACGTCGCTGCTTTGTTCAGTGTGCACATTGCCCCGGACGGCATTATGGTGTGCGGCAGCCCGCTGGGCAGCGATGAGTTCATCGCCGATAATGCCTCCCGCTGCTGCGCAGCCTCTCGCTCGCACATCGCAACGCTAACCGCACTGTCACTGTCCCCACAGATCAAAGGGCTTGTCATGCGCAACTGCATGCCGGTAGCATAGAGTAGCGGATCTGCTGCGTAGCACGCAGTGGTGGTTCCTGGAGCAGCCGATGCAACATGGGGATCAAGCGCTGCTCGCGGGCCTTGGTGACAATCCGGACGTACCCAGCCTTACAGACGCGCAGCGCCTGCAGGCCCAGCTCCCCCATCACCACTACCAGAACGATTTGCACCCGAAGCCGCGGCCGGCCCAGCTGGTTGCTCGATCGACTTGTCGACTTGTCGCCCGAGCCTGCGAGGGCAACAGAAAGCAAGCAAAAAACTACTCCCAGCAAGCAAGCAGCAGCAAGTAGCAACACGTACAAGATCCCTGAGCCGCAATGCACCGCCACAATCGCACAGCAAAACCTCGGCAACCGGGGCAACCGCGCCAACGCCACGCACTCCGACTGGCCACGCCTCGCACGCACCACGGTCTGCCTGAACACACCCACAACCAATCCACACTCAGTCCGTCACATGGACACTGGTACCCGCACAACTGCACACCGCCTCACATAGACTGCGCGATGCTAGCTCGCTTAGTGTGCTGTGTATTTGCGCTGCCGGTTTAATTCCGTACTACTATGATATGAAGCGGTCCGTGATGATGCAGGCGGTGGCCGTGCTGTGATTATCTGGCTTGTCCCCTGCTCCCTTTCGTCAGCGCTGTTGGGCCTTTGATCTATGGCAGTGAACGTAACACACAGCCTCGCACGTATGCTACTGAAGCTTGCACTCGTGATGGCGATCGCAGCCCCCAGTCAATGTGCAATGTGACGGAACCGGTGAACTGCAAGCCGACCCGAGGATGCTGCTGCACCTGGCGTGTTGTATTGTCGAGTCCTGTGCGCACTACGGCAACCATGCTGGATTACAGTACTACCACCAGATCTGTTGGTAGCACCAGCAGTATCTAGGGGTACACCATGCTGACACATGCATGCTGTTGCTGCACGCCACAGTAGCAACCTTCCATGCCTTACTGAGTGGCAGAGCAAGTACTTTCTGGCACATCGTGTGTGGAGGCCAGTGCCAAGCCCCATGCTTGAACATGGCATGTAATGGCTGCACAAACAAAAACGCATGCAAACACACTGGTAACACCAGTGTCTAGACTCTGTCTGGCAGCAGCTGTGTAGCATGCAAATATCCTAACACGTTCTGATGCACCGCGAGCTCAGCTGCAGCTCACTGGATAGGTAGCATGCATGAACGTGTCTGCATGCCCTGGAGATGCAGACATTGTCATCATGATGCATGACTCCTATGAGTCAAGGGAACCTGATCATTGTTGCAAAAACAATGCCCGAGAGGTGATTCTGCTTCACGTATCATTGCATGGTATTAGAGCGGGGCGGGGTATTTCCAATGAGCAATGCACACGTGCACAGTACAATGAAGACCGTCACACTGTACAAATTAGCACCACCCTAGGCAATTTTCCCTATATCAGTCCAAGCCAGAGCCTCAGGAAAGAGCTTGATGGGGCCTGATCTGACACGTTCGTGGGCCACATCCCGAGTGCATGTTCACTAGCAGTCTCAATTTCAATTGACTTTCGAGTCTAGGAAGTTTGGCAGTGTATGTGCCAAGAGAAGCTCTAATACTCAGGCAGTGTTATATGCAAAGACCTAACATGCTTCGTCAGAGAAGATGTTAAAGCTTTTTACACTGTTCATGCATATTTATTTGATCGCAATCACGCAAATCTATCCACATGCCCTAGTGCTATGGCCATCCCTTGGTCACAGCACCGCAGCACCGTGTCGTGATCGTAGCGACTGCAGATCAAGTGCTAGGGCAAAGAGGATGTACTCTGTTCGTGCAGACCAGACCTAGTAGTAGTAGTAGTAGTAGTAGTAGTAGTTGTCTGGCGGGTTGAACCTCTCAGGCCGGCCTGGGGCGGGCGGGAGGGATCGCGAGCGTCCAGGAGGTGAGCTCCTGCGGCCACGAACAGGGCGGGCCGGTGCCGGTGTTGAAGGACGTGCCGGCACGGCGGGCCCGGGACGCACTGGGGGAGAACGCGTGCCCGGCTGGGAGGGGGGGCGGGGGCGGCCCGGCGCAGGGGGAGAGAAAGGCGGGGATGGTGGGAATGGTAGGAAGATATTCTCGCCACAGACGCGGCTTGGGCGGCATTCAGCTCCAAAGAAGCACGTGGATCCGCAGCACCTATCACCTGGTGCGAATCCGCATGCCTCACAAGTGCCTCCCCGGGCCCTGCCGCCACGTGGGGTGCACTGGGAGCCAATCCCGCAGAATTCGCCAGGGCAGCACGGCCTTCCCGGGAATCCGCAGTCCTCGCACACTCCACCATTGCACGTTGTGAAGAAGTTGCAAACGTCGCCTGTGCAGCAAGGAGTGCCCGAAACCCCGCAAGCCTCACATACGTTGTTGATGCATTCTGCGTTGGGAGCGCATACACCATCGGGGCAACATGAAAGGCCAGGAAGTCCGCAATCTGCAGGCCAGGCCAATGCTTGTGCAATTCACCCATATACACACAACCGCGGGAATCACAACAATGGTAAAATGGTCTACGAGGAGTTCTTAATCAGATTGGGGGCAGTTTGGATGCAGATAAGGACAGAACCTGGCAAGGGTGGTGGCGGTGGAAAGGTGCACTCGCCGTTGCTGCAAATCCCAAATGCGCAGAAATCGCCATCGCAGCATGGCAGGAATGGCTCTCCACAAACTGCACCAAGACTTGAGATCAGGCATGAAGGGAAGGCGCCCGGACTACAGCTCACTGACAAGGAACCACCGCGCAAGGAACCTCGTGATGCTGCGTGCATATAGCATTTCCGCGAGTGCCAAAGCTCACACAGGGCTCAAGCATTGGCAGGTGCTATCACTGCCAAGCCTGACTCGGAGTGAGGGGTGGATAGCCTAATCTGGACGTGGCCGGCCAGGCATCATCAGACGACCATTGCAGTAACAGCAGGCAAACTGCAATGGTGGACAACATGCAAACCCCGAAATATATTGATTGTGCAGGGCGCTGGCTCCTGATACTGTTGCTCATCGCACCGCTCACGGCAGTGTGTGACCTCCATCCAACAAACACAACTTGCAACAACCCTGCCTTGCAATTGACTACCACGACTGCATGTACCACGACTGCATGTGCTCTTTACAAATTAGACATGTGAAACGAACAAAGCGGCGTAGCTGTGTGCGTGGCCATATATATTCACCGGGGTCACGCATGTTGTGGCAGGTGTCGGTCTGAAAGAGGTCCACAGCTCCGCATGTGGACCATAAGCAGCGTGGACCATAACCAGCGTATGGTGAAGCTGGCGCACCTGGTGGCGGCGGGAAGCTGCATGTCACGTCTGGCAAGCACTCGGACGCCTCGATTGTGCACGTCGTGCCCGCACAGCACGTTTCCCCCGGAAAGCCACAGAATTCACATGTGCCCGATACACATTCTCCTCCGGCGCACGACCCGTCCTCGCAGCATGGTAGGCCAGCAAATCCGCAGTCTGCACAGACACAAACATGCTTTCAGAATACGCATGCGGCGGGAACGCACATGCACATGCACCTTCACTACCACCCACCCACATGCAGACGCATGCACTTCCACAGGGGGCGTTAGATGGTTGTGCAAACAGGTTGGGCATGCCCCTTCCTGTGACCCCGGGGAAAGATCGAGGAACAACACAAAATAGAAAATGTAGATCATCGTACGCATGATACGTTGTGCCTGCACAGAGGACTTTATACCATCAGTTCTTGGATCTTGACCATTGGCCATACGGTCTGAATAAGTAGATTAGACTAGAGCCGCCACCCACAGATCTAGTCGACGCAATGTAAGCATAGGTGAATACCTTGCACAGTCTTTAACAACGTCTGAGCTGACGGACCTGTGCTCCCAGTAGCAGACTGTAAGAACAAGACTATCAGTGCATATGAAACTGATCGGCGCCTGCTGGCCACGGAGGGCCGTGGTGCCTGCAGCTGCTGCCTGTGGCGTGTACGTGGGCTGTGCAATGCTGCGCTTCGCGCATTGCATGTCCTTGCTCGCTTCTAGCGCGCATTTCTGTGTCTGTGCTTTTGTTCCGACACTGGTCCATGTTTGCATATGCTCGTGCGGATAGTGGTCTTGGGACCTGTGGTAGTTTGTCTGCTTGCCTGTTGACTGCTATGTTGCCTCGGTGCTGCTGAGTCCCAGATCTATCACAGTGTAACACATGCATATGAAACTGTTGATACCGTACCTGGTGGCCCGTACACGTCCTCATAGGAGCTGGGGTCAAGAACACACAGGTTGTCCGCGTTGCAGGTGGGTGCGCTGTCATCGCCAAGAAAGAAGCCTGTGCAGGTGCCTCCAGGACAGCATCTGTCACGCAGACCCCCGCACGGCACGCAGGTTCCGCCAACACAGGTGGAGAACTGATCGCAGGTGCTGCCATCGCAGCACGGCCTGCTGGTGACGCCGCACGCTGCATGTGTACACACTCTGAAACCCTCAGCTGCAGGTTGATGTCCCCCACAATGCACACATGCAGGGAGGTACGCATTCCATTTGCGCCCCGGGGAGCTAACCAATGAAAAGTCATGATCCACCTTACCATACAACGCCGTCATGCCAAGTTCGAGGTGTTTAAGGTGTGCTAAGGGGACTGCAATATAAGCTGTCAATCCATGATTGGCATGTCATGCCAATGGTATGTCAACTCTGTTCACATAACCGAGCCGAGACGTGCCTAGCTGCTGAGGACGCGCTGACGTGGTAGCTGACGTTGACGGGAAAGTTTAATAGTGGCTGCTGTCGTCTTGCATCAACTATTATGAACTATCATGACCTGACAGCAGGCGAGCCGGTTCTAATTACACAGTGATAGATCTAGCTCCCAGCAGCGCTGAGGCATCAGGCGAGCCAGTGTGCTGCATGGCATTGTTTACATGATATTATAGCATTGGAATGCTCTGAGCGTTTTACCTGGAGGGAAGGGGGGGGCGATGCCACCTGGAGGGGGTACAACGATGGGCGGCGGGATGCCACCTGGAGGCGATGGAGTGATGGGCGGCGAGAGGCTCTCTGCCGGGAGAATGACGTTTGCAGAAGCTGTCCGGATTTGCAGGCAGACGAGGAGCCCTACGGAAAGCATGACACGCCGCGCACGAAGCAGCAGGCCCCGCTGGCTTGTATGCATCATGTCAGCACCCTACATGCATGTGCAACCTGAGCTTCTGTTGAGCACCACCTGCGGACAGTCCACGCACACACTTCCTAGAAGATACAGCTGCACGACCAAACGGCAGTGGGGGCGTGAACTGCCATCATTGCCCTTCTGCACAGACGCTAAGCCAGTGGCACTTGCAGCAATACGATGGCCGCGCCCTCTCAGGTTCTCATGGTTACCTTGATCCATCGGTGACATGTGCAGTGCAGAACGTTTCCAATCATTTGTGACCGGTGCAGGCTCATCGGGTGCAGGTGCAGATGCATACTGCTGAAATACTGTATCTCCACACACCAGCATCTCATGTTCTGCTTCTCAGAGGTGCGAACGTCCGCACCCAAACAAAAAGGGGGGGGGGGGGGAGGGGCAACTATCAAAAACGGGGGGGGACTACCGAAAACTCACCTCCCAGGGATCGGCCACAGGGGTGGGAGAACGGTCACGATCCTACTGGACAGGGGATCAGAGGGAACATGCTCACGCTCAAGCAGCTCACACAACCAGGACGACCACACACGCAGGCGCCCTTGCAGCCACAAAGCAGGCACAGCCACATACGCAGATCTTCTCTCTAAACGAGAGACTGGGGCAGATCTTTAATCAGACGCGTGCAGAGGCCACTGGCAGGGTGGGTGACACAGGACACATGCTGACTGTGTGTTTGGTGTGCACGTGGGCTGCGTGCTACTGCGTGGTGTGTGAGTGGCTAGTTCGTTCATTTGCTTGTGCGGAGAGTGGACTTGGTGCTTGCGGTGGCCGATCTGTCTGTTTGCTTGTTGCCTGGTCTGTTGCCTCGGCGCTGATGAGTCCTAGATCTATCACTGTGTAACACATGTAGTGCGCAGTTTGGCAGGTGGCTGCTGTGTGCGGTTGTTGCGCGGGTGCCGTGGTGGTGGGGTGCGGGAGTGCGCATGCGTGTGGGTGCGTGGGTGTGATTGTGTCGGCTGTGTCGGTTCGTTGTGGCTTTTCACCTGAGACAGTTGTTGCTGGTTGCTGTTGTCTGCTTTCGGGGGTTTTGGGCGTCTACTTTTCTGCCGTTGCCCTCGCTGCCGCGCTATTGCGTTCATCTCCGAGTAACACACGTACACACGTGCACCGTGCCAATGTGTACTTTGACCCTCGCATTTGCTCGTGCGGCGCGTGGCCTTGGTGCTTGCGGTGGCCGGTCTGTCTGTTTGCTTGTTGCCTGGTCTGTTGCCTCGGCGCTGCTGAGTCCTACATCTATCACTGTGTAACACACGTGCACCGTGCCAATGTGTGTTACACAGTGATAGATCTAGGACTCAGCAGCGCCGAGGCAACAGACCAGGCAACATGCAGATGAACAGACCGGCCACCGCAAGCACCAAGGCCACGCGCCGCACGAGCAAATGCCAGAACGAACTAACTCCAGCGCGAAAGCCGACACGCACACACCACGCAGTACGACGCAGGCCATGCGCACACCAAACACACAGCTAGCACCGTGCCAATGTGTACTTTGACCCTCGCTGAGGCAGTCGCGCGCTCCCGAATGTCTAGCATGCACCCGGCCGTGCAGCCAAGCTGTTGTACACCAGGAAGTTTTTGCGAGCCACAGGCGCGGCTGTGTGCAGCTGTAGAGCAGCAGGAAGCGACTGCGCATGCACACACGCACTTGCACGGCTTCGCGCAACACCGGATCCCGCCCGCCATTGTGGTTGTCGACATTTTTTGCGCAGCATCACTTAAAGCAGCTGGTACAGACCTGTGTACCCAGCAGCAACCAGAAAGCACACCTTGCTATTGCTACGATTACTGGAAGCACCGCAACCCTTTCGACGCTGCTATCTGTCTGGATCCTTTGGAGTGCGTTGCCGCCTTGACTTGAAACGGGCGCAATATGAATGTCACGCAGCATGCAGCTGCAAAGCAGGTCGACCGCTTTTTCGATGACTGATACGAAAGTTGGGCACCGATGGTGTGTATGAACTGTTACATCGAGGGGCTCCGATCCAGTGCACCAAGCGAACGTACAACTAGATTCTAGACTCACATGCTACCCAGCAGATGCAAGCCGGCCAGGCGATCACCTGGCACAAACTGCGCACCCGTAAGCCGTGCTACCCTGGACATGGTCTTTCTGATCACAAACCCGTTTCCTTTCACTGTCGCCGCACTGAACTCCCGCAAGGAGTTCTCAATCCAGCGAGCCTTTGCTCTCTTGTCGAACGGCCCAACCAACGACACTGCCAGCGTGTTGAGGTACTGCATGGCATGCGACCCTAGTCTGCCATATGTCTCGTGCACAACCGGCACCACCTTGTACGATCCCTGCACACTCTCTTTGTACTTGTTGAGTTTGAACTGCTCGCGTACGGCTGCCGCGTGCCCCTGTGCCCCCGATGCTTTCCCCACCACAGCCACCCCAGATGGGTGGATGAAGCTGACATCTAGTACATACACGTCCACGTCCGGACCATTTGCTAGGATGTCCCCCCTACTGTCGTCCCTGTAGCTGGTGTGTATGAAAGTGTATATGCGAAAATGGTCTGGACCCGACCGATGCGCGTACCTGCCCCACGCGACCGCCGGCCGTGGTGCTGCGAAAGGTGCTTCTGCATGCATTCCGATCCTGATGTCACCAACGCCACGTTTGCAGTACACATGACAGTGGCACACTGCGTGGTGTGTGCGTGTCTGCTTTCGCGCTGGCGATAGTTCGTTCTGGCATTTGCTCGTGCGGCGCGTGACCTTGGTGCTTGCGGTGGCCGGTCTGTCTGTTTGCTTGTTGCCTGGTCTGTTGCCTCGGCGCTGCTGAGTCCTAGATCTATCACTGAGTAACACATGACAGTGGCGAGGCGGCAGCCTATGAATCAGCCTCGTTGCTGTCCATAGAGGTAGTAGCTTTTACAGCTGGGGGTACGCAGCTGCAGCGGTTGCGCCCACCAATGCTCGCGGCATGTGTTACACAGTGATAGATCTAGGACTCAGCAGCGCCGAGGCAACAGACCAGGCAACATGCAGATAAACAGACCGGCCACCGCAAGCACCAAGGCCACGCGCCGCACGAGCAAATGCCAGAACGAACTAACGCCAGCGCGAAAGCCGACACGCACACACCACGCAGTACGACGCAGGCCATGCGCACACCAAACACACAGCTAGCACTCGCCGGGTCCACAAGCGGTCATCGACTCGACACTAGCAGTCTGCACGGGCGCGACAGCGTGCGCTACGGCCACGTCCGAGGCCGCGAGGCACCGGTTCCAGGATCCGTAGCCTCAGCCAGCTCGGCAGCCCGAGCGGTGTCCGGGGAGGGGCGCAGAGGAGAAACGGCGGACGTGCGCTGGGAGGAGGGAAGAGGGAGGGAGGGAAGAGGGAGGGATCGGGTGCGGGGGGGGGGGGGGGGGGTGGGGGGGCTGCAGGGTGAAATGGGTGGAGGGGGGGGGCTCTCGCGGCATGTGTAGTGGCTGCACCCGGCTGCACCCGGCTTTTACCGGTACATTTGGGACAGCGTGCGCGTGTTCCCGCCTTTCTTTGACGTCACGGTGCACGTGATCAACGATCTGCATCGGCATGCTCGGGCCATGAACATGACGAAAAAGCCACATCTGTGTACCGGTAAACTGCGGAGTCAGCATGTATCCTGTACACAGCTCAGGATTTGGAGAATCGCACAAAATCTTCGATGGCCAGAGGAGCACATGTATGATCCTAGGCCTTCTCTGTCCGGGGCCGGGGCCATCCCCGGGCCCGAGCTTGACGTCAATGCATAATATCACAAATCAGGCGTGAAGTGTGGAACAAAAACTGGGACAGACCTCTAGATCTGATGCCCGAAGCCACCGGAGGTTGTGAATTCTGGCATCTGCCGGCAGTTGCACGCAATTCCATGGCCAGCTGGTCAGGATGTACTAGTCAGATGTGACTGTGCGCAGGATGATATCGATGCATATTCACAGATATGTGTCTGAGCTGTGAATTGATCATGCTGCGTCGACGTCGGTTGACGTCAATGATAACATTTCCCTCGTGGCAGATCCATTTCTTTCGCTAAAGCCGGCCATGATGATAGTATGAGATACGTTACAGAGGTATGCGGCTGGCCATGATGGTAGTCGCTTGTAGTGCTGGCTTGTAGTGCAAGTTGTGTTGTGCGTTGTAGAGGGGGAATGCCAACATGTATGCTCATTCGCTGTCGGCCATTGCGCGTGTGACCGGCAAGCACTTCAGTGGGTTTCCGTTACTTCGCTCAAGGTTGGGCCCGCCGAAAAGTGACTGTCACGCACGCCGTCATTGACGCCCGCCGCCACCAAACCAGATTCGCACAGTCATCACCTGTCCGCGTCAGTGTTACACGGAGATGAACGCAATAGCCCGGCAGCGAGGGCAACGGAAGGAAAGTAGACGGCCAAAACCCCCGAAAGTAGACACCAGCAAAAAGCAATCACTCTCCCAGGCGAAAAAGCCACAACGAACCGACACAGCCGACACAACCACACCCACGCACCCACACGCACGCGCACTCCCGCACCCCTCCACTACGGCACCCGCGCCACAACCGCGCACAGCAACAACCACCACCGCACTACTGCCCACCCCAGCAAAACCAGCCACCACCGACCCCCCTACAGCAGCACCCCCACTCCATCCTGCCCCACTGGAGCATTCCATCACGGGCCCCCCGCACATGAGAGCCCGGGGGCGCAAGCCCCCCACAGTGCAAGGCGTACCAGCCCTCCCCCTCCGGCCGCCCGACAGGGGCCTCAGGGCGGGGCGCGAAGGGCACTAGCGGCGCCGCATCACTCCCCCCACGGTGGCTCGCGGGAAGGTTCGGCGGGCCAACACGACCAGACGCGGGGCCGGCCTGCGCTGCTGCAGCCGCGGCACCCGGTCCAGCAAGGCGGCCAGCGGCCGCCTATAGCACGTCCGACGGGACATCGTAGCCAGGCACCACCGCCCTGCCCGCCAGCCGCATACGCAGCGGAGCCGCAGCGAGGACCTGGCGCGTCACACCACGGCACAGAGTGGTGGAGAGTTCGCACATGGCATTCTGCAAGAACGCTCGCCTGGACACGGCCCCCGAAGCCGCAGCAAAGTCAGTGTGTGCGGTCGCGTGCCTTGGTTGAGCCCAAATGTTCCGACCTAGCAAGCGTTTCTGTGGACAATTCCAAGTCACAGATACATGAGATGATGGCGCCTCCGCTGTGGTACTCGCGCGTACGAGCCCGTGCATAAATTACATGGCGCTGGGCAAGCTGTCGAGGCGCGCATTTGTGTGCACCCGCCGTTGCACCCCACGCAAAACAAACAGCATAGGTGCACTCAGGGATGAATTAGATGCTCTAAAAGCCCGAAATCAGCGTCTAATTCAATCTCGTGCACTATGCTCGTGCGTGTCACAAGCCTTTCTCATCTTTGATCCAAAATGCTAACCCACAGAGCTTTGAACATTTTGAACCAATTAAGAAACTTCACTCGTTGAAAATTCTCGCGGGCGCTTGCGCTTGGGAAGTACCCTAATACGCGCACATGGTTCGTGTGTACACGCATGCTTCAGCGTTCGCGCAAGCGCTGCCGCTGGAATTTGTCAGAGCCGATGCCATCGAGCACATGCAACCTTCATCACTGTATCCATTTGACACCGACTTCATGCCGGGCCTGGACGTGTCGGTGGAGCAGTTCTGAGTGTGTATTGAGCCGTGCTGCGAGCAGCACTAGTGAATAGCGTGTGAGAATGTGTCGAGGGAAGTTTAGCGCAATACAGAAGCTGCTGTGTTTCTGTCTGTGTTACACAGTGATAGATCTAGGACTCAGCAGCGCCGAGGCAACAGACCAGGCAACAAGCAAACAGACAGACCGGCCGCCGCAAGCACTAAGGCCACGCGCCGCACAAGCAAATGCCAGAACAAACAAACGCCATCGCGAAAGCAGACACGCACACACCACGCAGTACCACGCAAGCCACGCTCTCTGTCTGTGTTGCACAGTGATAGATCTAGGACTCAGCAGCGCCGAGGCAACAGACTAGGCAACAAGCAAACAGACCGGCCGCCGCAAGCACTAAGGCCACGCGTTGTGACGGTGCCACTGATGTAGCATCTTGTGTAAGTTAAAAGCTGTACTTAAACCCTCTAAGGTCCAGCCATCACACCATAAGCTGATATAGTGTTCGGCCTGTGTGTGACTCCTGCCTTTGGCACATGTGCAATGTTGCCAGTCCCCACACACGCCAACACGCCCGTTAGAGGCCCTTGGCTTACGAGACCTGGTCATGCAACCAAGTTATCTCGTAGGCCAGTGTTGGTGACCACTTACCACAACCTCCTCTATGCTACCGTGCGCATGGTGTGAGGATGACTGTGACGTAATTCAGTGGACCGCGGCCTAAGGCCTGTGGGATCCTGAGCATGTCGTAGTCATGCGCAGGGGTTGGTGTTACACGGAGATGAACGCAATAGCCCGGCAGCGAGGGCAACGGAAGGAAAGTAGACGGCCAAAACCCCCGAAAGTAGACACCAGCAAAAAGCAATCACTCTCCCAGGCGAAAAAGCCACAACGAACCGACACAGCCGACACAACCACACCCACGCACCCACACGCATGCGCACTCCCGCACCCCTCCACTACGGCACCCGCGCCACAACCGCGCACAGCAACAACCACCACCGCACTACTGCCCACCCCAGCAAAACCAGCCACCACCGACCCCCCTACAGCAGCACCCCCACTCCATCCTGCCCCACTGGAGCATTCCATCACGGGCCCCCCGCACATGAGAGCCCGGGGGCGCACGCCCCCCACAGTGCAAGGCGTACCAGCCCTCCCCCTCCGGCCGCCCGACAGGGGCCTCAGGGCGGGGCGCGAAGGGCACTAGCGGCGCCGCATCACTCCCCCCACGGTGGCTCGCGGGAAGGTTCGGCGGGCCAACACGACCAGACGCGGGGCCGGCCTGCGCTGCTGCAGCCGCGGCACCCGGTCCAGCAAGGCGGCCAGCGGCCGCCTATAGCACGTCCGACGGGACATCGTGGCCAGGCACCACCGCCCTGCCCGCCAGCCGCATACGCAGCGGAGCCGCAGCGAGGACCTGGCGCGTCACACCACGGCACAGAGTGGTGGAGGGGTTGGTGCTGTCACATACCTTGCTGTCTTAGGTATCTGTCCGTGACAGCGCCTGTACCTTCAGTGGAGGATGAATGCACGTGAGACTTTGGACAGTAGAAGAGAGAGTGATTACACTACGATCTGTAGAGCCTATATAAGCGCTCAATCGTCTCATACGGATACGATCATAATCAATATCTGCTGGCACGCAATCTTGCATGCATTGCTCGTGCATATGGTCAGCCATCGGTGCATGGCTGCCCCATAGCCACCCCGGATCAGCACCGTGAATCCCCGCATACATGGTCACCGTAGTCCTGTGTATGCCACCATGCATGGTCACCGTAGTCCTGTGCATGGCTGGATCACGACACTCTGCCTAGACTAAGCTTATACTACCGCAAGCTGCAGTCTATCTCTAAATTTTGCTAGTGCTGGTCCTGCCAACACCTTAGTGAACATATCAGCTACCATGTCTACCGTGCTAACCCAGCTGATAGTCAACTCGTCGAGTTCTACGAACTCTCGGACCCTCAGGTCTCTGACCCTGATGTGCTTGGAGCGGTCACTAGAGATGGGGTTCACTGCTAGCAAGTTGGCACTCTTGTTGTCACCCCACAGCGTTGGCTTCACAGTCGACAAACCAAGATCAGTGCACAACTGCTTAGCCCACATCACCTCATTGGCTGCTGAACTCATAGCAATGAGGTCTGCCTCAGTTGTATCACCAGCCACAATAGTCTGCCTCTTCGAACGCCAGAACACACAGTTCCCATGCATCCGGACTACTACTCCTGACACGCTCTTCAAGCAAGCACCATTGGCGAAGTCAGCATCCGTAAATGCTTCCAACACCTCACATTCCCCATTGGAGCCACTAAAGGTCAAGCCAAAGTTTATGGTCCCTCGCAGGTATCTCAGTACGTGAAGGACACCATTCCAATGACATTTAGCACTCCCAGCCATATGCCTGGCCGGGACATTAGCCGGAAACGCAATGTCTGGAAGCGACACAACTGCCACATACTGGATGCTTCCTACGGCTTGCATAAACCTCTTATGCTCTGTGCCAGTAGCCTTCGCCTGGCTACGATCTTCCTTCAGACTAAACATTTTCTGCTTTGGTACCAACGGAGTTGGCGCCCGTCTGCACTCACTCATGCCAAATCTCTCTAGCATGTCCCTGATGCTCTTTCTGTGTGTGATGGTGATAGTGCGAGCAGCTCGATCACGTATGACCTCCATGCCCAGCACATATCCCAGCTCCCCCAGGTCACGACCCTCAAATGCCTCAAGGATCTTTCTGATGGCATCATCCATCTGCTCTCTGTGGCCGAAAATCAGCAGATCATCGACCCACAGAAAAATAAGACAACGTCCTACTTTGCAAATGAACAGTGCAGGGTCACTGGCTGCTCTCACAAAAACCACACTCAACAAGAGTTCTGCAAGCGCTTTGTGCCACTCCCTGGCAGCTTGCTTCAGACCATACAACGCCTTTTTCAGACGCCACACCATGCCAGACCCATTGTCCGGTACCGGAGGTTGTGCCACATACACTTCCCCCTCCGTGCTAGACTGGTCGGACGGGCGCTGCTGCCGGGCCTTCCTGTCCCCACAGACGGCCTGCCGGCGCTGACAGGCCATCGCGCATAGGCTTGCGTCCCCCCCCCCCCCCCCCCCCCTCCGCCCATCTTGCCCCGAGCGCCGAGCGCCCCCGCCCTCCACCCATTTCACCCTGCAGCCCCCCACCCCCCCCCCCCCCCGCACTCGATCCCTCCCTCTTCCCTCCCTCCCTCTTCCCTCCTCCCAGCGCACGTCCGCCGTTTCTCCTCTGTGCCCCTCCCTGGACACCGCTCGGGCTGCCGGGCTGGCTGGGGCTATGGCTCCTGGGACCGGTGCCTCCAGCCTCGGACATGGCCGTAGCGCGCGCTGTCGCGCCCGTGCAGACTGCTAGTGTCGCGCCGACGACCGCTTGTGGGCCCGACGAGTGCTGGCTGTGTGTTTGGTGTGCGCGTGGCCTGCGTGGTACTGCGTGGTGTGTGCGTGTCTGCTTTTGCGCTGGCGATATTTCGTTCTGGCATTTGCTCGTGCGGCGCGTGACCTTGGTGCTTG
Source organism: Ulva mutabilis (assembly GCA_900538255.1). Classification (NCBI taxonomy): domain Eukaryota; kingdom Viridiplantae; phylum Chlorophyta; class Ulvophyceae; order Ulvales; family Ulvaceae; genus Ulva; species Ulva mutabilis. The sequence goes on along the minus strand of UNSF01000028.1, from coordinate 681,819 downwards.
CGGTGGCCGGTCTGTCTGTTTGCTTGTTCCCTGGTCTGTTGCCTCGGCGCTGCTGAGTCCTAGATCTACCACTGTGTAAAACATACACTTCCTCCTCCAGAACACCATTCAGGAAAGCACATTTTATGTCTATATGCCTCGTCTCTAGATCCTCTACTGCACAGACTGATAACAGAGCCCTGAAGGTAGCATAACTGCCCACAGGTGCCCATGTCTCAAAGAAATCTACGCCCTCCAGTTGCGTAAATCCCCTGGCTACATATCTGGCCTTGAAACGCTCAATTTCACCCTGTGCTCCTCGCTTGATCTTAAGCACCCACTTGCCTGTCACAGGCTTCACTCCTGTTGGGCACTCAACCAGCTCAAACACATCATGTTCTCTTAAGGAGGTCAGCTCATCGAGCATTGCCGTGATCCACTTCTCACGATGAGCACCACGCATGGCCTGCTGCACCGTTGGATCATCTACTACGGCCTCGACCCTCTTCCTCACGGTAGCTGCACGCCTGGACTCACAAAGGCTAGCAGTAGGGCCACCGTTTGGAGTCACATTCTGTCCCGTCGTCTTTTCTGCATCAGGAGGCACACTGTCAGCTGCAGCTGACACTCCATCAGACAAGTCACCGACGTCATTCTCATCATCATTCATTACTGTGGGGCTCGCAGCATCACTCACATGCTCACGTGCTTCCTCCGGGAAAATGCGCTCAACAGCAGCATCACTCACAGTTGCTCCCACAGCATGGACAGCAGGTCTTAAGATTTTGCGAATCAAGTGAAATTGCTTTGGAACCCATCGAACCCTCACCTCATGTGGCGGATCCAGACGTTCTCCGCTGCCCCTCGCGGCACTTGGTGCTGACTCTCCCCCTGAGCCATCACCGCCTGTCGCTATTCCGCTAGGCACATGCCGTAGCTCGCCTTGCCCCTGGCCCTCAGACCCAGCTATATGCCTTGGCTCATCATATCTGTCACGGTCATCACGCCCTGACACCGTGGACCCGCGGTGACTTCGGCCGCCGCCGTGACCGTCAGCTCGCGCCGGTGGGGGTGGCTCACTCAGCTCCTTGCCCATCGACCGCTGGACTGGCTCCGCTGAACGCGAGCGGGATCTAGACTCAGACTCAGAGTCATCCTCACCTCCATCACTAGACTCAGTATCACTCACTTCCTCATCAGTTGGAAGCGGATGGATATCACAGTCCCCTATGTGCAGCACAGCCCTATCCCTCGTAGGGATTGTCTCTGCAGGCCTAAACTCGTGGTGTAGAGGCCCAGACGGCTGGTTTGCTGTATCATGGTCCCAGTGTGCTACCGCTGCAGCATTGTCAGCCGCTGCATGATCGCAGCGCGCTGCCACCACTGCCTCACAGATTTCTGGTGTGTGCCAGCGCTCATGTCGCGCCAGCAGCTCTGCACCCAACACTCTAGGAGAAAACTCGGGCTCACCCTCAGGTAGCTCGTCTTGCGGTTTGAAACGCCTATGCAGCGTTCTTCTTGGTTCCCAGTGTTGATGACCCAGACCCGGATGCTTTCCCTCAGCCCAATCCACATTTCTGCCCCTCTCTGGCATCATGTGTTCACCACTGGCTGGTGGACGCACTGCCCGCACACTAGTGCTCTTCACCCACTTCTTCATGTTGGGCAAGAACTCAGCTTCCGGCACTACATTGGTGTACTGATCGGGTAGGATCTCGAACTCACTCAGCTCATAGTTCTCTAGCACAACTGGGTCCGCCGTAGCCTCCCCAGCCATGTGAAATCGCTGCGCGAAATCCTTCACTAGAGCAGGTGGAGCAGCCGTGTGCCTGTACATCCGCACTGCTCCCCCATTCCCACGCTTCACGTAAACCCTGTCCATGTGAGGACCTCCACCCGGTCCCATATAGGCACCGAGGATTCCTCGCGCTTCCAGGTGCCTGAAGTGCTCCCTCCTTGGATACACATACATTGGACACCCGAAAGGCTTCACCTGTGCCACCACGAGACGGAAGTCATCTTCTTTGACCTTCCTAAACCACAACAAGAGCAAATGCCAGAACGAACTAACGCCAGCGCGAAAGCCGACACGCACACACCACGCAGTACCACGCAGACCACGCGCACACCAAACACACAGCTAGCACTCGCCGGGCCCACAAGCGGTCGTCGACGCGACACTAGCAGTCTGCACGGGCGCGACAGCGCGCGCTGCGGCCATGTCCGAGGCCGCGAGGCACCGGTCCCAGGAGCCGTAGCCTCTGCCAGCCCGGCAGCCCGAGCGGTGTCCGGGAAGGGGCGCAGAGGAGAAACGGCGGACGTGCGCTGCGAGGAGGGAAGAGGGAGGGAGGGAAGAGGGAGGGATCGGGTGCGGGGGGGGGGGGGGGGGTGTGGGGCTGCAGGGCGATATGGGTGGAGGGGGGGGGGGCTCGTGGGGAGGGGGGGGGGGGGCGACATGCTGTGTGGACCAGAGCATAGGTGCCATGGGAGTGAAATCTGAATGCTGATGGAGCAAAGGCAGATCTTTTGTGAGGGATATCCAACATACAGAAATATGCTATAGTGATCTGCTGGTGAAGGGTATATAAGCGTTGTGCAAGGTCAGTGCAGACATCGTGACTTAACAGATGTCTGCTTCGACCAGCGCACAGGTGAGCTGCCTATCCCTGATCCATGAATGTGCCTTTTGTCTGTGCCTATGTGAGCGTGGTATGTACATGCTACATTCAGTGGGTATGATGCAGGTGCTCAGATGCAATGCTCGGATGAAACCCGGTGACGTAGATCATGCCATAACATGTCAACACAATGCCGACTGCTGGAGTTGCGCCACAATATTGCCATTACGGCTTGGCGCCGTCGATTAAGAGCGGCAGGGGTGTCCACATCAATTGAGCCTGTGATGCGCAGCCTGGACAGACGCTACAAGGACGACAATAGGGGGGACATTCAAGCAAATGGTCCAAACGTAGATGTGTATGTGTTACATGTCAGCTTCGTCCATCTATCCGGGGTGGCTGTGGTGTGGAAAGCATTATGGGCAAAGGGGTACGCGACCGAAGCTTGCGAAAAACTCAAACTCAACAAGTACACAGATAGTGTGCAGGGATCATACAAGGTGGTGCCGGTTGTGCATGAGACATATGGCAGACTAGGGTTGCGTGCCATGCAGCACCTAAACACGCTGGCAGTGTGGTTGGTTGGCCATTCAACAAGCGCAACTGGTTGGTTGGCCATTCAACAAGCGAGCAAAGGCTCGCTGGATTGAGAGTTCCTTCCGGGAGCTCAGTGCGGTGACAGTGAAAGGAAACGGGTGTGTGATCAAAAAGACCATGTCCACGATAGCACGGCTCGCGGGTGCGCAGTTCGTGCTAGGTGATCGCCTGGTTCGGCTCGGATCTGCTGGGGAGCATGTGAGTCTAGAATCTAGTTGTATATTTGCTTGATGCATTGGATCGGAGCCTATCGATGTTGGAGTGCACAGAGAATCCATTATTCGCAGAAAACTAATTTTCAATTGCCCAATGCATGCTATGGGTGTGCGTACATTTTCTGAATCCAGGACGTGAAACTCCAATCCACAGACGAGACAATCATGAGCGCGTACATATCTTTCCGAGAGAACAAGAGTGTCAGTGGCCTCGCAAGTGGCAAGTGCTCTAATGGCGAAGGGGCATACGTGGTGCAGGTTTGACACGGAGCTTTGTGTGTTACACGGAGATAAACTCAATAGCCCGGCAGCGAGGGCAACAGAAGGAAAGTAGACGGCCAAAACTCCCCGAAAGTAGACACCAGCAAAAGGCAATCACTCTCCCAGGCGTCAAAGCCACAACAAACCGACACAGCCGACACAACCACACCCACGCACCCACACGCACCCGCACTCCCGCACCCCTCCACTACGGCACCCGCGCCACAACCGCACACAGCAACAACCACCACCGCACCACTGCCCACCCCAGCGAAACCAGCCACCACCGACCCCCCAACAGCAGCACCCCCACTCCATCCTGCCACACTGGAGCATTCCATCACGGGCGCCCCGCACATGAGAGCCCGGGGGCGCACGCCCCCCACAGTGCAAGGCGTACCAGCCCTCCCCCTGCGGCCGCCCGGCAGGGGCCTCAGGGCGGGGCGCAAAGGGCACTGGCGGCGCCGCATCACTCCCCCCACGGTGGCTCGCGGGAAGGCGGGGCGGGCCAGCACGACCAGACGCGGGGCCTGCGCTGCTGCAGCCGTGGCACCCGGTCCAGCAAGGCGGCCAGCGGACGCCTATAGCACGTCCGACGGGACATAGTGGCCAGGCACCACCGCCCTGCCCGCCAGCCGCATACGCAGCGGAGCCGCAGCGAGGACCTGGCGCGTCACACCACGGCACAGAGTGGTGGAGAGTTCGCACATGGCATTCTGCAAGAACGCTCGCCTGGACACGGCCCCCGAAGCCGCAGCAAAGTCAGCGATCTTATTCAGGTAGGCGAACACACCCGTGCCCACACGGCCAAACGTCTCATGCGACAGGGACACGAAGCGACATGCGCCTGTGCCGGAGCGGCCGTACTTGTCTCGCTTCCGGTCGTCCATCAGCTGGGCGGCAGCGCCTGGCGTGTTTGCCGCGGCGACGACCCGGGAGGGGGCCACCGGACAGGTCACGCACACATCGGCCACAACGGTGTCGCAGGGCAACATCACAAGCAGATCACCCCGTTCCGGGTCGCGCTGCGAGCGGGGGGGTAGCGGCCGGGCGCAAGCCGCGGCCGCGCGGCCCCGTCGACCCTCGGGCAGGCGTCGCGGAGCTTTGTGTCATCTCTGTGGAGATGAACGCAGCAGCCCAGCAGCGAAGGCAACACCGAGCATGCAAACAAAGCAGCAGGCAGGCAGATCCTATCAACCGTCCGGCGGCATTCACAGGTTTGTGAAAGGAATTCACATTGTGCATGAAATCACAAGACACGATCTATCGCAACAATCGCACATGTCACGGACAGCCTGCAGGCGCTGACAGGCCATCGCGCATAGGCTTGCATCATGCCCCCGCCCGCCCCCCCCCCCCCCCCCCCCCCCGGCCCCCCCGACACCCATCTCGCCCTGCGCCCCCCTCCACCCATTTCGCCCTGAAGCCGCCCCGCCCGCCCCCCCCCCCCCCCCCCCCCCGCACCCGTCCCTCCTCCTCCCTCCCTCTTCCCTCCTCCCAGCGCACGTCCGCAGTTTCTCCTCTGCCCCCCTTCCCGGACACCACTCGTGCTGCAGGGCTGGCTGTGGATGCAACTCCTCGGACCGGTGCCTCGCGGCCTCAGAGATGGCCGTAGCGCGCCCCGCGCGCCCGTGCAGACTGCTAGTGTCGAGATGGCGACCGCTTGTGGGTACGGCGCGTGCTGACTGTGTGTTTGGTGTGCGCGTGGGCTGCGTGGTACTGCGCGGTGTGTGGGTGTCTGCTTTCGAGCTGGCGCTAGTTCGTTCTGGCATTTGATCGTGCGGCGCGTGGCCTTGGTGCTTACGGTGGCCGGTTTGTCTGTTTGCTTGTTGCCTGGTCTGTTGCCTCGGCGCTGCTGAGTCCTAGATCTATCACTGTGTAAACATGTGACACCAGTGCGCAGCATATGCATGGCCATCACGCCATCCACGTCAAACTGATGCTTGCCACCCTAACGGCACCGCACTCCAGCATCCACCAAATCGCACTCACGGGCGTTGATGAGACCAGTCTGCGCACCGTGGGGTGCACCTGAGATGGGTGATCCCTGACCTCCCGACGTCGAGATTTACCACGTACGACCCCATAAGTCGGGATTATTTCACAAGGTCGGGATTTTGTTTCGAAGTTGGGTGCAGGTGTTTGTGAACTGGGTGTGGTCAGCCTTGTTGTGACAGTTTCACCCCATTCACAACCTTGTTAGCATGTGAAACAGCTGCATACAAGCCAGATATCGACCACGACATGAGTTTCGGCCATTCAATGTTGCCATTTCGTAGGAAACTATCTAATTCTCGGTGGCAGCTTGGTGAACCACTGTCCACAGTCTGCTTGCTCGAATTACGTCTGCAGTGGCTATCCGACCCTGTTCATTTTCAATCGCACGAAATAAGATCCAGAATAGTAATTAGTGCAACACTGCCGATGGGTGCTCATGCTGCGTGCGGTATGCTGCGTGACCAGTTGCGTTGAAGGGAGCTGTCAGTGACGACTGCAACCTTGGACGTCGCCGCCCGGGCCATGCCGCGATACCGGAGAGAAATGAAGTCATCGCATAATATGGTATTCATTTCTCACATTCTGGCTTTCGGCGAGATTCGCCGGCAAGGTGTGCGTTGCATTCGATGGCGCCATCTCCGACCCGTGACCATCCGCAATAAAAACAGGGGACTTTGCATTTGTTTGTTTTGCAACTCGCATCATGAAATGTGAATTAGCGAGCGTTTTGAGTGGTTGAGACTATACAGCGCTTTGCGCCTTGCTGCATGTACCTCTGCATGGCAAGGTAAGTACTGGCAGCTGCAGTGCGCGGTGGGTCACAAGGTCAAAAACAAAGAGTGGACGCTCCAATAGCCGTCAGATCGATTTTCAGAGTTCTGAGAAGTTCCCACATCCGCAATGTTGTCTTCTGATCATATGGCGCCCTCAAACCCCGCATCGGGTGGGTTTTAGGCTTTCGGCCCTACAGGTCGGGCGAAAATTCAGGATTTTTCAGATCGGGCCCGATAAGTGGGCATTTTCGGCTGGTCGGGCCCGATCACCAATCCCAGTGGTGAACCATCGGTGCCAGGCAGGCTGCTCATTGCGCTCCCGCGTCCCAACACGTCCTGCACGCTCACTGGCATATTCGGCATGTGTCTTCGACACTACAGGGCTCGAGTTGGTGACAGTGGTGCATGCGATCGTAGACGGCATCGACCGTGGTAAGACATGACCATGCTTCGGCACTCCGTCCGTCTCGATCTAGCACCAGGCCCGCCTCATGCATCTGTTACACTGTGATACATCTAGGACTCACTAGCGCGGAGGCATCAGAGCAACCAACAGGCAAACACACAAACCACAGGCCCTAGGGAGGGGCCACTTGCCGCACAAGCAAGTGCTAGAACGGACCAGCGCCGGCAGGAAAGCAGACACACACGCACACACGCAAGTAACATACGAAGCGAACGCAGTACCGCGCAGTATTGTGTAGTTCACAGACACGCCAAACACAGGCCGCGGGCACCGCGCCCGCCAGACGCCGATCTGACCGCAGCAGTCAGGACAGGCGCGTTGCCGTGCGCCGCAGCCACTGCCGGACCACAGCCGCCGCCGCGGCCATAGGCCAGCTGTCTCTGAGGCAGCAGCCCATCCTCTGGCGCGGTCACCGTGGTACGCGCCATGTCCAGGGAGGGACTGAGGGGAAGAGGCATAGGCGCGGGGATCGAAGGGACGAGGGAGGAGGAGGGCCGGGGGACGAGCGGAGGGGCAGGCGCGGGCTTTGGGCGGGGGGGGGGGGGGGAACCGTGCAAGTCTACGCGCGATGCCACACCAGCACCGTCAGGCCGTCTGTATGGACAGTAAGCTTAGGCCAGGCAGCAGCGCCCGCCCAACCAGCCTAGCGCAAAGGTGTGCGGGCGCTCGCGCTTGGCACGCCAGCGCTTGGCACTGCGTGTGCAGGCAGCATTGCCGGCTGTGCGGCATGTTTATGATAGCCCGGCCCCTGCCAACGCCCGGGCCTCCGACCCAGGCAAGAAGCGCCGCATGCCGCAGCGTGCTCGGCCGAGCAAACAAAGGCGCACGCTGGACTGCCCTGCGCGATCCTCTGCATGCTTTGAAGCAGGAGAGCAATGCCCAGACGGGGGACGCCGCGTGTGCCGACCTGGATCGCCTCTGCTACTGCTCTGGCTCGCCCGGCTCGGCTTGCAACACGGCCTAGCGCGGCCCCGTGACAGGCCTTGCGGACGATGATTCGCAAGTTGGTGTGATGCTGCGGCTGAGTGAGGCACATCTGTCCCCCCTGACTCTGGAGGCGACCCCGGCGGCGACGCCCCGTTCGCAATGCCTCCGGAACTCTCCCAACCACACATTACGATGCGGTGTGGAGCCGCCTGGCAGAACACCCCAGCCATTGTCCAGTGGCGGCCACCTTTCGTGCCAATGTGCATCACCTGCCGCATGAATCGAAAATGCAGCAATGGCAAGGATGTGCATGACGGGCATGTTGTCAACAATCGACACAAGATTCAGCATCATGACGCTCACCACATGCAGCAGCCAGAGGAGTAGCACATAAACGGCACACTGTTACAGCGGGTCAGACGATCATCTCTGGCATGTTCATGTGCGTATTATCAAGTCGCATATGGTGAACAAATCAGTTCCTCAAACGAGGACAGCGCCGCCGTTGCCCCACGCATCGCCCTCTCCACGCCCTCTACACGGCACTCTGGCATCGCGAGGCACCGAAGGTGCCTAAGCCCTTGAACCAACCCGGCCAGGGGTTGCACGTCCCGATCGAGACGAATCTGTACCTCCAGCTCCGCCAGCCGCAGCTGCGGCAGCACTTTCATACACATATCTGCCTGGCTCACCTGAAACTCTCCCATATTCAGCACCCGCAGCCCAGGCATTCGCAAGAATGCTTCAAGAAGCTCGTTTGTGATCAGCACGGCCTCATTCAAGGATACGACGTCCCACGTCAGGTGTTGTAATGATTGCATACCGGCTACTGCCTGTGTTAGACTCTGGGTGTCGATAGGGTCGGAAAACGAGTCCAGCAGTAGGTACAGGCATGTCAGCCGGGTCAACTGTGACAGGCCCCTTATGCCCCCCATACTCTGTGCCTGCTCCCGGTTTGCGGAGCTCCACCACTTGCAGCCCGTCGCCTCGATGGTCAGCGTGCGCAGCTGCTGCAGCGCAGTCACATGGGACAGAATCGGCCAGAGGGACTCTTCCGCGCCATGCGCCCACACGGACAGCGCAGTGACATTGGGAAACAGCGGCACATAAACATCGACGCCATGCTGCCACGGCTCGTCTTGGCCCTCACCCATTGCATGCACAAACAAATCAAAAGTGAGGTGACTGATGTGCGTCGCAGCAAGCAGCGTTGCCACAAGCTGCCCGCCCTCCTGCACAGCACTGACAGGCACATGCAGCGCACGCACTTGCGGCAACTGCACAACCGCCCGTACGACAGCGATCACAGACGCCAAACTGGGCTCGAGCAGTACCGTGTTGTACCGATCGGTATGGCCAGCACGCAGCTCAAGCTGCGTCAGCTGTGCCAGGCTCAGCAACACCCCGGCCAGCGCGGTGCATGGAGGATCCGCCTCAGCATGGTCCCTCCGGATGGGGACCTTGCAGGACAGCCGCCGCAGCAGGCGCAGGCTTGACAGACTGGCCAGCAGCGTGGCTGCGCCGGCCTGGACCTTGGACAGCTCATCTACGCTATCGATGGCAGTGCTGCTGAACTCGAGGTCCAGAGACGTCAGAAGCGATAGCTGCTGCATGCTAGCAGCCAGCGCGTTCTGCTGCAAATGTGCCGGCGCGTCTGGCCTGCCGGCTTCTGCATCGTGATCAGAGTCGGAGTGAGTGCACATCTGCACGACAAACGTGAGCTGCTCCAACTGCGTGAGCGCGGCCACCGTGGCAGCCACGACCTCGGAGTCTTCGGCCGTTATTTGGCCCTGATCGACGTCCACCTACGCATACGGGAACATTTCACCTTAGAGTTCTCGCTAGTGAGGTATTCTGTGGCGGGCGCAAGTGTGTGCCTGAAAAGCTGATGGCGCTGCCGTGTGGATTTGTTGTGGTGTCGTGTGCACCTACTCGGTGTCCGCTGGGGTGCACACGACACCAGCATTGTGCATGGGAGCATTGTACATGCCAGTAAGGACCTGTCGCTGGGCATGCCACTGTTGTGTGCTGTATGCTTGTCCGGGAGTTGAACCGGCGCCCCAGCGTGCACAAGCCACTGTCCGGCATCACATCGCTCAGCCTGTGTGGCACCGGGCTGTCAAGCGACGCCGCCACCGCCATCGCAGGCTCGCTGCCGTGCTTCCCAGCCCTCCGCACCCCCGTCACTTATATCACGTCTGGCACAGCAGACACGAGTGACAGATAATCGTTCCGCCCGCAAAGACGTCCCATTCACATGGCTACCATGATTGGATCGTATTCATGTAGAGCATGAAAGTCATGGATTTCCGGAGGTCGCGAACAAACCATGTCATACACACATGCATGCCGGCCCCGCGTCAAGAGAGCAAAGGCTCGCTGGATTGAGAACTCCTTGCGGGAGTTCAGAGCGGCAACAGTGAAAGGAAACGGGTTTGTGACCAGAAAGACCATGTCCAGCGTAGCACGGCTCACGGGTGCGCAGTTTGTGCCAGGTGATCGCCTGGCCGGCTCGCATCTGCTGGGTAGCATGTGAGTCTAGACTCTAGTTGTACGTTCGCTTGGTGCACTGGATCGGAGCCCCTCGATGTAACAGTGCATGCCGGCCCCGCGTCTGGTCGCGCTGGCCCGCCCTGCCTTCCCGCGAGCCAGCGTGGGGGGAGTGATGCGGCGCCGCCCGTGCCCTTCGCGCCCCGCCCTGAGGCCCCTGCCGGGCGGCCGGAGGGGGAGGGCTGGTACGCCTTGCACTGTGGGGGGCGGGCGCCCCCGGGCTCTCATGTGCGGGGGGCCCGTGATGGAATGCTCCAGTGGGGCAGGATGGAGTGGGGGTGCTGCTGTTGGGGGGTCGGTGGTGGCTGGTTTTGCTGGGCTGGGCAGTAGTGCGGTGGTGGTTGTTGCTGCGTGTGGTTGTGGCACGGGTGCCGTAGTGGAGGGGTGCGGGAGTGCGCATGCGTGTGGGTGCGTGGGTGTGGTTGTGTCGGTTGTGTCGGCTGTGTCGTATCGTTGTGGCTTTTCGCCTGGGACAGTGATTGCTTTTTGCTGGTGTCTACTTTTGGGGGTTTTGGCCGTCTACTTTCCTTCTGCTGCCCTCGCTGCCGGGCTATTGCGTTCATCTCCGTGTAACACACATGCATGCGCTGGATCGAACATTGCCGTTACGGCTTGGCGTCGTCGAGTAAGAGCGGCAGGTGTGTCCACATCAATTGAGCCTGTGATGCGCAGCCTGGACAGACGCTACAGGGACGGCAGTGGGGGGGACATCCTAGCAAATGGTCCGGACGTGGACGTGTGTGTACTGGATGTCAGCTTCATCCACCCATCTAGGGTGCCTGTGGTGGGGAAAGCATCGGGGGCAAAGGGGCACGCAGCCGCCGTACGCGAACTGTTCAAACTCAACAAGTACAAAGAGACTGTGCAGGGATCGTACAAGGTGGTGCCGGTTGTGCACGAGACATATGGCAGACTAGGGTCGCATGCCATGCAGTACCTCAATACGCTGGCAGTGTCGTTGGTTGGGCCGTTCAACAAGAGAGCAAAGGCTCGCTGGAGTGAGGACTCCTTGCGGGAGTTGAGTGCGGCGACAGTGAAAGGAGACGGGTTTGTGTTCAGAAAGGCCATGTCCAGGGTAGCACGGCTCATGGGTGCGCAGTTCGTGCCAGGTGATCGCCTGGCCGGCTCGCATCTGCTGGGTAGCATGTGAGGCTAGACTCTAGTTGTACGTTCGCTTGATGCACTGGATCGGAGCCCCTCGATGTAACAGTGCATGCGCTGGATCGGAGCCCCTCGATGTGACGTTGCATGCGCCCGATGACAATTCGTGCCTGGCTTAGAATGTGATCTGCGCAGGTGTATCTCGTAGCTGTGGGATGGGAAGTGCGATGGTGCCTGGGATGGGCTCGCCTTTGATGTTTCTGAATCACCACATGACCGTGCTTTGCATAGCGATGCGACGTTACGCTATGCTCTCTGGGTTCTGGAGCCGTTCGTCACCAACAGCTCGTTGTGTGTGTGTGAGGAAGAAGCCCTAGCTGCGGTTGAGACAGAGCTGCAAGAAAGAGATGGTGCACTGGGATTGATGGCGGATGTCTACGAGGTGTTCCCGACGTTTGTTTTCCCGAAGTTTGTTGATGGTACCATTACGTGTGGTGGAGGCCCTTGGCCACCTCCTCAGCCATGTGTGTGTTGGCTTGAGTACTCTCCTACGTGAATGACTTTCGTGATTACAACTGGATCGGAGCCCCTCGATGTAAGAGTGCATACGCCCGATCTGACCTGCATGCATGTGCACTGAAAGTACAGACACACACTGCCTGCAGGCAGTGCATGCTTGCTGTTCTGTTGCAATTACATCCTGCACTGGAGCCTCTCACAGGTATGCACTGGCATTTCCGCTGGATTTCCCCCGCCCGCCAAGTACCTGGGGCCAGCCTGCTTAATTACGCGGGGATGAACGCAAGAACCCGGCAGCGAGGGCAACAGCAGGAAAGCAGACGACTAAAACCGCGCAAGCAGGCAGCAACAAGCAGCAACAATCCCATGCGAAAAGCCACAACGAATCGACACAGCTGACACAACCACACCCACGCAGCCACTCACGCAAACTCCCCTGCACCTCACCACCGCGGCAAGCGGCCAGCGTGCTGAGTAGTATGCTTCCACCTGCGGGCGGTTCACGCCCCTGTAGCTGGGGCTCCGGACTGAGCAGGTCACGGGCCTCTTGTTGCAGTGCCCCTTGATCACAACAGCATGCTTATTCAAGCCAACCAAAAACTTCTTGAAGCAGGGCAGCGCCGCTATAGCGCGACACAGTGCCCTCTCCAGCCCCTCTATAAATAGCTGCTCTGGCTCAATGTCGCCACGGCCATCCGGCACCGTGAGGAATCGGAGGTGCCTGAACCCCTGGACCGGTAGCCAGGGGTCGAATGTCCCGCGGGTGGCGAACCTGCACCTCCAGCCCTGCCAGCAGCAGCTGTGGCAGAATTTTCATACAAATATCAGCCTGACCCGCCTGGAACTCTCCCGTGTGCAGCACCTGCAGACCAGGCATTTGCAAGAAGGCTTGCAGAAGCTCGCTCGGGATCGGCACAGGCTCACTAAGGGACCTGACATCCCGTGCGAGGTGTTGCAACGTGGTCATAACGGCCACCGCCCGGGCTACGCTCTGGGAGCCTACAGGGCCATCTCGATCTGAAGTCGAGCCCAGCATCAGGTACAGGCATATCAGTCGGTTCAGCTGTGACAGCCACCTCAAGCCACCCACACACTGCACCTGGTCGCGCTGTGCCGCGCTCCACCACTCAGAGCTCTGCGCCTCCATGATCAGTGAGAGCAGCTGTTTCAACGCAGTCATATGAGAGAGGATTGGCCAGAGTAAGTCTTCTCTGCCATGTGCCAGCACGCACAGAGCAGTGACATTGGGGAACAGCGACACACGCACTTGCACGTGGAGCTCTGCTGCCAATGGTCTGGGACCTTGCCGCGTGCGCGTACAAACAAGTCAATCGTAAGGTTACTGATGTGGGCCGCAGCCGGCAGCGCTGCCACAAACCGCCCGCCCTCCTGCACAGCACTGACGGGAACGTGCAGCACACGCAGCGGCGGCCGCCGCACAGCGGCCCACACGACTGCGACCAGAGACGCCAAGCCGGGATCGAGCAGCTTGTTGCGAAACCAGTCGCTGAGGCCAGCACGGAACCCAAGCTTAGATAGCTCTGTCATAGCCGGTAACGCCCATGCCAACCCGGTGCATGGCAGATTCTCCTCACTGTTCTTCTCGATTGGGAGCTCGCAGAACAAGCGCCGCAGTTGCCGCAGGCTGGAGAGGCTGGACAGCACGCGGGCTGCCCTGACCATGGCCTTGGACAGCTCGTTCAAGCCGTACTTCAAGTTTGCCATGCTCATGAATTGAAGGTCCAGAGACGTCAGGAGGGCCGGCTGCTGCACGGCAGCGGCCATCGGGTATTGCTGTGCATGAGCCAGAACCAGCGCGTTTGCCTTGTGTCCAGCTGCAGCTGCATCATCCGCAGAGTCATATCTGATTGTAGAGTCAGTGCACATCTCAGCGACGATGCTGAGGTCCTGCAACTGGGTGAGCGCCGCCACCGCCGCAGCCCCGCCAGCGGCTGCCTCGGCCGGAACGTCCAAGTGGTACATCCCACGCAGCTGCGCACGCAGGTGCAGCAGGCCGACGCGCAAGGTGATCAGACTGCGCAGGAGACACAGCGGCATGCATGCAGGCCGTGCGGAGCTGCTGGCGGTGGACGACAAGGTGCTGCAGGCGCACTACCAGAACGAGGCGATTGACCTGTCAGCGCTGCTCACGCCTGCCGCCGACCTCCGCCCCGGCGCCGCGCAGCGCTGCATGACGACGCAGGACCAAGGTCTTGACAAGGCATTCACCACGCTGCTCCTCGAGGGCGCCGCCCCGGCCCTCGCCGCCGCCGACCCCGCCGCCGCGCTCGCCGCCGAGCCACTAGTGATCAAGAACGTGCACCATGCGACCGGCACGCATCTCTCGTACGATATCTCCACGCGGTTTGGTGAGGAGTGGCTGCCCACCGGCTCCATCTGCGTCAATCTCTCCGGCCACACGGGCCAGTCCCTCGGAGCGTGGCTCGCGCAGGTTGTCTAGATCAGCCTGACCGGCGGCGCGAACGACTATGTCGGCAAGGGCCTGTCCGGCGGCGTGGTTGCCGTACGAGCGCCGCCAGAGTCGCCGTTTGTCGCGGGGGACCAGGTGATCGTCGGGAATGTCGTGCTGTACGGCACGATCGCCGGTGACACAACGGCCGCGAGGCTGTCGCCCACGCCAGGGGAGGTTCGGCACAAGGTGCAGCTCATGTCGAGGGACTGCAGCGTGGTGCAGGGTGTAATGACAGGCGCAAGCTCCCGCATGGCGTCCAGTACGATGCGGTTTCCGCTGAGGTCGAGGGTGTGGAGAGGCGGGAAGCACGGCAGCGCGCCTGCGACATCGGTGGCGGCGGCCGCTGATATCCTGGTGCCGCGCAGGCTGAGCGATGTGATGCCGGACAGTGGCTTGAGGAGGCTTATACAGAGGGAAGGGCGCCGGCGAGTGAGATGCTGAACAGGTGTGAGAGGGTGGCTGCAGTGTGGAGTGCAGTAGGCATGAGATCGATGGGAATGGGGTGCAGGTGGAGGGAGTTGTGGGTGGCGTTGGAGGGGTGGTGCGCGCGGAGGGTAGTCATGTGGATGGTGGCGGGGAGGTGATGGAGGGTGTAGGTTAGTGGGACACGGCAAAGCTTGTTCTTCTGGAGGCTGGGGGGCAGGGCGGAGATGGCCTGTGTGTTACACAGTGATAGATCTAGGACTCAGCAGCGCCGAGGCAACAGACCAGGCAACATGCAGATAAACAGACCGGCCACCGCAAGCACCAAGGCCACGCGCCGCACGAGCAAATGCCAGAACGAACTAACGCCAGCGCGAAAGCCGACACGCACACACCACGCAGTACGACGCAGGCCATGCGCACACCAAACACACAGCTAGCACTCGCCGGGTCCACAAGCGGTCATCGACTCGACACTAGCAGTCTGCACGGGCGCGACAGCGTGCGCTACGGCCATGTCCGAGGCCGCGAGGCACCGGTTCCAGGATCCGTAGCCTCAGCCAGCTCGGCAGCCCGAGCGGTGTCCGGGGAGGGGCGCAGAGGAGAAACGGCGGACGTGCGCTGGGAGGAGGGAAGAGGGAGGGAGGGAAGAGGGAGGGATCGGGTGCGGGGGGGGGGGGGGGGTGGGGGGGCTGCAGGGTGAAATGGGTGGAGGGGGGGGGCTCTCGGGGCGGGATGGGCGAGGGGGGGGGGGGGGGGGGGGGGGGCGACGCAAGCTTATGCGCGATGGCCTGTCAGCGCCGGCAGGCCGTCTGTGGGGACAGGACGGCCCGGCAGCAGCGCCCGTCCGACCAGTCTAGCACGGAGGGGCGCGGCCGCGCGGGCTTGGCGCGCCAGCGCGCGGCACAACGTTGTGGACAGGTCGCGCATGGCATTGAGAAGGAAAGTACGCTTTGACACCGCCCGTGTCCCGCGGCAACCTCCGCGACCGTCTGGAGGAAGCGGTACGCGTCCCGTCCAACCCTGCCATACGTCTCATGCACGAGCGGGATGAACTGGGCGGCACCTGTGATGGCGCCATATTTGTCGCGCTTTTGCCGTGCGCCCTTCTCGGCGGTCGCGCCAGCCTCACGTGACGCCCCGCGCACATGCGACCTGGCAAGCGGGTGCATCACCTTCACGTCCAGCAGCGCCATGCGCGTGGTGAGGAATGCCAAGAGGTCGCCGCGCTGCGGAGGCCGCTGCGATCGGGGCAGCGGGGGTGCGGCAGGGGGCGCTGCCTCTCGGTCAGAGGCGAGGGGCGCGTCGCGCGTCGGGGCGTGGGCCGCGGCGGGGGGGGGCGGTAGCGGCAGTAAGGGTAAGGGAGGCCGGAGCCGGGGCTTGGGTGCCATGAGGGGTGTGGGGCACGTCCGAAGCCTGGAGGGCCTGCGAGAGATGGGGTGGGGGCTGGACCGGCGCGGCATCGGCTGGGGGGTCCGGTGGCGGCGGCGGCGGCGGCGGTGACTGCGGCGGCGGCGGCGGCGGCGGCGGGTCTTGCTGACACGGCGCGGCCGGTGCACTCGCAGACGGCGCAGCCGGCGGGCGCGGCTGGTGGCGACTGCCGGCTGCCGCGGAGGGGGAGCACGCGTATGCCCCCGGGGAGCTTGCCAACGTGCGGCTCCAGCGATGAAGCGATCGACGCGCGCATGAGCACCCGCCTCCAAGCCACGGTGATGAGGTCGTGCTTTAGGACTGAACTTGCCCATAGCTGTCCGCATATGACACTGTGTGTACCGGACGCAGCCACGCGGCCGCAGGGGCAGGCCTCATCCGACTCCAGGACGGGTAGCAGCGGCTCACCCAGCCGCAGCAGCACGGCCACCTGGAATTCATGGTCGGTCAGGCCCGTCACCGGGCCGGGGCAGGCAGTGAGGAACGCCGAGGCCAGCGAGCCAGAGCAGCTGAGGAGGCGAGCGAGATCAGCGCACGCTGTCTCCGCCGATTGGGGATTCGGACCGTGCTTCAGGGTCTCGAGATAGTCGCGCGTGGCGGTCCAGCGCGCGTCGGCCTCCGCCCGGCTGAGCGCGCTCTGGAGCTGCGTCATGCGCAGCTTCGAGCCAGCGTCAGACGCCCAGGCGTCGGCTGGGGTCGGGCTGTCTGAGATTCCCTGCACGGCCGGCCATGCCTTCCGCAAGCGTGCGAGGCGGGCCTGGTGCTGGACCGCGGCGTCGCCGCGGAACGGCTTGCCGCCGTCGATGCCGTCCGCGAGCACCGCGTGCGCAACTGCTGCCGACGCGAGGCGCGCGGCGTCAGCAACGTCGGCTGTGTAGTGTCGCAGACCCATGCCGCCATGTCTATGAGGGAGCAAGGTGGCCTGTGTGCGGCGTGGGGATTAGTGACTGGATTGGTGACTGAATTGGGATTGTTGACTGGTGCAGGCATGCAATGCTGACAGTTGAAGGGTAAACGCGATGACTGTACGTGCTGTAGACTCATTCCAGGTTGCCACAACTGCAAGGCATGCCATGGAGCGGCGTCATCTGAGATTGACGACTGCTGTACGCTTGGATGCATGCATTGAGCTGTGTGCGGTGAGGAGAGCTGCTTCAGATGCAAAGCACAATGGCTCACGGGTCAGAACTTGTCGCAAGGGCACGCGCAGTGGACGGCAGCTGGAAGTGGAAAGGGGGGACTGCAACTCCAAGAGCCGCATTGCGCATAGCGGGCACTACAATGGACCAGCGCTGACTCTTCTTGTTCCGGGCTCATTGCACCAGGGGCAACAACCCACGCATGCCCACGGGACCACAGGAATGGTCATATGCTCGAGGTGGCAGTGGGCATATCGTGGCAGCTGCATGGAATTACAAAGCAGCTGTACCTGAAGAGTTTGATTGCATCAGCCGGAGTGTATGACGACGTATCTGGAATCGTGTGTGCGACTGTTGCAAGCCTGCTAATCTATGTTCCTGCGATTCATCCATTCTGATCAGCGATGTCACTTCGGATGGCAATACGGACATGCAGTCAGTGTGACCAGAAGACAGGTGTAAGTTGCTGACGTGCACCTTCAACGCGGAGCCAGCAGCACTGCAGTGCACTGTTGCATTGGGCACATAGTGTCCCTGGATGGACAGAGGGTGATGATATGCAAATATTGTCAGAGCTGCCAAGCGGGACGGGCAACGCCAGCGCTGCAGTGCTCACTCTGGAGCTCCACGGCGAAACAGCTGCGCACGTGCTAGGACCAGCTGGCTGAACCTCCGAGTCGTATACCGCGACCAAATATATCTATAGCTCATAGACCAGAATCTAGCATACATCGCAGCAATATTTGCATGCTTCATCTTCTGTTGAGTGCTGATAACAAACGTTCCTTGCAAGCAACAGAGCGGCGGATCGAGCACTTCGAGCGAGGCGCAGTGCGGAACCAGTGCGAGGACTAGAAGCTGAAGCGAGATATCAGATATTCACATGAGCTCGTCACAGGGGCCGGCGAAGCTTAGGTGCTTCGTGTAGTAGCATCGCTTGCTTCGCGATGTAGCGCGGATGCAGCTGCAGAGGTGGGAACGCAGGCCTCAGGTGCGTGTCGTTGAGGAATGCCCAAGCGTACAGCATAAATGAGGACCCCTGTCATAGACCATCAAGCTGAGTTTCTACTGGTGTCAGCGTTTGCTAATCGCAGGGCTGTCCTTCCAAGCGGTAGTGCGACTATCTCACTTCGCAGGATCTATGGAATCGGACCCGACTCCGAGGGGACAGCAGATCGCAAAGGTTGGGCCTATCTCCGGACTTGCTGGTTCTTATACATGCGCTGCATGTGCGCTTTGTTCGCTCGCAAAGTATAAAGCTGCCGAATGCACGGATCTCAGGAGTCCATCTTTCAAGTGCACAATGCAAACCACGCTTGTATACTGCGTATAGTCTGAATCTCTGAAAGTGTGTAGCTCCATCTTCAGCCGACACTATCAGAAGCCCATATCCTCGCTGGCGTGCAACAGTGGCGAAGGGGCACACGCACGCATGGTGTAGGTCTTCACATGAGTCCAAACGCAGCTACAGCTGCCCAGTAGCGAAGGCAACGCCAAGCGAGTGGGTGGCAGGCAGGCAGTCAGGTCCCACTTTGCGGCCAGCGGCACGCATATGTTCACAAGGAGTTGACAAGCTAGTTTTCCCCCGGCCCCGGGTAGCGGAGTGGCAATGCATACCGGAGGGAGCTTGCGGACAGCGCGTTATACTAAGAAAGAATAGATACGTTACAGATGTATGCGTTACACTACATCCGGCCCGCCCTGCCTTCCCGTGAGCTGCCGCGGGGAGAGCGATGCGGCGCTGCCCATGCCCTTGCGCGCCGCCCTCAGGCCCCTGCCGGGCGGCCGGAGGGGGAGGGCTGATACGCCCTGCACTGTGGGGGGCGTGAGCCCCCGGGCTCTCATGTGCGGGGGGCCCGTGATGGAGTGGTCGAGTGGGGCCGGATGGAGTGGAGGTGCTGCTATTGGGGGGTCGGTGGTGGCCGGTTTTTCTGGGGTGGGCGGTAGTGCATGCACAGTTTAGCAGGTGGTTGCCGTGTGCGGTTGTGGCGCGGGTGCTGTGGTGGTGGGGTGCGGGAGTGCGCATGCGTGTGGGTGCGTGGGTGTGGTTGTGTCGGCTGTGCACGTGTCGGTTCGTTGCGGCTTTTCACCGGCGGAGATGAACGCAATAGCCCGGCAGCGAGGGCAACAGAAGGAAGGTAGACGGCCAAAACCCCCCGAAAGTAGACACCAGCAAAAAGCAATCACTGTCACATTGTAGGTGCATGTGCGATTGACCACGCGTTCGGGCTACATGCAAGCCCGCGCGGGCATGCCAGGCACCCCATTGGCTCTGGAATTTCGGACGACCGGGCCAATGGCGCTGATTTGACAAAGCATCGTATACCTTGTCAGAAAATCATCAGTTGTATCATTGCACAGCTGTTAGTATCTGCAAATTGTACGTGCGCGCTCCTCGTGCAAGATATTTCGGCGTGCAAGAGAATGCTGTCAGTCGCAGCCCGGCCGATGTACGCGATGTCCAACATGACTATGATTAAGCACAAGCATCCGGAATACGCCACAATTGCATGTGAATATGTCGGTGTCCAACGTATGCTCTTTTGTCGCACAATTAGTCACGAGCCAATGCAGGTCGGCCTTGTGGGCCAACAGCTTTACCCCCTGCCACCAAAGCTATGTGCCATGCGTCAATTTCCGTGAACTGCATGTGGTTATGACCGGTAGCTGTTTGGCTGTGAGGCAGGTCCCATGCAGTTCGAGTTCGAGGGGACAGCTCAGGTCGCACTTCCGCCTGTGAACACACGTATGCATGGCCAACGCGAAATGTACGATGCTCATCATCAAGGTGGGCTACCGCTGCATTTGCCTCGTATGCTCATCACAAGGACACTCGTTATGGCGGCATCCGCACTGCACACGACGCTGCAGCCACCAGCCTCTCGTCGTACATCATGAGCACCCCTACGAAACGCTGGCTGCAACGCCTCCGCGCCTTCCTCCCCCCGCTCGCCCCCCACTACAACCTTTGCGGCGTGTACGTCCTCGTCAGCCCGTGCACGCGGAAGTTCTACATCAGCAAGACGAACAATTTCAGGCGTCCCCTCTCAAAACACCTGCGCGCGAGTTCGCGCACGACCATCCGCTCAACCGCGTCGGTACACCGCTTGATGCGTGGTGCAGCTTGCAGGCGCATGCGAGCGCGCCTCCAGGCAAGATTCGGGTTCGACCTGAGCATCATCCAAATCCAGCTGCCTGCGGCTAGGTTCATTACGATACGCCACATACGCCACTGCATCCTTCGCGCCCTACGCTGTGGCGAACGCATCTCGCGTTTGCCCGCCACTTCATCAACACGATGCGCGTCAAGTTCGCGTGAACTGCGCCGTCGAAGGTAGCCGCACTTTGAGTCCGTGAGGCACTGGTGGACATTCGCGCGCCCTGAGAGTGCACATGCATGGACTTGGACCTCCCCCGAGGCCCCGAGGGCCAAGTTGCCTTCCGTGCCTCTGACCCCTCCAGCCCTGCCCCTGCCGTCTCCTTCTCCGCGCATACTCACCCCGAGCTCCGCTCTGTTACAGCCGCGCTGCCTTCTGCGTGCCATCGCCGACGTCATGCGCCAGCTCTCTGTGCAACTCACATAGCCGGCAACGGCGACCATTGCCACCATACCGTCGCACAGACAGCTCCTGCGGTCCCAACCTGATTCACAGCAGGGCTGCCTGACCTAACCGGCGCTGCAAACAGACTCTGACAAGCTCGTCGCGCTCCGCCTAGTCCCAGTCCCACTGGACCGCAACAGCAAAGGCATATGGCTCGGGTGCTCGTCACACTACGTCTCCCGCCTGCATGCCCTCTTCATCGGCGACCCACAGCACTACAAGGACGGTGGACGTTTCGCCAGGATCATGTTTTCCCCGGGGTAACCCAAGACGTCCTGGGGACATCCTAGGAACACTGAGTACATCCCAGCGGTGGACACATGGTCATGGACTAATGCAGGTCTTCCTACCGGATGATCCATGACTCCTGGCCATGGTGACAACATGACCTTATCAGATACCCCAGGATCCTGGCCAGGACAACCAGGCCATGAGGTCCTGATGTGATGATGGCAATTATGGGACATCCTGCAGGCACACATGGCAGCGCCATGCATGGAAATGGTTCACCCGCAAAAGAGATACATGATTGAGGGATCTACTGATACAGGGTTGACATCTCATCCTGCTCACTATTGCGCCACAACTCAATGTTGATGTATATGTTAGAGTCAATGTATATATACTGTTTATGCTTGTTCTTGGGCCGCTCCAACTACCCAGCACCGTCATAAAGCAATGCGATGTCCCGTGCTAGGTACGATGCTATACGTCAAGTCCCCTCGTGGCCCCTGTGATGTAAATTGTCACGTGTACGACTGTTTAGTTAAACTCCACACGGCCGTGCACGACTCAACGGATGCAACATGTAGACCACCTTTGGATCACTGGATGACCGTTATACACCAATCCATTCGCTCAGATAGTCACCCATTTTCCAGTCGCTGTTCACCACTCACCCTGGCGGCCGTGACCCCATAGAGACCAATCCTCCGTTGTTGCATCCAGTAGTGTCATGCTTATGCCAATCCAGAGTGGTTCATACTTGGGCCCGGATCTTCGATACGTTTGGACCAATGCATCAAGACAGTTAGCCTGTGATGAAGGGATGAGATGGCCGCTGCGAGTATGTACCCTTCACTGTTCGTACGGTGCACGAGCAGTGTCCATGGGCACGCAAGTGTGGCTGAGGTGCCACGGGGCCCGCAGGTGCACTTGCGCGCCCCGTGGCTGGAGGTGCACATGGGCACGCAAGTGCACTTGCGTGCCCTGTGACTGCAGGTGTTACACGGAGATGAACGCAATAGCCCGGCAGCGAGGGCAACGGAAGGAAAGTAGACGGCCAAAACCCCCGAAAGTAGACACCAGCAAAAAGCAATCACTCTCCCAGGCGAAAAAGCCACAACGAACCGACACAGCCGACACAACCACACCGTGTGACTGCAGGTGCGAAGAGGTGGAGCCTCGCGGGCACGCAAGTCCACTTGGGTGACCGGCGCGTCAATGCCTTCAGGTGACCCTGCATGCAACGCGGTGCTGGCCTGAATGGAATGTAATACTCCGCTACACTGTCAACGCTGAGTTGGCCCCGTTCAACCGTGCCAGCGTCAGAGCTGTAGAGCGACGTGCACGCCTGCCCCGCGCGGGTTCGAAAAACGGACGGTCGGTGGCCGTCAGTAATCACTGCCTGAGTCCATACTTTATAGTTTGGTGTATGCAGACAAATGGTGTTTGCATCTTGGGGCGCTGTTTGCTTGTTAAAGCTGACCGCGACCTCACGGCGCCGTATGGGCTGTCACCCAACAAAAGCGCGCCGACCACACGAACTATCCGGCACATCGCCTCAACTGCTACTCGCCTGGAGACTCAGCTCCTCTATAGCTCCCAACAAAGGCAGTAGAAAACTCTTCACAAGGATATTGCGGGCGTGCGTGCGGTTGCATCCGTTTGATTCTACGCAACAACGATCGTGATCCGTCGAATGGATCTGTTGCGGCAACAGGACGACTATGTCGGCAATTAGAATAGCACTTGGGATATACGGAGACGGTGTAGCCCACAGCCCGGGATACGTATACGTCCCGTTGAGGACAGTGGCAGCTGGGACTGGGGACACACCGACTGCCGTGGAGGACGAAACCTCTCAGAAGAACCGCTGCTGTATCTTCATTACGAATCGGATAATCCCTATGCGGTGTTTCTCCTTCGGCATAGACTCATGCAGTGCTGATGCACTGACATGTCAATCGGCACCGACACCTACTGTCTTGCACTTACAAGCCCGTGCGAAACATCATGTCGCACGAAGAGACGTATACTACGGACCTGTGTAATGTTGCAATGTGTGGTGTTGCCTGCCCGCGAGCGCATGTTCACTGCCGCAGCTTATGTACGGCACCGCGTGCTGCCCGGGTGTCCCGGGAAGTCGAATTTTCAACATGGCCTCGCCACCCGACTTGACGGGATTCCACTGCCTTGCGCAGCCATATCAGTTGCACGTGGAATCCATGCGGAGGGCCAGAGCACATACTGCCAATACTATCCAAGTCCATCCCACAGGCCCAGCCACAGCCTGCAGTCCGAGCTAGACCAAATTCACGGGGGGATCACGGCGGGAGTAACCACGACTCTCTTATACCTCACTATCGCCTCTCATCAACTATGTCCATGCTACTCCTTCCTCAATCACGCCCATGGCCGCAGACTACACACACAACATGCACGTGCGCACTGCCACATGCAGCTCCTCCCAGACATGCCTAGCACTGCGTCCACGCCCAGACACATTGGCCCACCTGGGTGGGGAGGGTCCTGGGGTGGGGAACCTGTAACCTGTAAGTGGGGAAGTTGGCAAATTTCTGGGAACTGTTCAGACTCGCAATCTGACGAGTATTTGGTTCATGATTCAGTGTGGTATGATGTTCTGATGTTTCATCTGGATTAAAACGCTAATGGCTGCGTTGTTTTGGATTACAGGCCTCTCAGCTGCCCTGGGACTCTGGGTCGGGGAAACCACATGCACTCGTGTTAGCGGCCGATATACCTCACCGATTTGATTGCATCCTTCACGGAGTCGCAACGTGGGACGTCCGGATAGCCCTGTTGGGCAGGTGACCCGTTGCGGAGCATCCGATTCCCGTCAATGAACGAAGCCTCGCGTTCGAAGCGGCGGTGTGGATCCTGTTCAGCAGTGTCACCGCTTGGAGATCATATGATATACCTATGTTTCCAATGGTTTGGCGCGCTTGGAGTGCAATTCCCGCGTACGTATAGCGGCGAGGCAGATTGGGCACATCGCCTGCGCACGCTGTGTGCCCTAGTCCGCGCTTCGCTATGGGCCGCATTCCTACGAAGACAAAATCCATGTGTGCGCTACATGACTCACCAAAGTCTCATTGCTTGCGTTACTGCGCTCTTCGGGGGCGCAGAGGGCATAAGTGCGCCTAGGGCACATCGCATGCGCAGCCTGTGTGCCCCGTCCGAAGCCCCGATGCTGCGGTGTTTATTCTTGTCACGCACACGCTCCGATAGTTGTGCCAAGACGCTCAGAAACATCGCAGGCCTACTTCAATATCATCTATATACAGCATCGACGTTACCGCGAATCAACATGCAGAGTCCCCAAAGAGTCCCCAGGCTGAAACGTTAACAGGTTCCCCACCTTCACTTCCCCACCCGGGGTGGCGAACTTGGTCGTGAACACTGTAAGTGCATGTCCTGAGATGTGTCTAGGCATCACCCGGCACAGAGCGCTGTAGGGCGGTGCAGCCCAGACACTCAGCATGCGCGTGCTTACTGCCACATGCAGCACCTCCCAGGCACGCCTAGCGCATCTCCTGAGATGTGTCTAGGCATCACCCGGCACAGAGTGCTGCAGGGCGGTGCAGCCCAGACACACTGAATGCACGTGTGCAGTGCCGCATGCAGCACCTCCCAGGCACGCCTAGCGAATCTCCTGAGATGTGTCTAGGCATCACCCGGCACAAAGCGCCGCAGGGCGGTGCAGCCCAGACACACAGCATGCGCGTGCTTACTGCCGCATGCAGCACCTCCCAGACATGCCTAGCGCATCTCCTGAGATGTGTCTAGGCATCACCCGGCACAGAGCGCTGTAGGGCGGTGCAGCCCAGACACTCAGCATGCGCGTGCTTACTGCCACATGCAGCACCTCCCAGGCACGCCTAGCGCATCTCCTGAGATGTGTCTAGGCATCACCCGGCACAGAGTGCTGCAGGGCGGTGCAGCCCAGACACACTGAATGCACGTGTGCAGTGCCGCATGCAGCACCTCCCAGGCACGCCTAGCGCATCTCCTGAGATGTGTCTAGGCATCACCCGGCACAGAGTGCTGCAGGGCGGTGCAGCCCAGACACACTGAATGCACGTGTGCAGTGCCGCATGCAGCACCTCCCAGGCACGCCTAGCGCATCTCCTGAGATGTGTCTAGGCATCACCCGGCACAGAGTGCTGCAGGGCGGTGCAGCCCAGACACACTGAATGCACGTGTGCAGTGCCGCATGCAGCACCTCCCAGGCACGCCTAGCGCATCTCCTGAGATGTGTCTAGGCATCACCCGGCACAGAGTGCTGCAGGGCGGTGCAGCCCAGACACACTGAATGCACGTGTGCAGTGCCGCATGCAGCACCTCCCAGGCACGCCTAGCGCATCTCCTGAGATGAGTCTAGGCATCACCCGGCACAAAGCGCCGCAGGGCGGTGCAGCCCAGACACACAGCATGCGCGTGCTTACTGCCACATGCAGCACCTCCCAGACATGCCTAGCGCATCTCCTGAGATGTGTCTAGGCATCACCCGGCACAGAGTGCTGCAGGGCGGTGCAGCCCAGACACACTGAATGCACGTGTGCAGTGCCGCATGCAGCACCTCCCAGGCACGCCTAGCGCATCTCCTGAGATGTGTCTAGGCATCACCCGGCACAGAGTGCTGCAGGGCGGTGCAGCCCAGACACACTGAATGCACGTGTGCAGTGCCGCATGCAGCACCTCCCAGGCACGCCTAGCGCATCTCCTGAGATGAGTCTAGGCATCACCCGGCACAAAGCGCCGCAGGGCGGTGCAGCCCAGACACACAGCATGCGCGTGCTTACTGCCACATGCAGCACCTCCCAGACATGTCTAGCGCATCTCCTGAGATGTGTCTAGGCATCACCCGGCACAGAGTGCTGCAGGGCGGTGCAGCCCAGACACACTGAATGCACGTGTGCAGTGCCGCATGCAGCACCTCCCAGGCACGCCTAGCGAATCTCCTGAGATGTGTCTAGGCATCACCCGGCACAAAGCGCCGCAGGGCGGTGCAGCCCAGACACACAGCATGCGCGTGCTTACTGCCACATGCAGCACCTCCCAGACATGCCTAGCGCATCACCTGAGATGTGTCTAGGCATCACCCGGCACAGAGTGCTGTAGGGCGGTGCAGCCCAGACACTCAGCATGCGCGTGCTTACTGCCACATGCAGCACCTCCCAGGCACGCCTAGCGCATCTCCTGAGATGTGTCCAGGCATCACCCGGCACAGAGTGCTGCAGGGCGGTGCAGCCCAGACACACTGAATGCACGTGTGCAGTGCCGCATGCAGCACCTCCCAGGCACGCCTAGCGCATCTCCTTAGATGTGTCTAGGCATCACCCGGCACAAAGCGCCGCAGGGCGGTGCAGCCCAGACACACAGCATGCGCGTGCTTACTGCCACATGCAGCACCTCCCAGACATGCCTAGCGCATCTCCTGAGATGTGTCTAGGCATCACCCGGCACAGAGTGCTGCAGGGCGGTGCAGCCCAGACACACTGAATGCACGTGTGCAGTGCCGCATGCAGCACCTCCCAGGCACGCCTAGCGAATCTCCTGAGATGTGTCTAGGCATCACCCGGCACAAAGCGCCGCAGGGCGGTGCAGCCCAGACACACAGCATGCGCGTGCTTACTGCCGCATGCAGCACCTCCCAGACATGCCTAGCGCATCTCCTGAGATGTGTCTAGGCATCACCCGGCACAGAGCGCTGTAGGGCGGTGCAGCCCAGACACTCAGCATGCGCGTGCTTACTGCCACATGCAGCACCTCCCAGGCACGCCTAGCGCATCTCCTGAGATGTGTCTAGGCATCACCCGGCACAGAGTGCTGCAGGGCGGTGCAGCCCAGACACACTGAATGCACGTGTGCAGTGCCGCATGCAGCACCTCCCAGGCACGCCTAGCGCATCTCCTGAGATGTGTCTAGGCATCACCCGGCACAGAGTGCTGCAGGGCGGTGCAGCCCAGACACACTGAATGCACGTGTGCAGTGCCGCATGCAGCACCTCCCAGGCACGCCTAGCGCATCTCCTGAGATGTGTCTAGGCATCACCCGGCACAGAGTGCTGCAGGGCGGTGCAGCCCAGACACACTGAATGCACGTGTGCAGTGCCGCATGCAGCACCTCCCAGGCACGCCTAGCGCATCTCCTGAGATGAGTCTAGGCATCACCCGGCACAAAGCGCCGCAGGGCGGTGCAGCCCAGACACACAGCATGCGCGTGCTTACTGCCACATGCAGCACCTCCCAGACATGTCTAGCGCATCTCCTGAGATGTGTCTAGGCATCACCCGGCACAGAGTGCTGCAGGGCGGTGCAGCCCAGACACACTGAATGCACGTGTGCAGTGCCGCATGCAGCACCTCCCAGGCACGCCTAGCGAATCTCCTGAGATGTGTCTAGGCATCACCCGGCACAAAGCGCCGCAGGGCGGTGCAGCCCAGACACACAGCATGCGCGTGCTTACTGCCACATGCAGCACCTCCCAGACATGCCTAGCGCATCACCTGAGATGTGTCTAGGCATCACCCGGCACAGAGTGCTGTAGGGCGGTGCAGCCCAGACACTCAGCATGCGCGTGCTTACTGCCACATGCAGCACCTCCCAGGCACGCCTAGCGCATCTCCTGAGATGTGTCTAGGCATCACCCGGCACAGAGTGCTGCAGGGCGGTGCAGCCCAGACACACTGAATGCACGTGTGCAGTGCCGCATGCAGCACCTCCCAGGCACGCCTAGCGCATCTCCTGAGATGTGTCTAGGCATCACCCGGCACAGAGTGCTGCAGGGCGGTGCAGCCCAGACACACTGAATGCACGTGTGCAGTGCCGCATGCAGCACCTCCCAGGCACGCCTAGCGCATCTCCTGAGATGTGTCTAGGCATCACCCGGCACAGAGTGCTGCAGGGCGGTGCAGCCCAGACACACTGAATGCACGTGTGCAGTGCCGCATGCAGCACCTCCCAGGCACGCCTAGCGCATCTCCTGAGATGTGTCTAGGCATCACCCGGCACAGAGTGCTGCAGGGCGGTGCAGCCCAGACACACTGAATGCACGTGTGCAGTGCCGCATGCAGCACCTCCCAGGCACGCCTAGCGCATCTCCTGAGATGAGTCTAGGCATCACCCGGCACAAAGCGCCGCAGGGCGGTGCAGCCCAGACACACAGCATGCGCGTGCTTACTGCCACATGCAGCACCTCCCAGACATGCCTAGCGCATCTCCTGAGATGTGTCTAGGCATCACCCGGCACAGAGTGCTGCAGGGCGGTGCAGCCCAGACACACTGAATGCACGTGTGCAGTGCCGCATGCAGCACCTCCCAGGCACGCCTAGCGCATCTCCTGAGATGTGTCTAGGCATCACCCGGCACAGAGTGCTGCAGGGCGGTGCAGCCCAGACACACTGAATGCACGTGTGCAGTGCCGCATGCAGCACCTCCCAGGCACGCCTAGCGCATCTCCTGAGATGAGTCTAGGCATCACCCGGCACAAAGCGCCGCAGGGCGGTGCAGCCCAGACACACAGCATGCGCGTGCTTACTGCCACATGCAGCACCTCCCAGACATGTCTAGCGCATCTCCTGAGATGTGTCTAGGCATCACCCGGCACAGAGTGCTGCAGGGCGGTGCAGCCCAGACACACTGAATGCACGTGTGCAGTGCCGCATGCAGCACCTCCCAGGCACGCCTAGCGCATCTCCTGAGATGTGTCTAGGAATCACCCGGCACAGAGTGCTGCAGGGCGGTGCAGCCCAGACACACTGAATGCACGTGTGCAGTGCCGCATGCAGCACCTCCCAGGCACGCCTAGCGAATCTCCTGAGATGTGTCTAGGCATCACCCGGCACAAAGCGCCGCAGGGCGGTGCAGCCCAGACACACAGCATGCGCGTGCTTACTGCCACATGCAGCACCTCCCAGACATGCCTAGCGCATCACCTGAGATGTGTCTAGGCATCACCCGGCACAGAGTGCTGTAGGGCGGTGCAGCCCAGACACTCAGCATGCGCGTGCTTACTGCCACATGCAGCACCTCCCAGGCACGCCTAGCGCATCTCCTGAGATGTGTCCAGGCATCACCCGGCACAGAGTGCTGCAGGGCGGTGCAGCCCAGACACACTGAATGCACGTGTGCAGTGCCGCATGCAGCACCTCCCAGGCACGCCTAGCGCATCTCCTTAGATGTGTCTAGGCATCACCCGGCACAAAGCGCCGCAGGGCGGTGCAGCCCAGACACACAGCATGCGCGTGCTTACTGCCACATGCAGCACCTCCCAGACATGCCTAGCGCATCTCCTGAGATGTGTCTAGGCATCACCCGGCACAGAGTGCTGCAGGGCGGTGCAGCCCAGACACACTGAATGCACGTGTGCAGTGCCGCATGCAGCACCTCCCAGGCACGCCTAGCGAATCTCCTGAGATGTGTCTAGGCATCACCCGGCACAAAGCGCCGCAGGGCGGTGCAGCCCAGACACACAGCATGCGCGTGCTTACTGCCGCATGCAGCACCTCCCAGACATGCCTAGCGCATCTCCTGAGATGTGTCTAGGCATCACCCGGCACAGAGCGCTGTAGGGCGGTGCAGCCCAGACACTCAGCATGCGCGTGCTTACTGCCACATGCAGCACCTCCCAGGCACGCCTAGCGCATCTCCTGAGATGTGTCTAGGCATCACCCGGCACAGAGTGCTGCAGGGCGGTGCAGCCCAGACACACTGAATGCACGTGTGCAGTGCCGCATGCAGCACCTCCCAGGCACGCCTAGCGCATCTCCTGAGATGTGTCTAGGCATCACCCGGCACAGAGTGCTGCAGGGCGGTGCAGCCCAGACACACTGAATGCACGTGTGCAGTGCCGCATGCAGCACCTCCCAGGCACGCCTAGCGCATCTCCTGAGATGTGTCTAGGCATCACCCGGCACAGAGTGCTGCAGGGCGGTGCAGCCCAGACACACTGAATGCACGTGTGCAGTGCCGCATGCAGCACCTCCCAGGCACGCCTAGCGCATCTCCTGAGATGTGTCTAGGCATCACCCGGCACAGAGTGCTGCAGGGCGGTGCAGCCCAGACACACTGAATGCACGTGTGCAGTGCCGCATGCAGCACCTCCCAGGCACGCCTAGCGCATCTCCTGAGATGTGTCTAGGCATCACCCGGCACAGAGTGCTGCAGGGCGGTGCAGCCCAGACACACTGAATGCACGTGTGCAGTGCCGCATGCAGCACCTCCCAGGCACGCCTAGCGCATCTCCTGAGATGTGTCTAGGCATCACCCGGCACAGAGTGCTGCAGGGCGGTGCAGCCCAGACACACTGAATGCACGTGTGCAGTGCTGCATGCAGCACCTCCCAGACATGCCTAGCGCATCTCCTGAGATGTGCTGCACGCAGGCACCCCAAGTCGCAACTGGTTTGCACTGCCTAATGTCCACAGCGTTGCAAAACACATGTGGTGCCAACCTGACGGCATTGCGGGCCAAAGCTGCGCGCTGAGTTTGGGCACCCCACTCCTCATCGTCGCTGATGCCAGGCATCCCATCATAGCGTTGGTAATTGTCGATGGTGACTGCAATGTTGGTCTCGCGGCCGGTCCCACCGGCTGGGCAGGTCTCAAGCTGAAGGCTTACGCAGCGGCCATATGCATGACAACCCGCAGAGCAGGCCTGCATTGGACGGGTTGTCATGCTCGGATAGTTCTTGTGGGCGCACTACGAATTCAGGGTGAGCTCGAGCATGGAATGGACCTTGTGGCCTTGGAAGGCCAGCGGATACAGCATGAGATATCATGTACATGTTGGAGACTCGGATGTCGGACAGCACCCACAGGTGGGACAGCACCCTCATCCCCAACATATTTGTTCTGTTACTAGTACTACTCAAGGGTGACCTACTGGGTAGCGGTCATGATCACAGTGATCCCCAGACTTCAGACTCTTCAGAAGCTCAGCTGGCGCAAGAAGTACGTCGGCCCTCCAGTACTAGTAGTACCCAAACTGTCCAATTTCTCAATACAATTACCTTGCGCGGTAGCTAGCGCTCCTGCTGTCATGGATACATGTAGAGTGATATCTGTCCGATTTGCATGTGCCCATGCGCTGTGCATGCACAGATTTCATGCCAGTGGGCATGGTCTAGATCTGGTGTAGTTGGCTGCAGGTCTGAGCCTGTACATGTGCACGTGGCGTCTTGCTATTACAGGCACACTCTCCCCCGAGGGAGCCATACAGGAATTGAAATAAAAAGTACTTCAGCTGTTATAATATATTTGCCTCAATGCGCTGTCGGACAGTCCGGAAAGCACCCAGCTGCATGCGCACACTCTCCACCGAGAGTACGTGCGGTCGTCATTTCGTCGACGCTTGCTGCCAGTGCACCATGGTCATGGATAGCCGCAAAGAATAAGCATCAACTGGCTCGGTATGCAAGGGCTTGGTCAGTGTTCATGTTACATAGATGCTACGGGCATACCTCTCAGATCACGCGTCGTGCACGTGAGTGGCACATCCACCGGTGGCCACTACTCACGAGATAGACCGAGGGCCCCTTTTGGTTGAACTAGACTGCCGCGGCATGTCGTACTTGTGCGCCGCATCGGAGACCGCCTTGCAAGAAGACATCCACGAGTAAGATCCATGGTACGAAATACTTGATTCCTGAGATAGTTATGTTTGGAGGTTCTCGTCATAGCTCGGTTCTCGGAGTGTGTCAGACGCCAAGCCTTCTGTGGGGCAATCCGCTGACATCTTGCACTGGTAGCGCGCTTGTGAGCTTTATTTCATTGATATGAATGTATCTGGATGTTGTATACGTATTTCTGGAATGCGCCTGTGCGGAGGCTCTGTATCTGGACCCGCAAAAGGTAACACCACGCATCCAATTGCTATGCGTCGCCAGGTATCCGGAGAAGGTGATGACGTCCAGAGAGAGTCCTGGCTTCAAGCTCATCCAACGGAGCGTTTCAGAAAGTGGTCATATCTGGAGATAGCCTGTTCAAGGCTGCTGGTACGTAACGGTGCGCCCACCCTGTCCATCGAAAGCCGGGCTGCTCACCAGCGTCCCCATCCACAGCACAGCGTTGACGTGAAGTACGGAGCCATCACCCACACTATGAGAGCAGGATGAAATGGTGAGCCATCCGGTCATGATCAGCTCGCTGACGGAGGATGAATATTAATCGATTTCCGTTTGTTCGATTGCGTACTCAACGTTGACCGTGTGAAAAGTGAATGCAGACGCCATTCGGCTAACAGCGAAGATACATAACAAATACAAAGACATCGGTAACGATAGATTTAATGCTCTGCTGCCGGTGGGACTCGCCGTGAGGGCAACTTGCCCTTGAAGGGACAAAAGGCTGGGCGAGATATCTGGAGCGTGCGTCCCCAACTGCGTGTCACGACCCAATCATATAAAACATGACCACTAATCGAGCAGGCGTACAATACCGGTTAACTCACGGGCTGCCAGCTCGATCCATCGGGCCTTGCGTAGGCAGTCGACCTGCATCACCCATCGTAGCTGTCGCGATCAGCACGCGTACGTGCACATGCGATTAGTTTTGCACCATGGCCATACACAGAGTCGTTTGCTTTTGTCTGCTTTCGGGGGTTTTGGCCGTCTGCTTTCCTGCTGTTGCCCTTGCTGCCGGGCTGTTGCGTTCATCTCCGTGTAACACAGAGTCGTTTGCACTGCAAATGCTTTCAATCACGATTTCATGGATTTATCCTATACAAACGTGACATGTTTGATGTATGGCGATGCTCTCAGCTTCGCTGCGGCTGCTGTGTGTTGCACTGTGATAGATGTAGGACGTCGGTGGCGGCTGTGCAATTCGGATTCGAAACTTCGTCACGCGCGCAGTACCTCGTACATAGATATAATCCGTGATACATCGTGATTTATTTCGGGAGAGATTGTCTCACGTACCTGTATGTGGCTGGGTCAGCTATATAGTCAGCTATATATGGCCAACTGTCGAGGCGGTATGTACATCGTGAGTGGAGCGCCAAGGTAGATTTCGGTGCCTTGTGGCTGCAAGAGCACGCAAGTGCCCTGTGGCTGCAGGTGCGCAGGGCCACGCAAGTGCACTTGCGTGCCCTGTGGCTGCAGGTGCGCAGGGGCACGCAAGTGCACTTGCGTGCCCTGTGGCTGCAGGTGCGCATGGGCATGCAAGGGCACTTGCATGCCCAATCGCTTGTGGCGTGCGCGAGCATGAGGGTTCACTGCCACCAAGGTATGCAATTGATGCAGCTGATTACAAACCGCACACAGGCGGAGAGTAGCCTTGGTGCTTGCGGTGGCCTGTCTGTCTGTTTGCGTGTTGCCTGGTCCTGGTCTGTTGCCTCGGCGCTGCTGGGTCCTAGATCTATCATTGTGTAACACACAGGCAGCCATTTCTTGTTACGGCCATGCATATGCGGGATCAGGTGGATCGTGTGTATGTCAGCAATGCCCATCCACCAATTGCAGTGTGTTCCTAATAGGCCTCTAGCAGAACTGCTATTGGATCCTTAAGACATGCTCGTGTCATGAACCATCATGATTGAATGATTGTGCTCAAGGCACGCTTGTGTCAAACACCATTGTACCACAACTGGCTCCTTGTTTTTGGAGAGCGCATTCGCATTCAGGGTACTATGCATATGACTCAGACCTTTGTGAGCAATACTTGCGTGTCAGGTAGTCAGAGTAGGAAGCGTTTCATCACCTTGCCTAGTCACATGCTGCAGCGGCAACGCTGACTGTGGCCAACGTGCTTGAGCTTGTGCCCTGCTCTGTTCGCTCGGCGCTGATTAGGCCTTCAGCCATCACAATGTGACAGTAAGATGTACCTTTTGCACAGATATCTCACGCTCACATCGATATCGGCATCCGATCATATTGAGGTGCTTTCAGCGATCACAGGCGTGTAACATTGCCTTGCAAAAGGATCAGCTGCAGGTGCCCTGGGCGGATCAACTTGGGGCCTCACTCTAAGAGGCCGCCGGTGCATGCAGGCTTTATTTGATAAGCATGCTGGCCAGCAAGGGAAACAGCCTGCTTGCCCAAGGATGGGCGATTTTCGGCAAGTCGTGACGTCCCCAGTAAGTGCAGTGGGACATCATATCCCACAGGATGCGCAGTGGGCATCAGACGAGAGGTTCCCCGAGACAGGGTGCAGCTGAAGCCTCTGGGAAACGCTATGAAGACTCCACAACTGGAAGTAGGGATAATAGTCAGGTATGACGACGGACACTGCCACTGGTAGATGCGACTGGACGCATGCATGGTAGTATGGGGCCCATATGCCGGGTTGGACACCGATGTGGCCCAACATAAGGTGCCCCAGACATCTGCAGGTGGGTAGGTACCCGGCAAGCCGACCACATGCAGCTCCACGCTGGTCCAGCAAGGCAGTGTGCCGACGGCTGTAGCACACAACGCATGACCCCGCACAGTAAAGCGGTGACGTCCAAGCCGATGAGTTGTGCACACGCAGACCGCGCAGTGAGCCGTTCTATTGAATCTGACAGCAGGCCCGGACCTGGCCTCAGCTGCAAGCATGGCGGCAACGTCAGATCGACCCGCACAGGTGAGGCCGGCAGATGAACTAATCCCCTTCTTGTGCAGACCTGTGCATGACAGGCCATATGCTCGCGTAGGCTTTGATTACCACAGCCTGAGGTACACCAACCTATGCATGCATGAGATTGCCTGTGGTGCAGGCTGAGTCTGCCACCACGCTGAGTGCCCTCCTCAACCCATGACATAGACCCTACGTATACTCTATCCAAGAAAGCAGGCGATGGCCTGGAAGTCCACAAACTTGCAGAACAGCTGCAGCTGATGAGCCGCTGGAGGAGGCAGGGGCGACGCAAACCGGCAAGGATACCTTCTCGAACGCAAAGGTGTGCAATCCTCAGCGCACATGCATGCACTTGTACGCGTGGTGCTGCGCAGCTGCGGTACATAATGTACACGCATGTACATGTGCAGTGGCCGAGTGCCTTCAAGACATACATACATCGGGCTCGATCTGTTGTATGGATGCGCGTGTATCAATGCAGGGTATCTTACAGCAGCTTGAGAGTGAGGCGTCGACTGCCAGTGGCTGATCTGACGGTGGCAAACTTCTGAAGATAGTGTGTACCGGGTAGATGTCTGTAGCGGCGCATACCTCTCCAATGGTGCCAGCAAGAGGGTCTAGTCAAGTTTCAAGTCCCCTTAGCAGTCCTCTGACATTCTCAGCTGCCTGACATGTAGAGGGCGCCAGCGACACTTTTGTTCAGAGCTCGTGTCTGGAGCCATAAGGTAAAGGGACCGCCACAACTCTGAACAGCGCTGCACTGCCTGTAGTGTGGTGTAGTCTAGATTGTGTGGGAAGCACTGAAGAGCGCATGAGCAGAGTAGTCGTGATGACCCCCTATGAGAGAGGGCATCCATAGCAGGGCCACGCATTGTTGCGAGTGGCAGTTCCAGGCCACCTTGGCAGCCTGAGGTGCACATGTGCAGCTGTACTGGCCGCGACCAGGAGGCATGCTGTGTAAACCCAGCATGTCATGATATGTTGGCCTGGCACTCACCAGGAGTCCTCATGTGTAAACCCATGAGGTCATGACTTCCAACACTGGCTATGGCTACGAGTCCTGCCGTTTTTCACCAGGACGTCATGTCATGGTATCCCAGCAACTGCAAGCTTGTCCTGTGTATCCCGCCAGGATCCCGTCTGCATCGAACGGTCCTGGTACACTAACCCAAGACATCCTCGGGAGTCCCTGCGACGCCAGGACATCCTGTCTGACGGCCTGACGGCCCGCCTATTCAGGATCCTGACTTGAGCCCGGGATCCTGATTGCCCGCCAGGATCCTGCGAATTTAACCCAAGACGTCCTGCGGACGTGCTGCTTACACGGGTGAGGTCCTGGCGTCGCAGGTCGGATGTCCTGGCAGCCGTCCTTGCACGTCCATCCATGAGTCCTGGGCTGGGCAGGAACTCCTCGCAAGTTCAGCATGACGTCCTACTATACATCCTGTCCCTTGTTCCAGGATGTTGTCCAGGATGATGTTGAGGACATCCTCTCAGGATGTCCACCGTCCTTGTAGTGCAGCACTACATGGCCGTCCCCGGCACAGCCCAGCGGTCTCTCTCTGACCTCCTGCTTCACCACTGCCTCCCTCGGCGCGCTTGCACCGTGGTCTGACTCCGGTGCCCTCCCCGCCCCATATGCTTGCCCAAAAACAAGGCCCCGCATGTCAAATCCCGCCCACTTGTGCCATGCCACAGATCTCCAGGCCGCGATGCACTCTAGACTACTGGCCTGGTGTGAATGCACATCGTGCGCCACCTGGGCTCGATCCCGAACCACTTCAACGGCGTCAGCACCCAGAAGCTGAAGAGCCGCCTAGCAGCGGCGCAGCTCTGCCTGCAGCACCTGAACGGCAGCCGCCGCGGGTTTGCCTTTGACGTAAAGGTCATGTTCACCGAACTCCAGCACGACGCCATCTGCGATGCTGTGACGCTGGGCCTTGCTCTGTACGCTGCCAGCGCGACAACGCTGCATGGCATGTCCATCTCCGCAGGCGTACGGTACTGCCATGCACTAGCTCTGGCGCCAGGCCCGCCGGCAGCACGCGTGCCACCCCGTCCCAGCTCCTCCCTGCCCTACAGTGCGAGCTGCACAACACCCTCATCACCGTGGGCGACTAGGTGCTCCAACAGACTCGCGGCGCCGCCATGGGTGGCTACATCAGCCCCACCATGGCAATGCTGGTCTGCATTGCCGCTGAACTGCGCATGCACGCCCGTCTCGGCCCCCAGCTAACGCGCTGCTTTGCCGATTTCCGGTGCGTCGACGACGGCGTTATTGTTGTTTGCGCAGAGACGCACGCGACGTATGCGGCCATCAAGCAGCCGTCTACGCAGCATACCCGACTGGTATGGTCTGCGGGGACACCGCCGATGGCAATGTCATTGACATTCTCGAACATCGCAACCTCATCAACCTACAGCACATCCACCTGCTCTTTCGCCCCAAGAATTCTCGTGCGCTGCTGTTAAACACAGACCTGCCGCGGTTGACATACTTCCTGCGCGTGGTGCGGACTGGCCAGGTGTGCCTTCGCGCCTGGATCATTGGTACATGTGCCCGCCTCCGTATATATACGCGTGACAACACATCCTCCGCGCTCAACGGCCTCCTCCACGCCGTGGGCTTCCTGGCTGTTTGACTCGAGGCCGTGCACCTCGGGTACAGCGCCACAGCCACGCGACGGGCCATCCGTGCCTACCAACCAGGCCTACTTGAGGACGGGTTCCACTGGGGTAGGGATGCATTTCTGCGAGTTCTCGCAGCTGTTTTATGATGGCCGGGTCTGGGCTTCACCCCTTTGCCTGCCTCGCCGATTTGTCATTGTTTGTACGTACATAGTATGGATTCTCGCCGGCCTGCGTGCCCGGGAATCATTTGCTTTGTGCCAAGCTGAGGCCGCTGTATACGTATGCTGGCTCCGATTGCTTCCAGCACCCGAGGCCTCGGCTCACGCCTGAGCTGTAGGCAGGGCACTGCTGTCTACATGCATGAGATTCTATGTGACATTGTTGATTATGTACGGGCCTGGACACTAAGAATCGTGTAGCTGATGCTGCATGTATCCCCGGATAAGATGTGGCCATGCATGCATGCGTTGCGGGCGTGCTGCGTGCATTGCTTGCACCTGCAAGCCACGTGGACATTGCCAGTCCCGTTATCCAGACTAATGTTGTTCTCAATCCAGTGATGGAAAAAAGCAGGTTGAGACAGCTGCACCCTCCAGGCCTATATTAGGGGCCCTACGCTCGTGATCGCCGTTGACTGCAGAGCTACACATGATCCGTCTGATGAGGCCCTTGGCACCGGCCGAAACTAGTCACGGGAGCCTGTGTTAGTTCTGTACCAGCAGCATCTAGTGTATCTTCTACATACGTGACAGCAAATCATAAAGATGTGGATTTCAGCGCATGTATATTTTCTTGGTAATCTCTACTTTCAGTGCGCTCGCGCGACGTGCGATCCGTGGTCATGATGCATGCACGCACGCAGTGGCGGCACGCTGTAGCGAGCGAGACGCACACGGATTGAACCCCCTTCTTGTGGGGTCTGAAGCACATCCTCACCACCGCGGAAGGCGTGCGCGGCGGAGGTGTTGTCAGGACTGGGCAAAACGTTGTACTTGAATAGTTACATGAGCACAGCAACACTGTGCGGGTTCCCGCATCCGTGATAACCCGCTGCGGTATGACATCACGGGGGCCTCGCTAGATCAACACGCATAGTCTGTTAGGCGCCTGGCTTGACGGGCGCTCGGCACATATATGTGCCGCCCCGCAGCGTAGCTACATCATTCATGCATACCCTGCTTGTGATCCCTCCCAAGCTGCCGTTCCCAGCTTTAGTTTTTTGTGAGCTAGGGAATGGCCCTTGGGGGCTTTCACAAGGGCTTGGCATGAAAGCTGCCCTTCTCGAGATACAACGATCCGGAGGGCCACATGCATGCAGCCAATTGTCGCGGCCTACCAGCGGACTCCCAAGCCCCGGCTCCCGCCCAGACCCGGTGCAGCGGCCGCACGGGCACACCCGCCGACATTGGCCGTGGCCGCTCGCGCTCACGACACTGGACACCGCCGCACATGAGGGAACTTCCGACAAAGATCCAGCCCTCACACGTCGACAACGACATGGCGGGACGACATACGCCCCGATTGCAGCCGCCGCAGGCAGGCTCCGGTTTGGTGAACCAAACGCCCACCCCTGCGGCAGCGGCGGGCGCCGGCTCGACTGCGCCTCGGCCGCAAAGCCAGCCACCCGCCCGCACCGATGTAACAAAATCGTGCTGCCTGACATCGGTTGATGTGCACCACAGACTTGATGGCGGGCTAGCTGCCGGCCAACAACCCCCAGGGACCAACCACGGGACGTCCCTGACCGAAGCGCCTGCCCCCACGTGCCGCGCGCCGGCCCCCCGCTGTGCCACTCCCCACAAACCCTCCCATGCGCCGCGCCTCCCCCCCGGCCAGCGCGCCGTCCTCCCAGACGTCTCCTGCGCCAGAACCAGCGTCAGACATCAGGGTGACTCCCACATGCGCGATATGACGGAAGTATTCCTCGTCAGCGACACCAAGCTGGTTGGCCCGGCTAGGTGGCTCCGACGCCAGCCCCAGACGCGCCTCATCACTTGAGGCCCGCTACCCGGACGTGCGGATCCCTCAGGTTGTGCGGGACGAATGCAGGCTTAGCTGGGCCGACGTTGTGGCCACAGCGCTGGAACGTACCGCCGATGCGGCTGAGCGCGGTCATCGGCCCAGTGTAGAGACAGAGCTCCAGCTCCTACTCCTGCTGCCCAGCCAGGCCCTCGGCAAAACTGACGCGAGCAGAAGGCGCGCCAGGCGAGTCAATGCCCGCGTGCGTGAGATCCGGAAGCGGACTAAGGAGCATATGCTGCTCGACACCGCTGAACACGGGGACCCTGGCCACACTCGCACAAAAGTTGTTGAGGACATCGCAATGGCAGGGCGCATGCACCGACATGCATGCAGTTGTAACTTTGCCCGCGCAGCGCGCTGCTTGGACAGCCGCCCTATCTTTCCCATCGACCAGAGATCACTGCCACGCCTGCGAGCGCTGCACGCCTCCGCACCCCCTCCAGAGCGCGCAGCGTAGCCTATTCCAGCGGGCAGCTGCTCAGCGGAAGTCTCGGAGGCGCTGTTTGAGGTCATCCTGCAGAACCTAACACAAGGCTCAGCGGCCGGCCCGAGCGGGTGGACATACGAGCACATCCGCAGCGCTGGGTTGTATACCGAGTGCACGGGTGAGGCCATGCGTCGCTTCATCAACCTCCTACTGTCGGGCACCATCCCCCACTCCGACCTGCTGCTCGCTAGCCGCCTGATCGCCATCGCCAAACCGAACGGCGGCGTTCGCCCGATCGCTATCGGTGGAGAAGTGTTCATACGCCTCGCCGGTATCTGCGCGCTGGCGTGCGTCCCAAAAGCGCCGGGCCTGCTTGCTCCAAATCAGATCGGAGTTTGTGTCTGCGGCGGCGCTGGGATCCCGAGCCACGCGCTTGCCGCGGACTTCTCAAATGCGGAGACGGTCACAGTGTAGCTCGATCTCGAGATTGCATTCAACCTGATTGACCGCGGGACCATCATGGCAGAGATTGCACGCAGCTCCCGCACTTGCCGCATTCGCACGCATGGCGTATGAAGCGCCATCGCCGCTGCTGGCACGTCAGCAAGACGGGTCGAACGCAGTTCTGTAAAGTGCATCTGGCGTGAACCAAGGTGTTCCCATCGGCCCCCTCTACTTCGTTATCGCGTTCCAGCCCACTCTGTTCGCGGCGCAAGAAGCGGCCCCTGACACGTTAGCCATCGCGTGCCACGATGACCTGACGGTGCAGGGCACCGTCGAGCAAGTGGTCGCCGTGGGCCAAGTTGAGCAATATCGCTACCAGTGCAACAAGCAGGAGACGCTCGTCCACAGCACTGATCCCGCCAAGGCCTCGCGCGCAGCCGCGTGCCTAGGCGTAACAGTCGCCACTGACGGCATGATCGCATGCGGCGCGCTGCTGGGCACCCCTGCCTATGTGGAAGCCTGTGTGAGCCGCAGATGCAAACGCCCGTCGAGCTGATGCAAAAGCTGGCAGGTCTCGCGCTGGCGGCCCAGACACGGTGGGCTGCGTCGCGCCCCCTCCAGCAGCTGGCCGCTCAGGGCGATGTTCTGCAGGCTGCATTGCATCTGCGCGAGCATCTGCTTTACCTCAAGTCCGCCCTGCGGGCAACCGTGGGCGTGTGTTTTGAGGGAAATTTTTTGTGGGAGGTGCAGCATGACAAAGCTGTCAAGTTCGGATCGCTGAGAGTGGCACACCAGTCCCGAGAGGAGAATTGCCCCTCACATGGCGCACTGTGTCCGGGGCGCACGCAGGCGTCTGTATGCATGTCTCGTTGTGGCTGCCCTGACCAAAACACTGTGGTGTGTGAGTGACAGTCCTTCAAGTACAGCAGGTGCCAGTGGTGCGGGGCACTGGTGCATCTTGTGCAGCAAAGAGTCAAGCTGAAATCCACCACAAGACTGTGAGGTCTGACACATGCAGGCACTCCACGCTACCCTCCGTGCGTCAGGAAAAGATAAGTAGCGCCCACGTGCCATAGCCACTCGTGCTCGTGAAGCTGTGCATGTGCCTGCCGTTCGAGTGCTGCTGAATCAAAATCATCAAGCACAGGCACGGCAAGAACGCACGAAAACACCGGAAACATACTGCTGCTACGACATCAGAGTCGAATCGTGATGGCTGGCTGTCGATGGTACCTTCTGTGCTACACAGTGATATATCTAGGACTCAGCAGCGCCGAGGCAAGAAACCAGGCAAGGTACCTCCTGTGTCAGCGAGACAGAAGCAACGGCTCGTCGACGACCCACCCAGTGTAAGCAAAGCACAGCTTTTGTTGGGGGCACCTGGCATCGGAAGCGCACTTGATTATCCTGTCGAAGCGACGGCAAGGTCTTTGCCGAGTATGACGGTTCCCATGACAGGCCTGCCGTCTGGACATCCTCTGGTATGTGTTACACAGTGATAGATCCTCTGGTATATATGCAGTGCAGTCGAAAATCCCGGGCCGTGATGAATCCAAGCCACAGACTGGACACACATGTCCAACACCATCTGCTTCGCTTACGGTACACTTACCTGCATGATTAAACAAGAGAAGGCGCACAGGCACTTGGTACTGCGTGGTGTGTGTGTGTGTGTGTGTGTGTGTCTACTTTCGCGATGGCGTTTGTTTGTTCTGGCATTTGCTCGTGCGGCGCGTGTCCTTACTGCTTGCGGCGGCCGGTCTGTCTGTCTGTTTGCTTGTTGCCTGGCCTGTTGCCTCGGCGCTGCTGAGTCCTAGATCTATCACTGTGTAACACAGGCACTTGCAATGCGGCAGACCAACATTCCGGCCCAGAGGACAGCATCGATACATGCGCGTGCAGAAAGCCCTCGCTGCGACACTGCAAATCTTGAATAGTTTTTCAAAACCAGAAATGAATGGTAAACACGTTTTTCAGAGCCGTTGAAACTGGCGCATGAGACCCCACGCGAACAAGACCGACCAGAGATGCGCGGAAGCCCCAAAGTCCCACGGGCGCGACCACGTACGGGATGCATACAATGCGAAGAGAGTGATGGAATATATCAGTAGCATAACATAACTGGTATCACCTGATAATTACTGCTGTAAGCCTTTGGAAGGCTTCGCTGCATGTGCGCATGGCGTGTGGCGTCTGCAGGTCCTCAAAGCGTGTCACGTAAGCTTGTGTTACACGGAGAAACACGCAACAGCCCGGCAGTGAGGGCAACAGCCAGAAAGCAGACGGCGAAAACCCCCGAAAGCAGACAACAGCAACAAGCAGCAACTGTCTCAGGTGAAAAGTCATAACAAACCGACACAGCCGACACAACCACACCCACGCATCCACACACATGCGCACTCCCGCACCCCACCACCACGTCACCCAAGCCACAGACGCACACAGCAACCACCGAACGGCGGCGTTCGCCCGATCGCTATCGGAGAAGCATTCATGCGCCTCGCCGGTATCTGCGCGCTGGCGTGCGTCCCAGAAGCGCCGGGCCTGCTTGCCCCGCACCAGATTGGGGTCGGTGTACGCGGCGGCCCTGAGATTCCGAGCCACGCGCTGGCCCCGGACTTCTCAGATGCGGAGACGGTGACAGTGCAGCTCGATCTCGAGAACGCGTTCAACCTGATTGACCGCGTGAGCAGGCCTTGCTCCCTCATAGACATGGCGGCATGGGTCTGCGACACTACACAGCCGACGTTGCTGACGCCGCGCGCCTCGCGTCGGCAGCAGTTGCGCACGCGGTGCTCGCGGACGGCATCGACGGCGGCAAGCCGTTCCGCGGCGACGCCGCGGTCCAGCACCAGGCCCGCCTCGCACGCTTGCGGAAGGCATGGCCGGCCGTGCAGGGAATCTCAGACAGCCCGACCCCAGCCGACGCCTGGGCGTCTGACGCTGGCTCGAAGCTGCGCATGACGCAGCTCCAGAGCGCGCTCAGCCGGGCGGAGGCCGACGCGCGCTGGACCTTCACGCGCGACTATCTCGAGACCCTGAAGCACGGTCCGAATCCCCAATCGGCGGAGACGGCGTGCGCTGATCTCGCTCGCCTCCTCAGCTGCTCTGGCTCGCTGGCCTCGGCGTTCCTCACTGCCTGCCCCGGCCCGGTGACGGGCCTGACCGACCATGAATTCCAGGTGGCCGTGCTGCTGCGGCTGGGTGAGCCGCTACTACCCGTCCTGGAGTCGGATGAGGCCTGCCCCTGCGGCCGCGTGGCTGCGTCCGGTACACACAGTGTCATATGCGGACAGCTATGGGCAAGTTCAGTCCTAAAGCACGACCTCATCACCGTGGCTTGGAGGCGGGTGCTCATGCGCGCGTCGATCGCTTCGTCGCTGGAGCCGCACGTTGGCAAGCTCCCCGGGGGCATACGCGTGCTCCCCCTCCGCGGCAGCCGGCAGTCGCCACCAGCCGCGCCGCCGGCGGACTTTACGCGCCCGCCGGCTGCGCCGTCTGCGAGTGCACCGGCCGCGCCGTGTCAGCAAGACCCGCCGCCGCCGCCGCCACCGCCGCAGTCACCGCCGCCGCCGCCGCCGCCACCGGACCCCCCAGCCGATGCCGCGCCGGTCCAGCCCCCACCCCATCTCTCGCAGGCCCTCCAGGCTTCGGACGTGCCCCACACCCCTCATGGCACCCAAGCCCCGGCTCCGGCCTCCCTTACCCTTACTGCCGCTACCGCCCCCCCCGCCGCGGCCCACGCCCCGACGCGCGACGCGCCCCTCGCCTCTGACCGAGAGGCAGCGCCTCCTGCCGCACCCCCGCTGCCCCGATCGCAGCGGCCTCCGCAGCGCGGCGACCTCTTGGCATTCCTCACCACGCGCATGGCGCTGCTGGACGTGAAGGTGATGCACCCGCTTGCCAGGTCGCATGTGCGCGGTGCGTCACGTGAGGCTGGCGCGACCGCCGAGAAGGGCGCACGGCAAAAGCGCGACAAATATGGCGCCATCACAGGTGCCGCCCAGTTCATCCCGCTCGTGCATGAGACGTATGGCAGGGTTGGACGGGACGCGTACCGCTTCCTCCAGACGGTCGCGGAGGTTGCCGCGGGACACGGGGCGGTGTCAAAGCGTACTTTCCTTCTCAATGCCATGCGCGACCTGTCCACAACATTGTGCCGCGCGCTGGCGCGCCAAGCCCGCGCGGCCGCGCCCCTCCGTGCTAGACTGGTCGGACGGGCGCTGCTGCCGGGCCTTCCTGTCCCCACAGACGGCCTGCCGGCGCTGACAGGCCATCGCGCATAAGCTTGCGTCGCCCCCCCCCCCCCCCCCCCTCGCCCATCCCGCCCCGAGAGCCCCCCCCTCCACCCATTTCACCCTGCAGCCCCCCCACCCCCCCCCCCCCCCCCGCACCCGACCCCTTCCTCTTCCCTCCCTCCCTCTTCCCTCCTCCCAGCGCACGTCCGCCGTTTCTCCTCTGCGCCCCTCCCGGACACCGCTCGGGCTGCCGGGCTGGCTGAGGCTATTGCTCCTGGGACCGGTGCCTCTAGGCCTCGGACATCGCCGTAGCGCGCGCTGTCGCGCCCGTGCGGA
The DNA here is from genome assembly GCA_900538255.1 of Ulva mutabilis. Classification (NCBI taxonomy): domain Eukaryota; kingdom Viridiplantae; phylum Chlorophyta; class Ulvophyceae; order Ulvales; family Ulvaceae; genus Ulva; species Ulva mutabilis. The sequence continues at coordinate 636,848 of UNSF01000028.1, read as the reverse complement.
CTGCTTGTGTCGCGCTGACGACCGCTTGTGCGCCCGGCGAGTGCTGGCTGTGTGTTTGGTGTGCGCGTGGCCTGCGTGGTACTGCGTGGTGTGTGCGTGTCTGCTTTCGCGCTGGCGTTAGTTCGTTCTGGCGTTTGCTTGTGCGGCGCGTGGCCTTGGTGCTTGCGGTGGCCGGTCTGTCTGTTTGTTTGTTGCCTGGTCTGTTGCCTCGGCGCTGCTGAGTCCTAGATCTATCACTGTGTAACACAGCAACCACCAGCCACATTGCGTACTACCGCCCACCCCAGCAACCCCGGCCACCACCGACCCCCCAACAGCAGCACCCTTACGACAGTCGGCCCCACTCGAGCACTCCATCACGGGCCCCCCGCCCATGATCACTACAAGAACGACTTGCACCCGCTACCTGTGTGACGGTGCCACTGATGTAGCACCTTCTGTAAGCTTAAAGCTGTACTTAAACCCTCTAAGGTCCTGCCGTCACACCATAAGTTTATATAGTGTTCGGCCTCTGTGTGACTCCTGCCTTTGGCACATGTGCACTGTTGCCAATCCCCACACACGCCAACACGGCCGTTAGAGGCCCTTGGCTTACGAAGCCTGGTCATGCAACCAAGTTATCTCGTAGGCCAGTGTTGGTGACCACTTACCACAACCTCCTCTATGCTACCTTGTGCATGGTGTGAGGATGACTGACCAAGCCATCCCTAACCTGTGCATGGACCACGGGCATGGCGCACTCTGACGCTTCACAGATTACCAATCCTTGCTACAAAGGCTTGTGGTGCCGCGTACAGCTTTGTATCGTCACAGAGCTCCCCCGCTAAGGTTGCTTGCCCTCAAGCAACTCCGTTAGCTCTTCAAAAGACAAGGGGAAAGCATCTGCTGGGGGCTCCTGATTGCGGCTACACCAGAAGTCCCGCGTGGTGTGTGCGTGTCTGCTTTCGCGCTGGCAATAGTTTGTTCTGACATTTGCTCGTGCGGCGCGTGGCCTTGGTGCTTGCGGCGGCCGGTCTGTCTGTTTGCTTGTTGCCTGGTCTGTTGCCTCGGCGCTGCTGAGTCCTAGATCTATCACCGTGCTAGACTGGTGGGCCGGGCGCTGCTGCCGGGCCTTCCTGTCCCCACAGACGGCCTGCCGGCGTTGACAGGCCATCGCGCATAGGCTTGCCACCCATTTCGCCCAACAGCCCCCCCCCGCACCCGATCCCTCCCTCATATGAATGCGTGGCTGTAGTACACAGAATGTGATCGGTTCGGTGGTGCCTCTATCTGTCTACAGCGTGCTTGTATGCCACGGCTCCGTAGTTCACTTGTTGGTCAAGTTCGCCAGAACAGGTGGCACAGCAGCGGCGATGCGACTTGATCGGAGACATCGAATGTCATCACAACTGTGTTTCCCGCCACCAGCTACGGATTTACCTTCTAACACCATCAAGTCTTCCAGAAGCTGTACACTTCCGGCGCACATGCGCTGATTGCCTCGTCACCCACAGCCTGCTATGGGCGCCGGCTATATATAGCTATGCACCGTAAATCATGCATACCGCGTGTTGACGCGCCAAGCACGAGCGGCCGCGCCCCTCCGCGCTAGGCTGGTTAGGCGGGCGGGCGTGGTTGAGCGCTGGTGGACACCTTACGCTTTGACGGTACTGGTAATGCAGGCAACCCCGGCGGCAAGTCTGCTCAACTTCCAGCAAACAGCAGGCGTCACACTCTCCAGCGGCATGCACAATTACACGTACTATATAGCTATTTATCACAGTGTGAAGCACCTGCACTGTGGAACCACGGGTTCCGACCGCCAGTCTCCTGCGCATGCATGGTGCGACGTAGCTCGCTGCGCACCAACAAGCTGCACAGCATGAATTCAAAGCACCCCTTGAATATTATACTACAGCCACTGCGGCGTGCTTTGCCTCACTGCGACACTAGAGTGGCCCTTCCAGAGTAAGATCATCAGATATCTGTGTTTGCGGGATAAAGTAAGTCATTTCTGCAAACACACTGGCGCCCCGCACGTCAAACGTCTTGTTGTATGTGTACAGCGGTACATCAATGTCATCACCCTCACCAAACTTGGTGACCGAAACGCCCCTCTCCTCCGCAACCCGCACAGGCACATCCCCGTATCACTCAAGGGCGGTCCGCTGTAGCCATCCAGCTCCTCCAGGCTGCATGGCGCCTGCTGCACGTGCCCGGAACCAGTGATGAGTACCACACACATGCAGTACCCGAATGGGTAGAACGGCGACTTGTTGGCGCCTTCTGAGCATTTCAGGGTGTACATGTGCTGCTCGCAAATCGTCCACAGCACGCGATAGGAGGTGCCGTCGGCGCGTGTGCCGGTGTTGCCGGCTGCAGGACACCCGCTCGGCAGGCCGGTGATGTTCACGCAGCCAATGAATGGCGCCGTGGCCTCCACCTGGACGCTGCTCGTGCTGGGCAGGCTGTCAGGCGGGACTGTTGACGGGTCGGGTGCGTCATCATTCCCGCAGCTATTGGCGGCGGCGCCGGATCCGGTGCATCTGTACAACCGCCGGTTGCGCTTGCAGTGGCCTGAGCACCGCGAGTTGAAGTTTTCGGGCGTGGGCGCGACGCAGCTGATGAGCGTGCATGTCGGACACACAGTGTAGTTCTTCGCCCGGCGGCGGCCGTGCAGCAGCGCGCGGCGGCCCCCAGCCCAGCTGCCGCCTGCCGCGTTCAACGCCGCCAGCGCTCGCCTGCTGAGGAGGCCTGACAGCACAGCATCGGGGACAACGATCGGCAGCGTAGGGTCACCGGAATGGACAGCAATACCGACGTCCGCCTGACCGCCCAACGCATGAGCGCAATGCATGACAACAAACGTGAACAGAACGCACAGCATGGCGGTGATGCATTGGCGGGGCCTACGCAACTCCAATGTGCCTGTCATGCTTGACATGTTGACGACACCTCGTATGTACCGTTGGGAGGTGGAGGTATATATAATGCCGGCGCTGGGTCGGGCAGCCGGGAGGGGCGATTGCGACGAGGGCCACCGTGTGCTCGGCTGTAGGTGGCAGCTGCGGTGGCGGATCAAACGCTGCAGAGGCTTTATAGCAGCCAACTGCTGAAAATTTTACCTGCACAAGAGCTGTTGTGAGGTCATCGCACGAAACAAAACAAAAAGCAAAAAAGCATTCGGGCATCGGTCACAACACCACTGCGCAAAAAATGTATATGGGCACCATGCAGTGCGCTTTGGGATCTTCCCGAGCCAGTTGCATCTGATGGCTATCACAGCATACGCGCTAGTACTTCTGCTTTCTTTGTGAGTACGGCCCATTCAAGGTGCACCGTGCGCGTGGAAACCAACGCGCGCGGTAACATCTCGCGCCACACCGTTTGGCAACGCCCCCTGGCATCACGATCAGCAGGAAAGGGGGTGAGCTGCATAGAGATAGGTGCACGGGCACAGGCGACACAAGTACACAGGCGACACATGGACACCGCTCGTGCTGCCAGGCTGGCTGTGGCTGCAGCCCCCTGGGACCGGTGCCTCGCGGCCTCGGAGATGGCCATAGTGCGCCGGCGCGTCCGTGCAGACTGCTAGTGTCGACTCGGCGCCCGCAGGTGGGCCCGGCGAACGCTGACTGTGTTTAGTGTGCGCGTGGGCTGCGTGGTACTGCGTGGTGTGTGAATGTCTGCTTTCGAGTCGGCGCTAGTTCGTTCTGGCATTTGCTCGTGCGGAAAGTGGCCTTGGTGCTTATGGTGGCCGGTCTGTCTGCTTGTTGCCTGGTCTGTTGCCTCGGCTGAGTCCTAGATCTATCACTGTGTAAAACAGGCAATACATGTACACAGGCAACACATGTACACAGGCGACACATGTACACGTAGGCAGGGAGCAGGGAACAGGGAACGGAAAGCAGGTGCCTACAAGCTCTTAATCATGCAGGGTACTATGCTCACAACAACTACCCCATGCACACAGATCTCAGGATCCCCATGGCCAGGCCCACAATCAAGACCGTATACATATGCCATGTCACATGGGTATGCCCTACGCTTGCATGAGAAACCATTGATGGAGCACAACATACCACTCTGAGCTATACTGGGAAGTATGTGTTACACAGTGATAGATCTAGGACTCAGCAGCGCCGAGGCAACAGACCAAGCAACAAGCAAACAGACAGATCGGCCACCGCAAGCACCAAGGCCACGCGCCGCATGACCAAATGCCAGAACGAACTAACGCCAGCGCGAAAGCAGACACGCACACACCACGCAGTACCACGCAAGCCACGCAAGCCACGCTGGGAAGTATGTGTAGCAAGCACTGCCACAGCCACCACTGCCTGCAGCTGCCAGACGTCGACCTTGGAGCTCGTGCCATGACTGATGGCACCAACAGCCAGTGGTGTGACGCGCCAGGTCCTCGCTGCGGCTCCGCTGCGTATGCGGCTGGCGGGCCGGGCGGTAGTGCCTGGCCACGATGTCCCGTCGGACGTGCAATAGTCGGCCGCTGGCCGCCTTACTGGACCGAGTGACGCGGCTGCAGCAGCGCAGGCCGGCCCCGTGTCTGGTCGTGCTGGCCCGCCCTGCCTTCCCGCGAGCTACCGTGGGGGGAGTGATGCGGCGCCGCCAGTGCCCTTCGCGCCCCGCCTTGAGGCCCCTGCCGGGTGGCCGGAGGGGGAGGGCTGGTACGCCTTGCACTGTGGGGGGCGTGCGCCCCCGGGCTCTCATGTGCGGGGGGCCCGTGATGGAATGCTCCAGTGGGGCAGGATGGAGTGGGGGTGCTGCTGTTGGGGGGTCGGTGGTGGCTGGTTTTGCTGGGGTGGGCAGTAGTGCGGTGGTGGTTGTTGCTGTGTACGGTTGTAGCGCAGGTGCCGTAGTGGAGGGGTGCGGGAGTGCGCATGCGTGTGGGTGCGTGGGTGTGGTGTCGGCTGTGTCGGTTCGTTGTGGCTTTTCGCCTGGGACAGTGATTGCTTTTTGCTGATGTCTACTTTCGGGGGTTTTGGCCGTCTACTTTCCTTCTGTTGCCCTCGCTGCCGGGCTATTGCGTTCATCTCCGTGTAACACCAACAGCCAGACCAGGCTAGCTGTGCAGCAAGCGCAACTCCTCTGCATTGCATGTTTGGCTCGACGGGACGCACCTTTGCCGTTTCAGCCCCTGCAGCTGGAATGTCAGCGGAATACGTACGCGACAGCTCGCGGGTCTGGGAGCTCGATCCTGGGTCTCAGAGTTCGACCAGCTGCAGCTGAAGCCCGAGTGTGCTTCCCGCGGGCCGGTCAGGCGCCACGCACACGTAAACGTAGCACAATCCGTCTAATACGGACAGTCTGTAATGTCTGTAATGCAGGTTTATTTAGAACTGTGGATAGGTGGAGCACAACCGGTATCACAGATATCGCAGGCGCGATAGGAATGGCTTGCAAGGCGGTCGATGGTCTAGTTGCAATGGATGCGAAGATCACCGTCTCATGTCTCAGGGCTTATTATGATGATATGGTTCGCCTTCCAGCAGCGAGGAAACTGTTCCAGTGCACGGTGCGCGCGTCCTCTCCCGCAGGATCCCGTCAAGTCCCGAAGCGCTTGAGCAGCGACATCAGCAGAAGCCGTGCGCAACACGTGTCCCAACTGGTCAACCAACGCCGACGCAGTGGTATGCATGCAATACACTCATGACTATTCCGCACGAGCATGACTCACAGACATTGGATCGATATTACAGTGGCAGTGCAGTGGCATGGCCGGAAGTTGCGCGCATCAGTGCTCGAACCTGGTGAGAATAGAGGCTGCCAACTCAAGCTCCGGACATCAGGTGATGAGCATGTGACTACATTGTCTACTGCAAGCAAACTGTGCAGCCACGTCAATCCGAGCCAGGCTTGTTGGGATTGCACTGGAGCTCCTGCCTGAACGTCAAGCTGCCACAAGTGGAAGCTGCAGCTTTCCACTTTGTTTCCCGACTCTAGGTGGTGTTAGGCTGCTGCCTGTGTCACGAGACGCCAGCATCATTTCAACGCTTTATAAAACTCATTAACAACTGCAGGGGGCGGTCACTGTGTGTTACACAGTGCTGGCTTGCGTTGAAGTTTGTTTGCAGCTGAGAACCATGATTGCAAATTGTATCTACTTCTGCTCTGTTTAAATACGATGATGTCTTCGAATGGGTTGAACGGATAATCTATCATGCAAACGGTGGGAGCAGCAGAAAGTGGCCGTGCCAGTGGTGGCAAGTGTGTTATACATGTTGCCTTTACGCTGCTCAGTCCTAGATCTATCACTGTGTTACATTTACACAGTGATAGATCTAGGACTCAGCAGCGCCGAGGCAACAGACCAAGCAACAAGCAAACAGACAGATCGGCCACCGCAAGCACCAAGGCCACGCGCCGCATGACCAAATGCCAGAACGAACTAACGCCAGCGCGAAAGCAGACACGCACACACCACGCAGTACCACGCAAGCCACGCTGGGAAGTATGTATAGCAAGCACTGCCACAGCCACCACTGCCTGCAGCTGCCAGACGTCGACCTTGGAGCTCATGCCATGACTGATGGCACCAACAGCCAGTGGTGTGACGCGCCAGGTCCTCGCTGCGGCTCCGCTGCGTATGCGGCTGGCGGGCCGGGCGGTAGTGCCTGGCCACGATGTCCCGTCGGACGTGCAATAGTCGGCCGCTGGCCGCCTTACTGGACCGGGTGCCGCGGCTGCAGCAGCGCAGGCCGGCCCCGCGTCTGGTCGTGCTGGCCCGCCCTGCCTTCCCGCGAGCTACCGTGGGGGGAGTGATGCGGCGCCGCCAGTGCCCTTCGCGCCCCGCCCTGAGGCCCCTGCCGGGTGGCCGGAGGGGGAGGGCTGGTACGCCTTGCACTGTGGGGGGCGTGCGCCCCCGGGCTCTCATGTGCGGGGGGCCCGTGATGGAATGCTCCAGTGGGGCAGGATGGAGTGGGGGTGCTGCTGTTGGGGGGTCGGTAGTGGCTGGTTTTGCTGGGGTGGGCAGTAGTGCGGTGGTGGTTGTTGCTGTGTACGGTTGTAGCGCAGGTGCCGTAGTGGAGGGGTGCGGGAGTGCGCATGCGTGTGGGTGCGTGGGTGTGGTGTCGGCTGTGTCGGTTCGTTGTGGCTTTTCGCCTGGGACAGTGATTGCTTTTTGCTGATGTCTACTTACGGGGGTTTTGGCCGTCTACTTTCCTTCTGTTGCCCTCGCTGCCGGGCTATTGCGTTCATCTCCGTGTAACACCAACAGCCAGACCAGGCTAGCTGTGCAGCAAGCGCAACTCCTCTGCATTGCATGTTTGGCTCGACGGGACGCACCTTTGCCGTTTCAGCCCCTGCAGCTGGAATGTCAGCGGAATACGTACGCGACAGCTCGCGGGTCTGGGAGCTCGATCCTGGGTCTCAGAGTTCGACCAGCTGCAGCTGAAGCCCGAGTGTGCTTCCCGCGGGCCGGTCAGGCGCCACGCACACGTAAACGTAGCAAAATCCGTCTAATACGGACAGTCTGTAATGTCTGTAATGCAGGTTTATTTAGAACTGTGGATAGGTGGAGCACAAACGGTATCACAGATATCGCAGGCGCGATAGGAATGGCTTGCAAGGCGGTCGATGGTCTAGTTGCAATGGATGCGAAGATCACCGTCTCATGTCTCAGGGCTTATTATGATGATATGGTTCGCCTTCCAGCAGCGAGGAAACTGTTCCAGTGCACGGTGCGCGCGTCCTCTCCCGCAGGATCCCGTCAAGTCCCGAAGCGCTTGAGCAGCGACATCAGCAGAAGCCGTGCGCAACACGTGTCCCAACTGGTCAACCAACGCCGACGCAGTGGTATGCATGCAATACACTCATGACTATTCCGCACGAGCATGACTCACAGACATTGGATCGATATTACAGTGGCAGTGCAGTGGCATGGCCGGAAGTTGCGCGCATCAGTGCTCGAACCTGGTGAGAATAGAGGCTGCCAACTCAAGCTCCGGACATCAGGTGATGAGCATGTGACTACATTGTCTACTGCAAGCAAACTGTGCAGCCACGTCAATCCGAGCCAGGCTTGTTGGGATTGCACTGGAGCTCCTGCCTGAACGTCAAGCTGCCACAAGTGGAAGGCGCCACGGTCGCCGCTGACGGCATGGTCGCATGTGGCGCGCCACTGGGCACCCCTGCCTATGTGGAGGCGTATGTGCGCCGTAGATGCAAACGCACCGTCGAGCTCATGCAAAAGCTGGCAGGCCTCCCGCTGGCGGCCCAGACACGGTGGGCTGTCCTCTTCCAGTGCCTGCAACATCGCGAAGCACACCTGCTGCGCACTACCGACTGGGCCCACCTCGAACAGCCGCTCATGGGCGTCGAGAACGCCAGCGTACACGCCATGTGCCGCATCATTGAAACGCAACAGCTCACCGACCTACAGCGTGAGCAGGCCTTGCTCCCTCATAGACATGGCGACATGGGTCTGCGACACTACACAGCCGACGTTGCTGACGCCGCGCGCCTCGCGTCGGCAGCAGTTGCGCACGCGGTGCTCGCGGACGGCATCGACGGCGGCAAGCCGTTCCGCGGCGACGCCGCGGTCCAGCACCAGGCCCGCCTCGCACGCTTGCGGAAGGCATGGCCGGCCGTGCAGGGAATCTCAGACAGCCCGACCCCAGCCGACGCCTGGGCGTCTGACGCTGGCTCGAAGCTGCGCATGACGCAGCTCCAGAGCGCGCTCAGCCGGGCGGAGGCCGACGCGCGCTGGACCTTCACGCGCGACTATCTCGAGACCCTGAAGCACGGTCCGAATCCCCAATCGGCGGAGACGGCGTGCGCTGATCTCGCTCGCCTCCTCAGCTGCTCTGGCTCGCTGGCCTCGGCGTTCCTCACTGCCTGCCCCGGCCCGGTGACGGGCCTGACCGACCATGAATTCCAGGTGGCCGTGCTGCTGCGGCTGGGTGAGCCGCTACTACCCGTCCTGGAGTCGGATGAGGCCTGCCCCTGCGGCCGCGTGGCTGCGTCCGGTACACACAGTGTCATATGCGGACAGCTATGGGCAAGTTCAGTCCTAAAGCACGACCTCATCACCGTGGCTTGGAGGCGGGTGCTCATGCGCGCGTCGATCGCTTCGTCGCTGGAGCCGCACGTTGGCAAGCTCCCCGGAGGCATACGCGTGCTCCCCCTCCGCGGCAGCCGGCAGTCGCCACCAGCCGCGCCGCCGGCGGACTTTACGCGCCCGCCGGCTGCGCCGTCTGCGAGTGCACCGGCCGCGCCGTGTCAGCAAGACCCGCCGCCGCCGCCGCCACCGCCGCAGTCACCGCCGCCGCCGCCGCCGCCACCGGACCCCCCAGCCGATGCCGCGCCGGTCCAGCCCCCACCCCATCTCTCGCAGGCCCTCCAGGCTTCGGACGTGCCCCACACCCCTCATGGCACCCAAGCCCTGGCTCCGGCCTCCCTTACCCTTACTGCCGCTACCGCTTCCCCCGCCGCGGCCCACGCCCCGACGCGCGACGCGCCCCTCGCCTCTGACCGAGAGGAAGCGCCTCCTGCCGCACCCCCGCTGCCCCGATCGCAGCGGCCTCCGCAGCGCGGCGACCTCTTGGCATTCCTCACCACGCGCATGGCGCTGCTGGACGTGAAGGTGATGCACCCGCTTGCCAGGTCGCATGTGCGCGGTGCGTCACGTGAGGCTGGCGCGACCGCCGAGAAGGGCGCACGGCAAAAGCGCGACAAATATGGCGCCATCACAGGTGCCGCCCAGTTCATCCCGCTCGTGCATGAGACGTATGGCAGGGTTGGACGGGACGCGTACCGCTTCCTCCAGACGGTCGCGGAGGTTGCCGCGGGACACGGGGCGGTGTCAAAGCGTACTTTCCTTCTCAATGCCATGCGCGACCTGTCCACAACATTGTGCCGCGCGCTGGCGCGCCAAGCCCGCGCGGCCGCGCCCCTCCGTGCTAGACTGGTCGGACGGGCGCTGCTGCCGGGCCTTCCTGTCCCCACAGACGGCCTGCCGGCGCTGACAGGCCATCGCGCATAAGCTTGCGTCGCCCCCCCCCCCCCCCCTCGCCCATCCCGCCCCGAGAGCCCCCCCCTCCACCCATTTCACCCTGCAGCCCCCCCACCCCCCCCCCCCCCCGCACCCGACCCCTTCCTCTTCCCTCCCTCCCTCTTCCCTCCTCCCAGCGCACGTCCGCCGTTTCTCCTCTGCGCCCCTCCCGGACACCGCTCGGGCTGCCGGGCTGGCTGAGGCTATTGCTCCTGGGACCGGTGCCTCTAGGCCTCGGACATCGCCGTAGCGCGCGCTGTCGCGCCCGTGCAGACTGCTTGTGTCGCGCTGACGGCCGCTTGTGCGCCCGGCGAGTGCTGGCTGTGTGTTTGGTGTGCGCGTGGCCTGCGTGGTACTGCGTGGTGTGTGCGTGTCTGCTTTCGCGCTGGCGTTAGTTCGTTCTGGCGTTTGCTTGTGCGGCGCGTGGCCTTGGTGCTTGCGGTGGCCGGTCTGTCTGTTTGTTTGTTGCCTGGTCTGTTGCCTCGGCGCTGCTGAGTCCTAGATCTATCACTGTGTAACACAAGTGGAAGCTGCAGCTTTCCACTTTGTTTCCCGACTCTAGGTGGTGTTAGGCTGCTGCCTGTGTCACGAGACGCCAGCATCATTTCAACGTTTATAAAACTCGTTAACAACTGCAGGGGGCGGTCACTGTGTGTTACACAGTGCTGGCTTGCGTTGAAGTTTGTTTGCAGCTGAGAACCATGATTGCAAATTGTATCTGCTTCTGCTCTGTTTAAATACGATGATGTCTTCGAATGGGTTGAACGGATAATCTATCATGCAAACGGTGGGAGCAGCAGAAAGTGGCCGTGCCAGTGGTGGCAAGTGTGTTATACATGTTGCCTTTACGCTGCTCAGTCCTAGATCTATCACTGTGTTACATTTACACAGTGATAGATCTAGTACTCAGCAGCGCCGAGGCAACAGACCAGGCAACAAGAAAACAGACAAACCGGCCACCGTAAGCACCAAGGCCACGCGCCGCACGAGCAAATGCCAGTACGGACTAGCGCCAGCTTGAAAGCAGACACTCGCACACCGCGCACCCGCACGGCCGCGCCCCTCCGTGCTACACTGGTCGGACGGGCGCTACTGCAGGGCCTTCCTGTCCCCACGGATGGCCTGCCGGCGCTGACAGGCCATCGCGCATAGGCTTGCGTCGTGCCCCCCCCCCCCCCCCCCCCACCCCCCGCACCCGTCCCTCATCCTCCCTCCCTCTTCCCTCCTCCCCGCGCACGTCCGCCGTTTCTCGTCTGCCCCCCTTCCCGGACACCGCTCGTGCTGCCGGGCTGGCTGTGGCTGCAGCTCCGAGGACCGGTGCCTCGCGGCCTCAGAGATGGCCGTAGCGCGCGCCGGCGCGCCCGTGCAGACTGCTAGTGTCGAGTCGGCGACCGCTTGTGGGTCTGGCGCGTGCTGACTGTGTGTTTCATGTGCGCGTGGGCTGTGTGGTGCTGCGCGGTGTGCGAGTGTCTGCTTTCAAGCTGGCGCTAGTTCGTTCTGGCATTTGCTCGTGCGGTGCGTGGCCTTGGAACTTACGGTGGCCGGTTTGTATGCTTTCTTGTTGCCTGCTCTGTTGCCTCGGCGCTGCTGAGTCCTAGATATATCACTGTGTAACACACCGCGCGGTACCACGCAGCCGACATATCGCTGTTGCAAGTGGGCTGCGCATGCACATGCACGGGTCCGGCTCCTGCGTCGGTCTCTGCCTCCTGTGCCTGCAGACCTTCGCAAATCATTCCTCGTGTAGTCTCGCATAAACTTCCACACCAAAAAAACCAAACCATGCCAAACCCAAACGGGCATCGGCCACAACACCTGCGGACAGGACCGGAAGAACGGTCAACACGCTTAAATACAGCAGACAGGGCAGCAGAGGAGGCACGTGCGGGCTCAACCCATGCGCACTGGTCAGACGACCACAAACGCAACCGGGCGCAACGCGGCAGCCACACAGCCGGCACAGCAATGGGCGCAGACGCGCACAAGGCGGTACCCCGTGAACCTTCAGAGTTGTTGATGGCGCTGAAGGTTGCTAATGCGCAGCACTGCGCATGGAATGCCTCAGCCGGATATGCAGACGTGCGAATACGTTGCGTGTACTGACGGTAGCTTTCTGTCATATTCGGGGTTAGAGAGCGTGCCAAAAACAGAGAAACAGTCTAGGAGATGGCTGCCATGTCGCCCACCTACCAGCCACAACCGGCATAAAAAACGGATGCCTTGCTGTTGTGAAGTCCTTGTTACTGGTTTCACTGTGGTTGATGTTGGCTGCTGCTCAAATGGACCCCTGGACACGCCTGATTTCTCACATTTGCCACCATAGGAACTGCTGGTGCCTGAAACGCACGCAAACCACCCGCAACGTTAGCCTGTCAAACTATCGCCTGGACACGTCTCCAGGCTGTCATTTTTGGAGGCGGCCAGTTCCTCTGCCCTGCCTGTGGCCACGTGGTGCACCCTCAGTGCTGAATTAGCTTTTTCGCAATGCATCCAGCCCGGTCGCAGCTCCAACGCCCCATTCCTCCAAATTCAGATAAATCACCAACCTGCTTCGCGGTTGCTGAAGCGTTTGTGTTTGGCCAAGTCACAGGCTTGTTGTTCCAACTTGAGCAATATCATGCACTATTTGTGTCAAAAATTGTGCGAGTGATCTCCATAAATGAGTTCAATGCATGGATCTCTGCTGCTGTGCGCAGTTGCAGCGCCTGGCATGATGCATGCCCGACCCTCCCGCGCACCACTCGAGTGCACTCCGCAACCCCGATTGTGTTACACAGTGATAGATCTAGGACTCAGCAGCGCCGAGGCAACAGACCGGGCAACAAGCAAACAGACAGACCGGCCACCGCAAGCACCAAGCCCGATTGTGACGCAATCCCACTGTTGAGCATGCCATCGACGTACGCCGCTCACGAGTCTAGGTGCCAGTACGGAACCCAATTGCAACGCGACATGATGATTACGACATGCATGCTGTGGTAGCGTGGCAGCGCAGGGCTGCAGCTGCTTCAGCTACGGTACCTCTCAAGAGCTAGTGCCCCGTCCCGGGCCCCGACCGCCAGTGGCCACTGGTGGAGAGGTCACTAGCGCTAGAGCTGGCATCTCTGATACTGGATGCTGTCCACTGTCTAGACATCCCAGGTACTAGATATCCAAGATTAATACACTCCATTGTGACTTCAGAATTCTCCATGATCATCAACTTCACGAGGTATGTTTTCAACTGTCTTTAGAGGCAGTCATTCAGGTGGCCAGCCTGCAACCTGAATTGACTAATTAGTCATATAATTGACTAATTATAACCAGTTGCTAGCAGTCACTGTGGGGCCCAGAGGAGGGCACAGCAACACACCATTCCATGTGCCTCAGGTCATTCAGGCTGTCCATCATGCCCAAGAAGTTACCATACACATCATGACGAATATGCCAACTCCTTCTGCTGACATGCCATGTATGTTCCTGCTGCCATCAGGTAGACAGTGTCCTCATGCACAGTGCCACAGCCACAGTGCTATCCCTGAGTGCTTTACTAGTCCCAGCTGTATGGGTCAGAGTATGCGGCAATGCATCTCTGTCGATCCTCACCAACCATGGACTCCTCACCGTCGGAAACACCGACCATGGACGTTGTCATGATGTAGGTATGCTGTGCTTGGGGTTAATGACACAATTCCCGCAAGCCTTGGTAAGTATACACACGCGACATGTTGCTGCATGATATCCTGCACTATAGGTATACTTATAGCAGTGTCATTGCAGTTGCAAGTGCAGGCAGTGTGACCAAAGCGCAGCAGCAGCAGCAGCCATTGACAGCCACCGGGGGTGGTGATATGAGAACCGGGGTGGTGATGCTGAGCATCTGCCTCGACGTGGATGGGAGATGTGATAGCATATCATACCATAGTCTTGCCAAGCTGCAGCCTCATGCTGCGCGAGCCCCACACGCTTATGCAAAACACAGACTGTGTTGGATGGCAATAACACAACCTCCGACGTATGTCGGGAGCAGACCGTCGGATGGGTGTGTATCTTGTGCGCATGTGAACAAAGGACCGACGCGCAGGCACTACTGGACGACTTGGGTAATGCAAGGATCAAGACAGCCATGTTCGGAGGACTGCTGCATGCTCCAAGATACAATCAACGGCGGCAGAATCACCGCCAGCATACACACCAGCTCACGTCGGCGGCCCGACCATTGCGTGTGGCAAACACCGCAGTCCCGGCACCCCGTCCGCATGCGACATGACCATGCGGCCGCCCGTCTTCTGGCCAAACTGCGCAACGCCGCCGATCACGTCGTACTCCTCAAACGTGCTGGGCTAACCCGCAGCACGCAGCGCAGACATGCCGCAACCCAGAACCTGCAGCCGCCGCGCGACAAGGAGCCCCGTCACGTCCATCTGACCTGGCTACACCCCTGAACGGTCACATCGTCCACCACCAGCGCCGACACAGCCCCCGTGACTGCTCCTGCATCATCTCCCCCATCAGCCCCCCCGGCCCCCTGTGCTGCAGCACGCTGTCGGTGATGCCGTCCTGGATCCGGTCCAGCGGAATCCGCGCCCCCACATCCAGCCCCACGTCGCACCACCACGCTCTGCTCTTCCGCAGCTTCACACTACACAGTCCCTGCAGCGACAGCCCCGCCTTGCCGGACTCGATCGTGCCCCACCAGCACCTCACCGTGCAGCGCACAGTCCACTATCTTCACGTCGGACTTCTCCCCTCGCCCCCCAGAAGCAAGACCGCCATCGCCGCGACGCGCATTGTCATCAGCTTCACCGCCATCGCCGCGCCGCGCACTGTCATCAGCTTCACCACAAGCGCCGCCCCACGCTCTGCACGAACACACAGTCAGCAAGATGGCTGCGGTGCCGCACTGCCGCATCACAGCAGTCACACGTGCAGTCCTGCACAGCGGCGTTCGTGTCGGTCTCCAGCGCAACTGCATAGTCTACCACGCGGAACACACAGCCCAGCACGCGCGCCGACGTTCCCTGGTTTAGCCGGACGCCGTTCCGGCAGTCCCGTGCAGTCTCTGAATCGTCGCGTCGCCCCTCACTTCTAGCATCACCCCCATCCACCCGTCGGACATGATGCACCCCTCAATCACGGCGCTGCCGTTGACGCATACCCACTGCCGCTCGTGCGGCACAGTGCAGCGGAATGCACAGCGCTGGACATGGACCGGATCATGCGCCTGACGTTTCGCGCCATCGTGTCATAGCAGACGGCGATGCGGCAGTCGGCCACCTCAGCCACGACCCGCCCGGCACACGCGACCGCCATCGCGCAGCCGGGGATCAGACAGCATCCCCTGCACCTAAACGCGTGTAGGGGGGGGGGGGTGCCACTCGCGAGTCTTCCTTCAAGCTTTCTTTCAGGGCCGCGATCACGCCGTATCTCGAGGCCGTGCACCTCGGGTACAGCGCCACAGCCACGCGACGGGCCATCCGTGCCTACCAACCAGGCCTACTTGAGGACGGGTTCCACTGGGGTAGGGATGCATTTCTGCGAGTTCTCGCAGCTGTTACATGATGGCCGGGTCTGGGCTTCACCCCTTTGCCTGCCTCGCCGATTTGTCATTGTTTGTACGTACATAGTATGGATTCTCGCCGGCCTGCGTGCCCGGGAATCATTTGCTTTGTGCCAAGCTGAGGCCGCTGTATACGTATGCTGGCTCCAATTGCTTCCAGCACCCGAGGCCTCGGCTCACGCCTGAGCTGTAGGCAGGGCACTGCTGTCTACATGCATGAGATTCTATGTGACATTGTTGATTATGTACGGGCCTGGACACTAAGAATCGTGTAGCTGATGCTGCATGTATCCCCGGATAAGATGTGGCCATGCATGCATGCGTTGCGGGCGTGCTGCGTGCATTGCTTGCACCTGCAAGCCACGTGGACATTGCCAGTCCCGTTATCCAGACTAATGTTGTTCTCAATCCAGTGATGGAAAAAAGCAGGTTGAGACAGCTGCACCCTCCAGGACTATATTAGGGGCCCTACGCTCGTGATCGCCGTTGACTGCAGAGCTACACATGATCCGTCTGATGAGGCCCTTGGCACCGGCCGAAACTAGTCACGGGAGCCTGTGTTAGTTCTGTAACCAGCAGCATCTAGTGTATCTTCTACATCCGTGACAGTAAATCATAAAGATGTGGATTTCAGCGCATGTATATTTTCTTGGTAATCTCTACTTTTAGTGCGCTCGCGCGACGTGCGATCCGTGGTCAAGATGCATGCACGCACGCAGTGGCGGCACGCTGTAGCGAGCGAGACGCACACGGATTGAACCGCCTTCTTGTGGGGTCTGAAGCAAGCACATCCTCACCACCGCGGAAGGCGTGCGCGGCGGAGGTGTTGTCAGGACTGGGCAAAACGTTGTACTTGAATAGTTACATGAGCACAGCAACACTGTGCGGGTTCCCGCATCCGTGATAACCCGCTGCGGTGTGACATCACGGGGGCCCCGCTAGATCAACACGCATAGTCTGTTAGGCGCCTGGCTTGCCGGGCGCTCGGCACATATATGTGCCGCCCCGCAGCGTAGCTACATCATTCATGCATACCCTGCTTGTGATCCCTCCCAAGCTGCCGTTCCCAGCTTTAGTTTTTTGTGAGCTAGGGAATGGCCCTTGGGGGCTTTCACAAGGGCTTGGCATGAAAGCTGCCCTTCTCGAGATACAACGATCCGGAGGGCCACATGCATGCAGCCAATTGTCGCGGCCTACCAGCGGACTCCCAAGCCCCGGCTCCCGCCCAGACCCGGTGCAGCGGCCGCACGGGCACACCCGCCGACATTGGCCGTGGCCGCTCGCGCTCACGACACTGGACACCGCCGCACATGAGGGAACTTCCGACAAAGATCCAGCCCTCACACGTCGACAACGACATGGCGGGACGACATACGCCCCGATTGCAGCCGCCGCAGGCAGGCTCCGGTTTGGTGAACCAAACGCCCACACCTGCGGCAGCGGCGGGCGCCGGCTCGACTGCGCCTCGGCCGCAAAGCCAACCATCCGCCCGCACCGATGTAACAAAATCGTGCTGCCTGACATCGGTTGATGTGCACCACAGACTTGATGGCGGGCTAGCTGCCGGCCAACAACCCCCAGGGACCAACCACGGGACGTCCCTGACCGAAGCGCCTGCCCCCACGTGCCGCGCGCCGGCCCCCCGCTGTGCCACTCCCCACCGACCCTCCCATGCGCCGCGCCTCCCCCCCGGCCAGCGCGCCGTCCTCGCAGACGTCTCCTGCGCCAGAACCAGCGTCAGACCTCAGGGTGACTCCCACATGCGCGATATGACGGAAGCATTCCTCGTCAGCGACACCAAGCTGGTTGGCCCGGCTAGGTGGCTCCGACGCCAGCCCCAGACGCGCCTCATCACTTGAGGCCCGCTACCCGGACGTGCGGATCCCTCAGGTTGTGCGGGACGAATGCAGGCTTAGCTGGGCCGACGTTGTGGCCACAGCGCTGGAACGTACCGCCGATGCGGCTGAGCGCGGTCATCGGCCCAGTGTAGAGACAGAGCTCCAGCTCCTACTCCTGCTGCCCAGCCAGGCCCTCGGCAAAACTGACGCGAGCAGAAGGCGCGCCAGGCGAGTCAATGCCCGCGTGCGTGAGATCCGGAAGCGGACTAAGGAGAATATGCTGCTCGACACCGCTGAACACGGGGACCCTGGCCGCACTCGCACAAAAGTTGTTGAGGACATCGCAATGGCAGGGCGCATGCACCGACATGCATGCAGTTGTAACTTTGCCCGCGCAGCGCGCTGCTTGGACAGCCGCCCTATCTTTCCCATCGACCAGAGATCACTGCCACGCCTGCGAGCACTGCACGCCTCCGCACCCCCTCCAGAGCGCGCAGCGTAGCCTATTCCAGCGGGCAGCTGCTCAGCGGAAGTCTCGGAGGCGCGGTTTGAGGTCATCCTGCAGAACCTAACACAAGGCTCAGCGGCCGGCCCGAGCGGGTGGACATACGAGCACATCCGCAGCGCCGGGTTGTATACCGAGTGCACGGGTGAGGCCATGCGTCGCTTCATCAACCTCCTGCTGTCGGGCACCATCCCCCACTCCGACCTGCTGCTCGCTAGCCGCCTGATCGCCATCGCCAAACCGAACGGCGGCGTTCGCCCGATCGCTATCGGTGGAGAAGTGTTCATACGCCTCGCCGGTATCTGCGCGCTGGCGTGCGTCCCAAAAGCGCCGGGCCTGCTTGCTCCAAATCAGATCGGAGTTTGTGTCTGCGGCGGCGCTGGGATCTCGAGCCACGCGCTTGCCGCGGACTTCTCAAATGCGGAGACGGTCACAGTGTAGCTCGATCTCGAGATTGCATTCAACCTGATTGACCGCGGGACCATCATGGCAGAGATTGCACGCAGCTCCCGCCCTTGCCGCATTCGCACGCATGGCGTATGAAGCGCCATCGCCGCTGCTGGCACGTCAGCAAGACGGGTCGAACGCAGTTCTGTAAAGTGCATCTGGCGTGAACCAAGGTGTTCCCATCGGCCCCCTCAACTTCGTTATCGCGTTCCAGCCCACTCTGTTCGCGGCGCAAGTAGCGGCCCCTGACACGTTAGCCATCGTGTGCCACGATGACCTGACGGTGCAGGGCACCGTCGAGCAAGTGGTCGCCGTGGGCCAAGTTGAGCAATATCGCTACCAGTGCAACAAGCAGGAGGCGCTCGTCCACAGCACTGATCCCGCCAACGCCTCGCGCGCAGCCGCGTGCCTAGGCGTAACAGTCGCCACTGACGGCATGATCGCATGCGGCGCGCTGCTGGGCACCCCTGCCTATGTGGAGGCCTGTGTGAGCCGCAGATGCAAACGCCCGTCGAGCTGATGCAAAAGCTGGCAGGTCTCGCGCTGGCGGCCCAGACACGGTGGGCTGCGTCGCGCCCCCTCCAGCAGCTGGCCGCTCAGGGCGATGTTCTGCAGGCTGCATTGCATCTGCGCGAGCATCTGCTTGAACTCAAGTCCGCCCTGCGGGCAACCGTGGGCGTGTGTTTTGAGGGAAATTTTTTGTGGGAGGTGCAGCATGACAAAGCTGTCAAGTTCGGATCGCTGAGAGTGGCACACCAGTCCCGAGAGGAGAATTGCCCCTCACATGGCGCACTGTGTCCGGGGCGCACGCAGGCGTCTGTATGCATGTCTCGTGGCTGCCCTGACCAAAACACTGTGGTGTGTGAGTGACAGTCCTTCAAGTACAGCAGGTGCCAGTGGTGCGGGGCACTGGTGCATCTTGTGCAGCAAAGAGTCAAGCTGAAATCCACCACAAGACTGTGAGGTCTGACACATGCAGGCACTCCGGAATAGCACCGTGCATCCACTCCATGCATGGTCTCCGTAGTCCTGTGCATGGCTGGATCACGACAGTGTCTGCTACGGCTGACACTGTGACTCCTGATGCAGAAAAAACGACGGGGCAAGAGGTGATTCCGAGCAGTGGCAAGACTGCTAGCCGCAGTGAGTCGCGGCGTGCAGCTGCTGCGAGGAAGAAGGTCAAGGCTATGCTGGACGATCCAACGGTGAAGCAGGCCATGAGTGGCCGCCATCGTGAGCAGTGGATCATAGCAATGCTTGATGAGTTGACCTCCTTAAGTGTCATGACGCGCTTGATGCGTCCCGGTGTGCGCAGCGGATTAGAGCGCGTGCGTGGGCGTGGAAATGTGTGTGATGGGCGTGAGTGTTGTTGTAATTGAGTGGACCGCGGCCTAAGGCGACCCCATCGGCCCCCTCTACTTCGCTATCGCGTTCCGGCCCACGCTATTAGCGGCGCAAGAAGCGGCCCCTGACACGTTAGCCATCGCGTGCCACGATGACCTCACGGTGCAGGGCACGGTCGAGCAAGTGGTCGCCATGGGTCGAGTTGTGCAATCCCGTCACCAGTGCAACAAGCAGAAGACGCTCGTCCACTGCACCGATCCCGCCAAGGCCTCGCACGCAGCCGCCTGCCTAGGCGCCACGGTCGCCACTGACGGCATGGTCGCATGTGGCGCGCCACTGGGCACCCCTGCCTATGTGGAGGCGTATGTGCGCCGTAGATGCAAACGCACCGTCGAGCTCATGCAAAAGCTGGCAGGCCTCCCGCTGGCGGCCCAGACACGGTGGGCTGTCCTCTTCCAGTGCCTGCAACATCGCGAAGCACACCTGCTGCGCACTACCGACTGGGCCCACCTCGAACAGCCGCTCATGGGCGTCGAGAACGGCAGCATACACGCCATGTGCCGCATCATCGAAACGCAACGGCTCACCGACCTACAGCGTGAGCAGGCCTTGCTCCCTCATAGACATGGCGGCATGGGTCTGCGACACTACACAGCCGACGTTGCCGACGCCGCGCGCCTCGCGTCGGCAGCAGTTGCGCACGCGGTGCTCGCGGACGGCATCGACGGCGGCAAGCCGTTCCGCGGCGACGCCGCGGTCCAGCACCAGGCCCGCCTCGCACGCTTGCGGAAGGCATGGCCGGCCGTGCAAGGAATCTCGGACAGCCCGACCCCAGCCGACGCCTGGGCGTCTGACGCTGGCTCGAAGCTGCGCATGACGCAGCTCCAGAGCGCGCTCAGCCGGGCGGAGGCCGACGCGCGCTGGACCGCCACGCGCGACCGTCTCGAGACCCTGAAGCACGGTCCGAATCCCCAATCGGCGGAGACGGCGTGCGCTGATCTCGCTCGCCTCCTCAGCTGCTCTGGCTCGCTGGCCTCGGCGTTCCTCACTGCCTGCCCCGGCCCGGTGACGGGCCTGACCGACCATGAATTCCAGGTGGCTGTGCTGCTGCGGCTGGGTGAGCCGCTGCTACCCGTCCTGGAGTCGGATGAGGCCTGCCCCTGCGGCCGCGTGGCTGCGTCCGGTACGCACAGTGTCATATGCGGACAGCTATGGGCGACTTCAGTCCTAAAGCACGACCTCATCACCGTGGCTTGGAGGCGAGTGCTCATGCGCGCGTCGCTCGCTTCATCGCTTGAGCTGCACGTTGGCAAGCTCCCCGGGGGCATACGCGTGCTCCCCCTCCGCGGCAGCCGGCAGTCGCCACCAGCCGCGCCGCCGGCGGACTTTACGAGCCCGCCGGCTGCGCCGTCTGCGAGCGCACCGGCCGCGCCGTGTCAGCAAGACCCGCCGCCGCCGCCACCGCCGCCATCACCGCCGCCGCCGCCGCCACCGGACCCCCCAGCCGATGCCGCGCCGGTCCAGCCCCCACCCCATCTCTCGCAGGCCCCCCAGGCTTCGGACGTGCCCCACACCCCTCATGGCACCCAAGCCCCGGCTCCGGCCTCCCTTACCCTTACTGCCGCTACCGCCCCCCCCGCCGCAGCCCACACCCCGACGCGCGACGCGCCCCCCGCCCCTGACCAAGAGGCAGCGCCCCCTGCCGCACCCCCGCTGCCCCGATCGCAGCGGCCTCCGCAGCGCGGCGACCTCTTGGCATTCCTCACCACGCGCATGGCGCTGCTGGACGTGAAGGTGATGCACCCGCTTGCCAGGTCGCATGTGCGCGGTGCGTCACGTGAGGCTGGCGCGACCGCCGAGAAGGGCGCACGGCAAAAGCGCGACAAATATCGCGCCGTCATGGGTGCCGCCCAGTTCATCCCGCTCGTACATGAGACGTACGGCAGGGTTGGACGGGACGCGTACCGCTTCCTCCAGACGGTCGCGGAGGATGCCGCGGGACACGGCGCGGTGTCAAAGCGTACTTTCCTGCTCAATGCCATGCGCGACCTGTCCACGACATTGTGCCGCGCGCTGGCGCGCCAAGCCCGCGCGGCCGCGCCCCTCCGTGCTAGACTGGTCGGACGGGCGCTGCTGCCGGGCCTTCCTGTCCCCACAGACGGCCTGCCGGCGCTGACAGGCCATCGCGCATAGGCTTGCGTCCCCCCCCCCCCCCCCCCCGCCCATCTCGCCCCGCGAGCCCCCCCTCCACCCATTTCACCCTGCAGCCCCCCACCCCCCCCCCCCACCCGATCCCTCCCTCCCTCTTCCCTCCTCCCAGCGCACGTCCGCCGTTTCTCCTCTGCGCCCCTCCCCGGCCACCGCTCGGGCTGCCGGGCTGGCTGAGGTTCTGGCTCCTGGGACCGGTGCCTCGCGGCCTCGGACATGGCCGTAGCGCGCGCTGTCGCGCCCGTGCAGACTGCTAGTGTCGAGCCGACGACCGCTTGTGGGCCCGGCGAGTGCTGGCTGTGTGTTTGGTGTGCGCGTGGCCTGCGTGGTACTGCGTGGTGTGTGCGTGTCTGCTTTCGCGCTGGCGTTAGTTCGTTACGGCATTTGCTCGTGCGGCGCGTGGCCTTGGTGCTTGCGGTGGCCGGTCTGTCTGTTTGCTTGTTGCCTGGTCTGTTGCCTCGGCGCTGCTGAGTCCTGGATCTATCACTGTGTAACACATGCAGGCACTCCACGCTACCCTCCGTGCGTCAGGAAAAGATAAGTAGCGCCCACGTGCCATAGCCACTCGTGCTCGTGAAGCTGTGCATGCGCCTGCCTTTCGAGTTCTGCTGAATCAAAATCATCAAGCACAGGCACGGCAAGAACGCACGAAAACACCGGAAACATACTGCTGCTACGACATCAGAGTCGAATCGTGATGGCTGGCTGTCGATGGTACCTTCTGTGCTACACAGTGATATATCTAGGACTCAGCAGCGCCGAGGCAAGAAACCAGGCAAGGTACCTCCTGTGTCAGCGAGACAGAAGCAACGGCTCGTCGACGACACACATGTCCAACACCATCTGCTTCGCTTACGGTACACTTAACTGCATGATTAAACAAGAGAAGGCGCACAGGCACTTGGTACTGCGTGGTGTGTGTGCGTGTGTCTGCTTTCGCGATGGCGTTTGTTTGTTCTGGAATTTTCTCGTGCGGCGCGTGGCCTTACTGCTTGCGGCGGCCGGTCTGTCTGTTTGCTTGTTGCCTGGCCTGTTGCCTCGGCGCTGCTGACTCCTAGATCTATCACTGTGTAACACAGGCACTTGCAATGCGGCAGACCAACATTCCGGCCCAGAGGACAGCATCGATACATGCGCGTGCAGAAAGCCCTCGCTGCGACACTGCAAATCTTGAATAGTTTTTCAAAACCAGAAATGAATGGTAAACACGTTTTTTAGAGCCGTTGAAACTGGCGCATGAGACCCCACGCGAACAAGACCGACCAGAGATGCGCGGAAGCCCCAAAGTCCCACGGGCGCGACCACGTACGGGATGCATACAATGCGAAGAGAGTGATGGAATATATCAGTAGCATAACATAGCTGGTATCACCTGATAATTACTGCTGTAAGCCTTTGGAAGGCTTCGCTGCATGTGCGCATGGCGTGTGGCGTCTGCAGGTCCTCAAAGCGTGTCACGTAAGCTTGTGTTACACGGAGAAACACGCAACAGCCCGGCAGTGAGGGCAACAGCCAGAAAGCAGACGGCGAAAACCCCCGAAAGCAGACAACAGCAACAAGCAGCAACTGTCTCAGGTGAAAAGTCATAACAAACCGACACAGCCGACACAACCACACCCACGCATCCACACACATGCGCACTCCCGCACCCCACCACCACGTCACCCAAGCCACAGACGCACACAGCAACCACCAGCCACATTGCGTACTACCGCCCACCCCAGCAACCCCAGCCACCACCGACCCCCCAACAGCAGCACCCTTACGACAGTCGGCCCCACTCGAGCACTCCATCACGGGCCCCCCGCCCATGATCACTACAAGAACGACTTGCACCCGCTACCTGTGTGACGGTGCCACTGATGTAGCACCTTCTGTAAGCTTAAAGCTGTACTTAAACCCTCTAAGGTCCTGCCGTCACACCATAAGTTTATATACTGTTCGGCCTCTGTGTGACTCCTGCCTTTGGCACATGTGCACTGTTGCCAATCCCCACACACGCCAATACGGCCGTTAGAGGCCCTTGGCTTACGAGACCTGGTCATGCAACCAAGTTATCTCGTAGGCCAGTGTTGGTGACTACTTACCACAACCTCCTCTATGCTACCTTGTGCATGGTGTGATGATGACTGACCAAGCCATCCCTAACCTGTGCATGGACCACGGGCATGGCGCACTCTGACGCTTCACAGATTACCAATCCTTGCTACAAAGGCTTGTGGTGCCGCGTACAGCTTTGTATCGTCACAGAGCTCCCCCGCTAAGGTTGCTTGCCCTCAAGCAACTCCGTTAGCTCTTCAAAAGACAAGGGGAAAGCATCTGCTGGGGGCTCCTGATTGCGGCTACACCAGAAGTCCCGCGTGGTGTGTGCGTGTCTGCTTTCGCGCTGGCAATAGTTTGTTCTGACATTTGCTCGTGCGGCGCGTGGCCTTGGTGCTTGCGGCGGCCGGTCTGTCTGTTTGCTTGTTGCCTGGTCTGTTGCCTCGGCGCTGCTGAGTCCTAGATCTATCACCGTGCTAGACTGGTGGGCCGGGCGCTGCTGCCGGGCCTTCCTGTCCCCACAGACGGCTTGCCGGCGTTGACAGGCCATCGCGCATAGGCTTGCCACCCATTTCGCCCAACAGCCCCCCCCCCGCACCCGATCCCTCCCTCTTTTCTCACTCCCTCTTTTCTCCTCGCAGCGCACGTCCGCCGTTTCTCCTCTGCGCCCCTCCTCGGACACCGCTCGGGCTGCCGGGCTGGCGGAAGCTACGGCTCCTGGGACCGATGCCTCGCGGCCTCGGACATGGCCGTAGCGCGCGCTGTCGCGCCTGTGCAGACTGCTAGTGTCGCGTCGACGACCGCTTGTGGGCCCGGCGAGTGCTGGCTGTGTGTTTGGTGTGCGCGTGGCCTGCGTGGTACTGCGTGGTGTGTGCGTGTCTGCTTTTGCGATGGCGTTAGTTTATTCTGGCATTTGCTCGTGCGGCGCGTGGCCTTAGTGCTTGCGGCGGCCGGTCTGTCTGTTTGCTTGTTGCCTGGTCTGGCGTGATCTTCTACATAGAACGCGGAATCCAGAACACGTGCCGGGCCCGCTAAACGGAGACCCCGTTGACATCCCGGCCCGACCACACACTGCCCAATCATCGCGTCTCCGCCCGTGCTTGCATCAATCCCTGCCTGATCACCAGACAACTTGCGCTCCTCCACGACTACCGTCCCGCTCCTGTAGAACCACGACCTGAGGCAGCTGGGCCTGAAGCGCCGGCGCTGGCGCCGTTCTAAAGCATCCGGCGTACATTCGGAGACAGCCGGTCGCGGCACACGGCAAAGCGGCAGCTCTGCACGTCCACCTGAACCCCGGCGCAAGTAACTGCGACCGCACAGTCCTCAACCCGTACGCCCCGTGGCTTGACGCGGGCGTCGACTGCTTGCGTCTCTGCTGCCCCTTCCATATTCACGCCCAGCGAGGGCACGGTATCTCCGCACGTGTCCATGCTCGCTGTACGGGCAAAAACACCGGTGGTCTTTACCGGGAATTGCATACTGTGCCCGAACAGTACGACCGGGTGTGAAAATGTCGTCTCAGCCACCCTGACCGAGCAGAAATCCGCACTAAGGCCAGCTGTGGACCCCAACACCCTGCATCGCACCAGCCGCGTTCTGGTGTCACGTGCAATCACAGACACCGTGGCGTGGTGGCGTTCACGCTCCTGCCTCCTCTCAAACTGGAGTCTCTTACTGACACCATACCGGCGGTTGCCGCCACAGCCACGCCATCGTCGGCCTTCAAATCACAGCCGTCGACAAACTTCACGCCCCCACTCGAGTGCACTGGGCCCGACGGCGCCTACGTCGCGTACGAACCCTGCTGAAACCCAAAAATATCCGGCCATCACCCCCTCCGGAGACCTCTGCAGTAGCCCTTGGACTGTCCAGCTCACATATCAGTAGCTCTGCCCTTGCATAGCCGGCTGCGCTGGCACGCATGCGGCAGCGGTGCACCTGCACCGCGCTCGCAGCATGCACCCCGTGTCCGGCCACAGCGACACCTACTCCGGCTTTGCCGCCGAAAACCTCCCCTTTCATGCCCAGGAGCGTCACCAGCGTAGGCGTGCCCCGTCTGCGCACGTGCACAGCACGCAGCATGGCCTTCGCGGAGCCGAGGATCACAACGGCGCAGCCGCATATGAATGCGTGGCTGTAGTACACAGAATGTGATCGGTTCGGTGGTGCCTCTATCTGTCTACAGCGTGCTTGTATGCCACGGCTCCGTAGTTCACTTGTTGGTCAAGTTCGCCAGAACAGGTGGCACAGCAGCGGCGATGCGACTTGATCGGAGACATCGAATGTCATCACAACTGTGTTTCCCGCCACCAGCTACGGATTTACCTTCTAACACCATCAAGTCTTCCAGAAGCTGTACACTTCCGGCGCACATGCGCTGATTGCCTCGTCACCCACAGCCTGCTATGGGCGCCGGCTATATATAGCTATGCACCGTAAATCATGCATACCGCGTGTTGACGCGCCAAGCACGAGCGGCCGCGCCCCTCCGCGCTAGGCTGGTTAGGCGGGCGGGCGTGGTTGAGCGCTGGTGGACACCTTACGCTTTGACGGTACTGGTAATGCAGGCAACCCCGGCGGCAAGTCTGCTCAACTTCCAGCAAACAGCAGGCGTCACACTCTCCAGCGGCATGCACAATTACACGTACTATATAGCTATTTATCACAGTGTGAAGCACCTGCACTGTGGAACCACGGGTTCCGACCGCCAGTCTCCTGCGCATGCATGGTGCGGCGTAGCTCGCTGCGCACCAACAAGCTGCACAGCATGAATTCAAAGCACCCCTTGAATATTATACTACAGCCACTGCGGCGTGCTTTGCCTCACTGCGACACTAGAGTGGCCCTTCAAGAGTAAGATCATCAGATATCTGTGTTTGCGGGATAAAGTAAGTCATTTCTGCAAACACACTGGCGCCCCGCACGTCAAACGTCTTGTTGTATGTGTACAGCGGTACATCAATGTCATCACCCTCACCAAACTTGGTGACCGAAACGCCCCTCTCCTCCGCAACCCGCACAGGCACATCCCCCGTATCACTCAAGGGCGGTCCGCTGTAGCCATCCAGCTCCTCCAGGCTGCATGGCGCCTGCTGCACGTGCCCGGAACCAGTGATGAGTACCACACACATGCAGTACCCGAATGGGTAGAACGGCGACTTGTTGGCGCCTTCTGAGCATTTCAGGGTGTACATGTGCTGCTCGCAAATCGTCCACAGCACGCGATAGGAGGTGCCGTCGGCGCGTGTGCCGGTGTTGCCGGCTGCAGGACACCCGCTCGGCAGGCCGGTGATGTTCACGCAGCCAATGAATGGCGCCGTGGCCTCCACCTGGACGCTGCTCGTGCTGGGCAGGCTGTCAGGCGGGACTGTTGACGGGTCGGGTGCGTCATCATTCCCGCAGCTATTGGCGGCGGCGCCGGATCCGGTGCATCTGTACAACCGCCGGTTGCGCTTGCAGTGGCCTGAGCACCGCGAGTTGAAGTTTTCGGGCGTGGGCGCGACGCAGCTGATGAGCGTGCATGTCGGACACACAGTGTAGTTCTTCGCCCGGCGGCGGCCGTGCAGCAGCG
Source organism: Ulva mutabilis (assembly GCA_900538255.1). NCBI lineage: Eukaryota > Viridiplantae > Chlorophyta > Ulvophyceae > Ulvales > Ulvaceae > Ulva > Ulva mutabilis. The sequence continues at coordinate 609,365 of UNSF01000028.1, read as the reverse complement.
CGCGGCGGCCCCCAGCCCAGCTGCCGCCTGCCGCGTTCAACGCCGCCAGCGCTCGCCTGCTGAGGAGGCCTGACAGCACAGCATCGGGGACAACGATCGGCAGCGTAGGGTCACCGGAATGGACAGCAATACCGACGTCCGCCTGACCGCCCAACGCATGAGCGCAATGCATGACAACAAACGTGAACAGAACGCACAGCATGGCGGTGATGCATTGGCGGGGCCTACGCAACTCCAATGTGCCTGTCATGCTTGACATGTTGACGACACCTCGTATGTACCGTTGGGAGGTGGAGGTATATATAATGCCGGCGCTGGGTCGGGCAGCCGGGAGGGGCGATTGCGACGAGGGCCACCGTGTGCTCGGCTGTAGGTGGCAGCTGCGGTGGCGGATCAAACGCTGCAGAGGCTTTATAGCAGCCAACTGCTGAAAATTTTACCTGCACAAGAGCTGTTGTGAGGTCATCGCACGAAACAAAACAAAAAGCAAAAAAGCATTCGGGCATCGGTCACAACACCACTGCGCAAAAAATGTATATGGGCACCATGCAGTGCGCTTTGGGATCTTCCCGAGCCAGTTGCATCTGATGGCTATCACAGCATACGCGCTAGTACTTCTGCTTTCTTTGTGGATACGGCCCATTCAAGGTGCACCGTGCGCGTGGAAACCAACGCGCGCGGTAACATCTCGCGCCACACCGTTTGGCAACGCCCCCTGGCATCACGATCAGCAGGAAAGGGGGTGAGCTGCATAGAGATAGGTGCACGGGCACAGGCGACACAAGTACACAGGCGACACATGGACACCGCTCGTGCTGCCAGGCTGGCTGTGGCTGCAGCCCCCTGGGACCGGTGCCTCGCGGCCTCGGAGATGGCCATAGTGCGCCGGCGCGCCCGTGCAGACTGCTAGTGTCGACTCGGCGCCCGCAGGTGGGCCCGGCGAACGCTGACTGTGTTTAGTGTGCGCGTGGGCTGCGTGGTACTGCGTGGTGTGTGAATGTCTGCTTTCGAGTCGGCGCTAGTTCGTTCTGGCATTTGCTCGTGCGGAAAGTGGCCTTGGTGCTTATGGTGGCCGGTCTGTCTGCTTGTTGCCTGGTCTGTTGCCTCGGCTGAGTCCTAGATCTATCACTGTGTAAAACAGGCAATACATGTACACAGGCAACACATGTACACAGGCGACACATGTACACGTAGGCAGGGAGCAGGGAACAGGGAACGGAAAGCAGGTGCCTACAAGCTCATAATCATGCAGGGTACTATGCTCACAACAACTACCCCATGCACACAGATCTCAGGATCCCCATGGCCAGGCCCACAATCAAGACCGTATACATATGCCATGTCACATGGGTATGCCCTACGCTTGCATGAGAAACCATTGATGGAGCACAACATACCACTCTGAGCTATACTGGGAAGTATGTGTTACACAGTGATAGATCTAGGACTCAGCAGCGCCGAGGCAACAGACCAAGCAACAAGCAAACAGACAGATCGGCCACCGCAAGCACCAAGGCCACGCGCCGCATGACCAAATGCCAGAACGAACTAACGCCAGCGCGAAAGCAGACACGCACACACCACGCAGTACCACGCAAGCCACGCAAGCCACGCTGGGAAGTATGTATAGCAAGCACTGCCACAGCCACCACTGCCTGCAGCTGCCAGACGTCGACCTTGGAGCTCATGCCATGACTGATGGCACCAACAGCCAGTGGTGTGACGCGCCAGGTCCTCGCTGCGGCTCCGCTGCGTATGCGGCTGGCGGGCCGGGCGGTAGTGCCTGGCCACGATGTCCCGTCGGACGTGCAATAGTCGGCCGCTGGCCGCCTTACTGGACCGGGTGCCGCGGCTGCAGCAGCGCAGGCCGGCCCCGCGTCTGGTCGTGCTGGCCCGCCCTGCCTTCCCGCGAGCTACCGTGGGGGGAGTGATGCGGCGCCGCCAGTGCCCTTCGCGCCCCGCCCTGAGGCCCCTGCCGGGTGGCCGGAGGGGGAGGGCTGGTACGCCTTGCACTGTGGGGGGCGTGCACCCCCGGGCTCTCATGTGCGGGGGGCCCGTGATGGAATGCTCCAGTGGGGCAGGATGGAGTGGGGGTGCTGCTGTTGGGGGGTCGGTGGTGGCTGGTTTTGCTGGGGTGGGCAGTAGTGCGGTGGTGGTTGTTGCTGTGTACGGTTGTAGCGCAGGTGCCGTAGTGGAGGGGTGCGGGAGTGCGCATGCGTGTGGGTGCGTGGGTGTGGTGTCGGCTGTGTCGGTTCGTTGTGGCTTTTCGCCTGGGACAGTGATTGCTTTTTGCTGATGTCTACTTACGGGGGTTTTGGCCGTCTACTTTCCTTCTGTTGCCCTCCCTGCCGGGCTATTGCGTTCATCTCCGTGTAACACCAACAGCCAGACCAGGCTAGCTGTGCAGCAAGCGCAACTCCTCTGCATTGCATGTTTGGCTCGACGGGACGCACCTTTGCCGTTTCAGCCCCTGCAGCTGGAATGTCAGCGGAATACGTACGCGACAGCTCGCGGGTCTGGGAGCTCGATCCTGGGTCTCAGAGTTCGACCGGCTGCAGCTGAAGCCCGAGTGTGCTTCCCGCGGGCCGGTCAGGCGCCACGCACACGTAAACGTAGCAAAATCCGTCTAATACGGACAGTCTGTAATGTCTGTAATGCAGGTTTATTTAGAACTGTGGATAGGTGGAGCACAAACGGTATCACAGATATCGCAGGCGCGATAGGAATGGCTTGCAAGGCGGTCGATGGTCTAGTTGCAATGGATGCGAAGATCACCGTCTCATGTCTCAGGGCTTATTATGATGATATGGTTCGCAGCTCCGCTTTGCTGCTGTCTTGCGCTTGTACACCCCGGGCCTGCCCATACCGGGGCGCAACCGGCAGCGGTGCTTCTGGTGGGTGCCCCCCACGCATGCCGGCAGCTTCTGGAGGATGCCCCCCACGCATGCCGGCAGCTTCTGGAGGGTGCCCCCCACCACCACTCCGACAGCCCCACTGTGAGCCTGCCCCTGCATGCTCAGCAGTCTCGCAGGCATGGGCATCCTGGGCGTGCTGAGGTGCACAGCACGCAGCACAGCGCGCGCACCGCGGATCACAAACACTGCGCAGATGTAATCCAAGATCCGCGAATCATGGACCTGGATACTGGTGCCGCGGGCGCATGCATGCACTCCAAGCGGCATGCTGCTGATGCGGCAGTCCCGCATGCATGCTGTCCCGCCCGTCCCCGCGATGACTGCACACGCATTCGGCACACCCTTTACCGCGCACTCCACGTGTGTACACGTCAGGGAAGCGTGGCTGCCAGGGTCATTCACGACCACCGCAACTGCACAGTCGAGGGCGCCGCATGCATGCAGCGTAACAGCGGTCAGCGATGGCGCCGGTCTGGCAGGAGTGGAAGAGGCAGTTCGTGAAGGCGGCTGCCGTGGTGGCTGCGCTGGCCATGACGGCGCGAACGCTGCGGTCGAAGCGGCAGCGGTCGAGGTGGCACGCGCACCGTGCACAGCGTACAGCGTGCACTGCTGGAACACGCACTGCGTGAACCTCCCGGAGAAATCGGGCCCCGCACACATCCGCACGCCACCTGCATGTCACGGTGAAATTGTGACCGGTAGAATTGAAGCACAAACTTGTGATGTTCAGTCTCAAACCATTGTGTGCGTCAGATGCATGTGTTGCACCGCGATAGACAAAGGCCCCATGCAGCAGCGCCAATGGAAGAAAGCACAGAGGAAAAGAAACATCCACAAGCAGCACGTGCACCCACATGCATGTGCTGGGTACGCTATCATGTAGGGGGAATGCTCACAGTTGTGTTGGCCCTCACTGTCAGTGGAGTACTCACAGCAACAAGCTTGAGAGAGGCACAGGTACGGCCACACCTAGGCCTGACAGCTATGGCCACCCCTGCCGCAGCTAATGGCAAGTAATGGCACCGCTACCTCCACCATTACCTCCACCGGCGAGGCTGGAGGGTGGGGTCTGCATATGCATGAGACCGCATCGATCGACTTGCATTGCCAGGCTGCGTAGATCACCCAACCTGAGAAGGATGTTCCAATGAAGTGGACACCGTGGCCAGACAGCAGCATGACGCCGTTGCAGGGCAAAGAAATGGTGCCCTGCTGCACGGTGCGGCCCGCCGGGGTGGCCCTCCATACAAAGAAAGGCTCTGGCCCGCAGCCTCCTGCCAAGGCTCCAGCAGCTGGCAACCGTGGTCTATGCTCTGCTGATTGGCTACCATACGAGCAAGCAGCTGCTCGAAGGTGACCGTGCCCTGCACGCAAAAACCTGTGTCGATTTACAGGCTGGCCTCGGGCGTTGGCTGGCGTAGCCCAAGCTTACAGCATCCCTGAACGTGCACCATCGGATTCAGGTGCTTCAAAGCCAGCTAGTAACGTGGGATTGGGCATCGGACCAGCCAGTTCAAGAAGTTCTCGTTCAAAGAAACGGCATAATATTCTGAGCTTCGCCGCTGCTGGCTGTGGTGTGACAGGCGACACTCAGGCCGCACAAACGGCACTGCTCTGAGGCACGGGCGCCAGGCCACCATGCGACCTCCTGCGAGGGCTAATATGATGTGACATGCAGGCTTAGATAGTAGTTGGCGTGCGAGCTTTGCCGGTGGGCATGGATAGAGAGCTGTGGCGCGGGAGATCTCCGCCAACACTCTCGACGCAATGCTAAAAATGTCCAGGTGCAGAATTGATCGTGCAAGCTTTGAGAGATCTCTGGTAAATTTCTCATGCTGCGCCTGATACCAATCGGTCGAGTGGTACAACAGCAAGTGCGCGTCGTCAACGCTGCAGGTGAGATACGTGACAGATGTATGCTCCACAAGGTGGAAGAACACAGAGGCTCGATTCATGGCATTGCACCAAAAAACCAATCACCATGGCCAAGCGCCGTACACAGACAGAAACACAGCAGCTTCTGTATCGTGCAACGCTGCAGGTGATTGGCATACCCAGGCGTGCGCAAAGCGCGCAAAGCGCGCAAGGGGCACACCAAGTCATATGCCTTCCCCTGAAATTTGGCTGTGGTGGCGTATTCAGCGTTCCACGACAGACTGTCCGTCGGGACGTAGTCGGGGACACATCGAGCCAGCGCTTGTGTTGGGGCGACCATGCCACACACCGGGCAGCTAGCCCCAGAGCCATGCACCTGAGCTTCAGAGTCTGACACTATATGGCTACAGAGTAGAATGCGGGCCGGAACTTTGGATGCGGACGTCCAGCACTCCATGTCTGCAGATTCCGGGCGTTGACGCGCACGCCTGGCGAGTCTTTACTTCAACTGCGCAGCTGCAAGGTTGTACTTCCCTCATCAAGCCTTACCTAGGCCTTCAAGGGACTTCTAGCTTTCTTGGCCCCGCTGGCTTTGCGGGAAGCTGGTGTGCGCACGTTTTACATGTCGCTTGCGATGTTCAGGTGAATCGCTGTCTGCAGGTCGATATAACAGATATCAGAAAAGCAGTGGGCAATTGTGCATTGATGGCACCGGTGCCACTTCAATCAGCGAGAGTGCCTTTGAAGCACCGGCCGCTTCCGCTGTGCAAGAGATCAGCGCAGTTGCCCCTGCGCAGCTGCATGCGTGCGTACGTACGCACGATGGTATGTGTCCAGCCGTGCTGCATGGCAATTGCAATATCGGCTCGCAAAGTTCTTGTACAACGCTCAGAGAGATCGAGGCCCCAGCAGGGACGAGGAACCTTCGGAGCGCATTGTAACAAAAAAAGATCTGTGTACCAGGAAATCGCGACATTTGGGCATGTGCGTGCAAGAAGGGGCATAGATGCTGCACAATTGCAGAGTTGATTGTGACTGTGCAGCTTGTGATGTGGTTGGTTCCATCCACGTGCTTCCCTTGGCGCCGCGGTTGCTCTGGTCGGCCTCAGCGTAAAGAAACCTGCCACGCATGGCATGCTGTTGAGGCGGGTAGTCTACACAGGAATGAGGGTGCACCTCTAAAACGCGATGGGCGCCACGCAGAGCTCGGCTATCCTCAGCTATGCCAATTACAAGCGCATCGATGACGAATTGAATTGGACACCGGCGCAACTGACACTCCACCGTGCACTCCGCAGCGCCGTAGAAGACACCGGAGCGCAGCTGTGGCGCGGCCTGAGCCACACTGGCAACCGCACTTTGCCGCAGGCCACAACAGAAACACGTGTGTGCCGGCCATGGCCCGGCATCGCAGCAGTGGCCGCCGTCACATCTGCCACGTCCATAGCCTCGCTCCACACAATGCGCACAGGAGACGCACCGCAAGCTGTAGCGCAGCCTAACAGTATCACTTTAAGTATGCAGACGATGATAACACAACAGAGCATGTGTGCAGGATGCCAGCGAGGAGGCCTGTGATGACAGCCACACGCGGCCACCCACTCGCGCAGTCTACTGCGCGGCGAGTGCATTGTTGCTCCGGCCGGTGCTGCTGAGGCCATAATCTATATCAGCGTGACGGAAGTTGACAACAACTTGCTGCCCTGCAGTGGCCATGAATGAACTTATTTCATTGCAGGGCTGTTGGCACACGAGTTACACGCATTTGCAGCCTGCTAACTGAAAGGCACGGCATGCGTGCTACAGACACAATGGTGCACCAGCAAGCACAGACACAAAAATGGCCCCGTAGGCGTGACCGTTGCTAGCGTGCGTGCCGCCTGCTATGCCAGCGCTGCTGTGCAGCGCGTGACACAGAATCTACAATGGCCCCTCAAGCGTCATGTTGTCACCTGTGGACTGCGGCGCATACCAGATCGCCATGCTCACCAGGACATCTTCCCCTCCCACATCAAACGTGTTATTGTACCTGTAGATTGGAAAATCCACCGATTCCCTGACGCCAAACCGCGTCGCCGTCACATTGTCATCTGGAAACACCTCCACCGGCACCCCACCCGACTCCCTCAGCGGCGGGCCACTGTAACTGTCGAGTTCCGCCAGGCTGCACGCGGACACAGACAACCCACCACCGTCGATCGACACGACGCACTTACAGTACCCAAAAGGATGAAACGGCGTCCGGTTGATGCCTTCGACGCATTGGAGCTCGTACCGGAACGCCTCGCATTGCGTCCACAGCACAGAGTATGCCGTGCCATCCGGCCGCACGCCGGCTGTGCCCGCGGCCGGGCAGCCGCTCGGCAGTCCGACGATGTAGGCGCAGCCGATGTACGGCGCTGTGGCCTCCAGCGCGACGCTGCGGAGCGGATCGAGCCGGTCGACCGGGACGGTGTCTGGATCAGGCTTGTCCAGATCGCTGCACTGCCCCCCGGAGACGCCCTGCGTGCGGTACGTGAACAGCTGGCGGCGGCGCTTGCAGTGGCCAGAGCACCGCGTCTCGCCGCTGTCCCGGCTGCAGGCGACGAGCGTGCATGTCGGGCACACGGAGTACAGCAAGGCCGGTCGGCGGCCGTGCAGCAGCACGCGGGTCCCCCGCGCCCAGCCGCGCTCCGCCGCGTCAAATGCTGCCTGCGCTTCCGCGCTTGCCAGCCCGGTGATGCCTGCACCGGTCGTAACGGCGGGTAGCTGCAGACCAGCTGGGGAGCCAGCGCGCGCGGCACGCGCGCAGCACGCGGCGAGGAGGGTAAGCAGCAAGCTCAGCATGCCGGCTGTGCCCAGTGCGCGACGCGTGGGTTGGCGGGCAGGTTTCGGCGTGCCCATGGGCGGACTGTGCATGGGCGCTGATCAGCGCCAGGTGCTTGGGAGCGCCGCAGGGGGGTTGATAAGAGGCGGGGGCTAGGAGGATGGCATGTGGTGCGGTGAGGCCGGTTGGAGCCGGGACGGAGGTGCGGATGCCGTGGAGATGGATAGCCGGATCACCAAAGCCGCGTCACCACTGATCGCGACAGCTTGTGCAGCGAACCTGAAGCAGCATAATTGAGTGAACTCCGCATATGCCAGTGGCAAGGCCGACTGATCAGAAGCATGTGCTGGTGCTTGATGGGCGTGAGCCTGTGTCCGGTATGTAAAAAATTGGAGGCACATAGTTCGTTCTGTCCACAGCATTGAGCTGATTATGGAAGGTCCTGGAGTGTAGCCAGGTCCACCATGCATGAGCTACTAGTTACACACTGCAGCATGCAACAGACAGAAAGGCGGAACTAGCATTCATGAGCCGTGATTTAATGCAGAACACTACAGTATACCTAGTGTGGGTATTCACACGAGTCGTGAGTGAATGCAGGCAACGGGTCCCCCATGCCCGACTCACAGCCACTCACAGCCGTGGCAGGTAGAGTGCAGCTGTGCAGCCTACTGGTCCACAACAGGGCGGGCCATGTTCTTCGCATTCGTTGCCACAGTCCAGATTCGTTTGCAAAATTGTACCTGTCACGTGGTTTGCATGATGAAGGAGAAGCTCTTTGGATCTGCCGGAGAGCGTGCTGGTGCCCCCGAGCGTAAGCACCTCCGGCAGGTGTGGTGTCAGCCCTGGACGCAAAGCGCGCCAGTTTCCTGCAGACAACGTCAGCGGGATCGTTGAGAGCAAACAATGCTTGCCTTCGCTAATCGGGATTCGATTAGATAGCGCGCAGGTTCTCTCAGACGGATCGAATTCGCCTGGTACCAGTCAGGTTTGCCGTGGAGCATGAACCAGTTCAGCTAACAGATCGACCCAGCAAAGTCCAACCAAGACTGCATACTTATGCCTTCCGCAGGTGGTATTGTAGAGAAGCATGCCGTATTAGATCGCTGGTCAGATCTCCCAACTGCATGGCCTGGCGAGGGTGCACGCTTGTATCCACGTCGGGCCCTTTCGGAAGCGGCGCCGAGAGCGTAGCATAGCAGCGGTCCAGCTCATGAATATGTAGATACACGTGTTCTTAGCGGATCGATGGGAGATGCTGTGGGCGTAGCGTGCTCTCGATCTGCTGCATGGTGACCTGCTGAGCGCCGATGACGGATGCTCGGGATCGCGGCCGTGAATATCGCTGAGTGCCTCAAACATGTAAGTATGCATGCACAGCGACGGACTTGTGGCATCTGATCACACACAGCTGTGCACAGGCCTGCTGTGCAAGGCAGAGCGAGTAATCATGCAGCGCGCAAGGTGATCGGCGTCAGCGTAACTCGCTCTTCATAACTGCATCTGATCACTTGCGGTGGATCCGACGTCTGCGGGATGTAGTAGGCATCGTCGGTGCGTCGGGGCATCATCGGGTCCAGCTACTCGCTGGGTGAGGTGCCCTGATGGTGCCTCGCAGTGGAAGACCCCTAGGGTCTCATGCATGAGCTAGCAACTGCATTAGTCATCACATGCATTAAGAACTGACCACAAAGGCCGATGGGAACCCAGCAGCAACACCTGGAAGCTGAGGCCAGCTTTCGGAAAAACACAGTGCTAGTACGATCATGCAGCACAGCCACATTTCACAGATGACACTGCAGTGGCTGGCAGTGGCGCACGGCCGCCCGCACAGCCGCCCGGCCCCTCCTGTGAGCCTGCCAGCTGTGCTGCCGCTGGTGCGCTCACTCCACCCACCCCGGCCCCCAGCGCCTCGGCCGTGCCTTCCACCCCATGTGGCACCCAGACGCTGGCGCATTCCCCGCCTGCCCCCTTGCGCCCCTCCGGACCGGCGGACAACGCTGCCCCGCTCGGCGACGCCGCAACGGCGGACGGCACCTCAGAGGGACCAGCCGCCGCGGCTGCACTCGTCGCTGCTGCCATCTCAGCCGTTATTGCCTCGTCCGAGGTCAAGGCTGCCGCGGCCGACACGGCAGGCGCCATGGACGTAGACGTCCCCGGCGAGGCGGCTGTCGGTTACAGTGGCGCGCGAGAGCTCGGCGCGGCAGCTGCCGCCGCCGCCGCAGTGGCCGTGAAGGCGGCCGCCCCGGCCGGCGAGTGCGCGGTGCGGTGTGAGCACCTGCCACAGGTGGGCCCGGTGGCCACTAGTCCGCCGCGATGCCTGCCCGAGGGTCGCCGGGGCCGCGCGGCCGCGGCTTGCGCCCGGCCGCTACCCCCCCGCTCGCAGCGCGACCCGGAACGGGGTGATCTGCTTGTGATGTTGCCCTGCGACACCGTTGTGGCCGATGTGTGCGTGACCTGTCCGGTGGCCCCCTCCCGGGTCGTCGCCGCGGCAAACACGCCAGGCGCTGCCGCCCAGCTGATGGACGACCGGAAGCGAGACAAGTACGGCCAATCCGGCACAGGCGCATGTCGCTTCGTGTCCCTGTCGCATGAGACGTTTGGCCGTGTGGGCACGGGTGCGTTCGCCTTCCTGAATAAGATCGCTGACTTTGCTGCGGCTTCGGGGGCCGTGTCCAGGCGAGCGTTCTTGCAGAATGCCATGTGCGAACTCTCCACCACTCTGTGCCGTGGTGTGACGCGCCAGGTCCTCGCTGCGGCTCCGCTGCGTATGCGGCTGGCGGGCAGGGCGGTGGTGCCTGGCCACGATGTCCCGTCGGACGTGCTATAGGCGGCCGCTGGCCGCCTTGCTGGACCGGGTGCCGCGGCTGCAGCAGCGCAGGCCGGCCCCGCGTCTGGTCGTGTTGGCCCGCCCTGCCTTCCCGCGAGCCACCGAGGGGGGAGTGATGCGGCGCCGCCAGTGCCCTTCGCGCCCCGCCCTGAGGCCCCTGTCGGGCGGCCGGAGGGGGAGGGCTGGTACGCCTTGCACTGTGGGGGGCGTGCGCCCACGGGCTCTCATGTGCGGGGGGCCCGTGATGGAATGCTCCAGTGGGGCAGGATGGAGTGGGGGTGCTGCTGTTGGGGGGTCGGTGGTGGCTGGTTTTGCTGGGGTGGGCAGTAGTGCGGTGGTGGTTGTTGCTTTGCGCGGTTGTGGCGCGGGTGCCGTAGTGGAGGGGTGCGGGAGTGCGCGTGCGTGTGGGTGCGTGGGTGTGGTTGTGTCGGCTGTGTCGGTTCGTTGTGGCTTTTTCGCCTGGGAGAGTGATTGCTTTTTGCTGGTGTCTACTTTCGGGGGTTTTGGCCGTCTTCTTTCCTTCTGTTGCCCTCGCCGCCGGGCTATTGCGTTCATCTCTGTGTAACACTGCAGTGGCTTCACCTGCTGCTGAAGCCACTCCAGACTATACAGTGGCACAGTGGCACGTGTGCACACTCATTCTAGGTCTGTCAGGCGCACTCAAGTTGGCAGTGCTGTCTGATGCTAAGCGACCCAGTGGCAGTGCTGTCTAATTGGGGAGTGGAGGGGGGGGGGGGGTGAAGGCATGCAGGTGCTCCCCTCGCCAGGAGGCCGCTTGCCCCCGACCGCGGGTGTGCATTGGGGATGCTCGCAGTAGCATGCGAGTCTGCGGGTCACGGTGGGGCTGTGTGTCACACTGTGATAGATCTAGGACCCAGCACTGCTGGGCCAGCAGCGCCGAGGCGACAGACCAGTCAACATGCAAACGTGCAGTCAACACCGTGGGGTTGTGTGTTACACGGTGATAGATCTAGGACTCAGCAGCGCCGAGGCAACAGACCAAGCAACAAGCAAACAGACAGACCGGCCACCGCAAGCACCAAGGCCACGCACCACACGAGCAAATGCCAGAACGAACTAACGTGAGTGCGAAAGCAGACACGCGCACACCACGCAGTACCACGCAGGCCACGCGCACACCAAACACAGTCAGCACTCGTCGGGCCCACAAGCGGTCGTCAGCTCGATACTAGCAGTCTGCACGGGCGCGCCAGCGCGCGCTACGGCCATTTCCGAGGCCGCGAGGCACCGGTTCAAGGAGCTGCAGCCACAGCCAGCCCGGCAGCACAAGCGGTCTCCGGGAAGGGGGGCGGAGGAGAAACGGCGGACGTGCGCTGGAACGAAGGAAGAGGGAGGGAGGAGGAGGGACGGGTGCGGGGGGGAGGGGGGGGCGGGGGGGGCGCAGGGCGAAATGGGTGGAGGGGGGGGGGAGGTTGGGGGCACGACGCAAGCCTATGCGCGATGGCCTGTGGCTGTGTGGGGGTCGGTGATTGTGCACGGTGGGGCTGGGTGGAGTGGCATCAGCGGGTTTCCCTTGCCCTGGTGTGAATTCAAAGACAAGTTAAATTGTGGCAGTGAATTGTGTTACACGGACTTGAACACAAGAGCCCGGCAGCGAGTGCAGGGAGGGCAACAGCAGGAAAGCAGACAATCATAACCCACGCAAGGTAAGTCGTGGCTAAGTTGTGGCAGTGCATTGTAGGTGAAGCACCCTTGCATTGTGCTGCTTGCTGCGGGCCACTTCCTAGGACTCAGTTGTTTCACAAATACTGCTGATGACATGTACTGCTGCCGGTACGCAGCTGCCAGAAAGAAGTTCACGCTTGCAAGTGTGGGCTGTTCCCCTGGATTTCTATAACGAGGAGATTTACTCAGGAGCCCAGCCCACCAGCTAGCAGGACGACAACAAGCAACCAACCCACCCCTGCACTTCTGCACGTGAGTGTTGCTCAGGGCACTGACAGGAACGGCAAAGGCAAGGCACCGAGAGATCTGGCGCAGGTCGCGTTCAATGCATGTCCTGTGAGCACATGCTCGGAGCTCCGCGGAGCTCCGGCTGCATCGCGTGCACGTAAGCTGATGACGAGTGCTGTGCAAGGTATGTACTCTGTGTGCTGTACAAGGCATGTATGTAACGAGTCCTATGCATAGGACTATGCAATGCGCGCCAACAGATGAACACTCTATAAAGCAATGTCCGGTGACCTTGTCATAAACAGTGTTCGATGCTGGTCACCTGCTGCCGAACATCAACTCCGTGCACCGCAATATTGCGGTCATCTCCGTGTAACATTTATCACAATGACAGACCTCGCAAGTAACATTCTTCTGCGGTCTTGTAACACCTTCCGCTACGAGTACGTTTGGGCAGTGCTCGAATAGCTAGAAAAGAATTCACTAGCAGTGCTAGAATACCCACTTGTTCAACGACCGAGACAGTGCCTGTTATAATGATGCAGCTGCACTTGAGAGCGCTCCAGATCTTGGCGAGGACTGGCGAGCTGCCCTGCAGCTTCTCCGAAACTACAAGCCGCAGTTGCCCATATCAGATTTCCTGCGTCTAGACAGTCAGAATAACCTGTTCTGGATTTTCAGCTACAACAAACACAAGGTGTGCTCGCACGGCTTCGCATTTGCGATCGCCGGACAGCCTAGGCCTGGACCTACTCAAGCTCGTGGTCCGGAGCTCTTTTGCCGCGTCCCTTGCTGTGAACCCCCGCACACTCCAAAAACTGGTGGACTCACAGATAGCTGCAGCTGTTATGAATGCTTAATCTGGTGTCAGGCGGTACCTGTGTCGAGCAACGGTTACGATGGCACCTGCAGTATTTATTCACGCTCGTCATGATCAGGTCCCACGGTACGGGCTCTTGTTGCCGTAAAGCTTCTCAACCTGTACATTTTCCTTGCAACTTGCTGCAAAGATTCATGTAGACCTGCGGTTCGGAAACTCCTTGTTTCGAAGGGACTTCAAGTTGGAGCAGTTCAGGTGCACAGCTAGATATAGCCTCTAGATCTGTCGTCCGAGCCTCTGGTGTACCGTGTCCGCGCAACAGAATCCAATGACAGCTCTCATCCAAAACAGAAGTAATCCAGGATATTGAACGTGGGGTTGTTGTTTTTTTAAATTTGCAATTGCGCAACAGCCACCACCTGCGGGTGTTGGCAGACTTGCAACACTCAGGCCTGCCGGCGGTGTGTATACTTGCACAGAGCTTTACTTGAATTCAAATTTGTGCTCAACCCCAGCCGTTCGAAATCAGGTCTGGGTGACGACAGGTTCCCCATGGCGTTCCTGGTAAGGTTGGAAAAAGACAGGTTTCCTGGCAAGGTTGGAAAAAGACAGATTTAGTGTGTTACACAGTGATAGATCTAGGACTCAGCAGCGCCGAGGCAACAGACCAGGCAACAAACAAACAGACAGACCGGCCACCGCAAGCACCAAGGCCACGCGCCGCACGAGCAAATGCCAGAACGAACTAACGCCAGCGCGAAAGCAGACACGCACACACCACGCAGTACCACGCAGGCCACGCGCACACCAAACACACAGCCAGCACTCGCCGGGCTCACAAGCGGTCGTCAGCGCGACACTAGCAGTCTGCACGGGCGCGACAGCGCGCGCTACAGCGATGTCCGAGGCCGCGAGGCACCGGTCCCAGGAGCAATAGCCTCAGCCAGCCCGGCAGCCCGAGCGGTGTCCGGGGAGGGGCGCAGAGGAGAAAGATTTAGTGTGCAAGTGCCTGCGCACTTCCTGTGGCCAGCGACCGACTAGTGAATCATGGAATCGAATGCAGCATAACCTTGTCGTCAAACACGTGCTCCGAGCTTTTCTTTAAGAAGCTGTCATGTGATGCATGTGTTTGCTACTAGCAGCTGGTCCCGGTACACCGGCCACAGCCACAGCACACGGTGCACCGCATGCAATGAGAATGTTTGATCATGCCATTTTGAACATGAGCCGGGTAGCTGCGCAGTGCATGACGTGTAGTCAAGTCTCAGCGTTTAATAGAATAAAACCAGGTTCAATGATGGCGAACCAATTCCAGTGATACATCGGTTCCGATATCTGCATGCCCGCAATAGTGTACGTGAGAACGTAACTGGAATGACCGTACCTGGGACATATGCGCAGTGTGCGTACTGAGTCAGAGCCACAGCTCCAACGAGCATTGGCTGCATGAGCGGCTGCACGATTGCCGCGATATCGACATCGGGTTTCCGAGTCTGACAGAAGTTCAGACACTGTACGCCCACGCAGACCATGTAGTGGCAATGCTATCTCACGACTGCAACGTGATGTGGACAAAACTATGAAACCGTTTGCAGGACACAGACCGCACGGCTGAGAGAGCGTACTGTTCTATGCAGGACACAGAAGCAGCGTCTCCACCGAACCGACGACCACTCCAACAGGTATGATGATGATTGCCGGGAACGTGCTGCTAGCCTTTATTTCCAGCTGCATGGTCCATGCTACACATGCGTGGCGACAGGAGATCGCTGCGGCTGCAAAGCAGGCCTCAGGCCATGCCGCTTTGCCTGTGCTGATGCAGCCAGTCGACGAACAAGCAGAGCTCAGCAGTGATGCCATGCATGACGTGGAGCCTTTTGAGATGCCAGACGCGGTCGTGCACGAGCCAGTCAGCCAC
The DNA here is from genome assembly GCA_900538255.1 of Ulva mutabilis. Taxonomy (NCBI): domain Eukaryota; kingdom Viridiplantae; phylum Chlorophyta; class Ulvophyceae; order Ulvales; family Ulvaceae; genus Ulva; species Ulva mutabilis. Next base: position 594,287 of record UNSF01000028.1, on the reverse strand, counting down.
CACCTTCAACAGCAGCTTCTACAGCAGATATATATATCTTCCACAGACGTCGGTCATGGGCACCGAGCGCTTCTGCATGGGATCCATCGGCTCGACCTCTACCCAGCATGCCCGCAGTGCCGAATGCTGCAGTGCAAGAAGGACAAGCAATGCACCGGCCACTGCCGCAAGAAGCAGGCGCTCCATTTCTGTTCCTCCAAAAACGTCCCAAAACCGGTGGCGGAGCAAGAATTGTGTGACAGGATCCAGACGCTTAAAGACGTCCAAGGGCGGGATCCGGACAGCCTTGGAAACTACAGCGCAGCGGTTGTGACTGTCCCAGCGCCGTACATCGGCTGCGCCGACATCGCCGATCGCCCCTCCGGCTGCCCAACACGCGGCACGCGCGCCACGCTATTGAATGGTGACTCTGCAAGAGTGGTGTTTGCTCGGTGCAAATCAGAGTACTATGTGCCGGGGCCATGTCCTGGTGATGGCACACTGCTGCCGTTTGGGAGTTGTGAGTGCATGTACCGCACAACCTTCACGTTCGGGTCGACGGAGCCATTCACGCCTCAGGTGGTCCTTGCGCCTTGCAGCACAGCAGAGTTGGAGGCTGGGGCGGGGGTGGGAGGTAGTGATGGCTCCCAGTCAGACGAGGGTCTGGTGGTTGTGCCTGGGCGGGGCGAGACACAAACGTGGTTTTCTGTTGCAAATCTGCAGCCGGGGGAGGATCCGGTCTCAGTTGCATGGGTGACAGCATCAGTGCGGAATAGCACATCGGGGTCTGTAGAGGTAGACGCCTCACTGGCGCTTTTTGTCCCTGTGATTGATACCGCTGACAATGTGAATGAAGCGTATGTTGGCTTAGAGGATTATGAGGGTGCACCTGCAACGGACAGCCATGATTATGATTACGATTATGCACCAGGAAGCCCACCTTGATGCCTGCATATGCACGTCAGACAAGTGCACTGAGGATGTAGATGTCTGGTCGGTGTACGTGTCATAATATGAAAACATCTAGGAAGTGCGACAAACGTGTACTACACAGCGATAGATCTAGGACCCAGCAGCGCCGAAGCAACAGACCAGGCAACACGCAGACAGGCCATCGCAAGCACCAAGGCTACTCTCCGCACGAGCAGATTCCAGTAGATGTCATGTGCAAAGAGCAGATCATGTGGCCGGCCCAACCCCCAAAACCGGCAGCAAAACCGCGTCTGTGTGGCTTGTGCAAGTCCCAACTGCATGTTCCAATTCAGCTTGATGCATTTTGTGGTGCCCCGGAGGTCCAATTCAACACAAATCACAAGCTACCCATCCCCTAAGGGCAGCAATGCTCCCCAAACGACCCGTGTCCACCTGCTCTCATGGCCTGCAACCTGCAGTGCCCGTGGCCTAGCCCAAAACTTCATGTGCTCCTTCTGCCAATGGCTTCCTCCCTGAACTGCATTAGCTCCATGCTTGATCATTGTTGAGCAGTTACGCCTCAGAAGCTGCAAACCTCCCTCTAATTCCATTTCTCGTGCATCATGACCCCCGAGTTTGCGCCTGGTTGATGCTTTTGTTCGCGGAAAGCTGCTTGGCACTTGTGACGGTGCCACTGATGTAGCACCTTGTGTTACACAGTGATAGATCTAGGACTCAGCAGCGCCGAGGCAACAGACCAGGCAACAAGCAAACAGACAGACCGGCCGCCGCAAGCACCAAGGTCACGCGCCGCACGAGCAAATGCCAGAACGAACTATCGCCAGCGCGAAAGCAGACACGCACACACCACGCAGTACCACGCAGGCCACGCGCACACCAAACACACAGCCAGCACTCGCCGGGCCCACAAGCGGTCGTCGGCGCGACACTAGCAGTCTGCACGGGCGCGACAGCGCGCGCTACGGCGCCGTCCGAGGACGCGAGGCACCGGTCCCAGGAGCCATAGCCTCAGCCAGCCCGGCAGCCCGAGCGGTGTCCGGGGAGGGGCGCAGAGGAGAAACGGCGGACGTGCGCTGGGAGGAGGGAAGAGGGAGGGAGGGAAGGGGGAGGGATCGGGTGCGGGGGGGGGGGGGGGGGGTGGGGGGGCTGCAGGGTGAAATGGGTGGAGGGGGGGGGCTCTCGGGGCGAGATGGGCGGAGGGGGGGGGGGGGGGGGGGGGGGGGGGGGGGGGGGGGGGCGACGCAAGCCTATGCGCGATGGCCTGTCAGCGCCGGCAGGCCGTCTGTGGGGACCGGAAGGCCCGGCAGCAGCGCCCGTCCGACCAGTCTAGCACGGAGGGGCGCGGCCGCGCGGGCTTGGCGCGCCAGCGCGCGGCACAATGTTGTGGACAGGTCGCGCATGGCATTGAGAAGGAAAGTACGCTTTGACACCGCCCCGTGTCCCGCGGCAACCTCCGCGACCGTCTGGAGGAAGCGGTATGCGTCCCGTCCAACCCTACCGTACGTCTCATGAACGAGCGGGATGAACTGGGCGGCACCTGTGATGGCGCCATATTTGGCGCGCTTTTGCCGTGCGCCCTTCTCGGCGGTCGCGCCAGCCTCACGTGACGCACCGCAAACATGCGACCTGGCAAGCGGGTGCATCACCTTCACGTCCAGCAGTGCCATGCGCGTGGTGAGGAATGCCAAGAGGTCGCCGCGCTGCGGAGGCCGCTGCGATCGGGGCAGCGGGGGTGCGGCAGGGGGCGCTGCCTCTCGGTCAGGGGCGGGGGGGGGCGTCGCGCGTCGGGGCGTGGGCCGCGGCGGGGGGGGCCGGTAGCGGCAGTAAGGGTAAGGGAGGCCGGAGCCGGGGCTTGGGTGCCATGAGGGGTGTGGGGCACGTCCGAAGCCTGGGGGGCCTGCGAGGTGGGGGCTGGACCGGCGCGGCATCGGCTGGGGGGTCCGGTGGCGGCGGCGGCGGCGGCGTTGACAGCGGCGGTGACGGCGGCGGCGGCGGGTCTTGCTGACACGGCGCGGCCGGTGCACTCGCAGACGGCGCAGCCGGCGGGCGCGTGAAGTCCGCCGGCGGCGCGGCTGGTGGCGACTGCCGGCTGCCGCGGAGGGGGAGCACGCGTATGCCCCCGGGGAGCTTGCCAACGTGTGGCTCAAGCGATGAAGCAAGCGACGCGCGCATGAGCACCCGCCTCCAAGCCACGGTGATGAGGTCGTTCTTTAGGACTGAACTTGCCCATAGCTGTCCGCATATGACACTGTGCGTACCGGACGCAGCCACGCGGCCGCAGGGGCAGGCCTCATCCGACTCCAGGACGGGTAGCAGCGGCTCACCCAGCCGCAGCAGCACAGCCACCTGGAATTCATGGTCGGTCAGGCCCGTCACCGGGCCGGGGCAGGCAGTGAGGAACGCCGAGGCCAGCGAGCCAGAGCAGCTGAGGAGGCGAGCGAGATCAGCGCACGCCGTCTCCGCCGATTGGGGACTCGGACCGTGCTTCAGGGTCTCGAGATAGTCGTGCGTGGCGGTCCAGCGCGCGTCGGCCTCTGCCCGGCTCGATGATGCGGCACATGGCGTGTATGCTGGCTTTCTCGACGCCCAAGAGCGGCTGTTCGAGGTGGGCCCAGTCGGTAGTGCGCAGCAGGTGTGCTTCGCGATGTTGCAGGCACTGGAAGAGGACAGCCCACCGTGTCTGGGCCGCCAGCGGGAGGCCTGCCCGCTTTTGCATGAGCTCGACGGTGCGTTTGCATCTACGGCGCACATACGCCTCCACATAGGCAGGGGTGCCCAGTGGCGCGCCACATGCGACCATGCCGTCAGTGGCGACCGTGGCGCCTAGGCAGGCGGCTGCGTGCGAGGCCTTGGCGGGATCGGTGCAGTGGACGAGGGTCTTTTGCTTGTTGCACTGGTGACGGGATTGCACAACTCGACCCATGGCGACCACTTGCTCGACCGTGCCCTGCACCGTGAGGACATCGTGGCACGCGATGGCTAACGTGTCAGGGGCCGCTGCTTGCGCCGCTAATAGCGTGGGCCGGAACGCCATGGCGAAGTAGAGGGGGCCGATGGGGTCGCCTTGGTTCACGCCAGATGCACTCCACAAAACCGCGTTCGACCCGTCTTGCTGACGAGCCAGCAGCGGCGATGGCGATCCATACGCCATGCGTGCGAATGCGGCCAGGGCGGGGAGTTACGCGTCAGTCTCCGCGATGATGGTCTCGCGGTCAATCAGGTTGAACGCGTTCTCGAGATCGAGCTGCACTGTGACCGTCTCCGCATCTGAGAAGTCCGAGGCCAGCGTGTGGCTCGGAATCTCAGGGCCGCCGCGAACACCGACCCCAATCTGGTGCGAGGCAAGCAGGCCCGGCGCTTCTGCGACGCACGCCAGCGCGCAGATACCGGCGAGGCGCATGAATACTTCGCCGATAGCGATCGGGCGAACGCCGCCGTTCGCTTTGGCGATGGCGATCAGGCGGCTGGCGAGCAGCAGGTCGGAGTGGGGGATGGTGCCCGACAGCAGGAGGTTGACGACGCATGGCCTCGCCCGTGCGCTCGTTATACAGCCCGGCGCTGCGGACGTGCTCGTATGTCCACCCGCTGGGGCCGGCCGCTGAGCCCTGTGTCAGGTTCCGCAGGATGGCCTCAAACCGCGCCGCTGAGACTTACGCTGAGCGGCTGCCGGCTGGGGTAGGCTGCGCTGCGCGCTTTGGAGGGGGCGCGGGTGGGTGCAGCGCTCGCAAGCGTGGCAGTGAGTTCTGGTCGATGGGAACGATGGGGCTGCTGTCCAAGCAGCGCGCAGCGCGGCCAACATTGCCGTTGCATGCATATCGGTGCATGCGCCCTGCCATTGCGATGTCCGCCACAACTTCTGTGCGAGTGCGGCCGGGGTCGCTATGTTCAGCGGTGTCAAGCAACATCTGCTCCCTGGTCCGCTTCCGGATCTCGCGCACGCGGGCATTGACTCGACTGGCGCGCCCCCTGCTTGCGCCAGTGTTGCCGAGGGCCTGGTTGGGCAGCAGGAGTAGGAGCCTGAGCTCTGTCTCTACACTGGGCCTGTGACCGCGCTCGGCCGCATCGGCGGTACGTTCCAGCGCTGTGGCCACAACGTCGGCCCAGCTGGATCTGCAATCGTTCGGCACACCCTGAGGGATCCGCACGTCCGGGTAGGGGGCCTCCAGTGATGGCGGCGCGTCTGAGGCTGGCTTTGGATCCACCTGGGTGTCGCTGACGAGGTCTGCTTCCGTCAGATCGCGCATGTGGGAGTCAACCCGTGGGCCAGCGCTAATGGTGGTGCGGGAGACGTCCGGGAGGACGGCGCGCTGGCTGGGGGGGGAGGCGGGGCGCTTGGGAGGGTCGGGGGGGAGTGGCATGGCGGCGAGCCGGCGCGCGGCAAATGGGGGCAGGCGCGTCGGTCGGGGACGTCCCATGGCTGGTCCCTGCGTGTGCAGCCACGACTGGCGTATGTGCTGCGGTAGCTGTCCCGTTGTCACACGCATGGGCCACACGGCGAGGTGAATGCACGACGTGGTTGACGTGCATGCGGGGGAGACAGTGACTGCATTCTCTGATTAAACAGAACCTGGTGATCAGGTTGTGTATTCGACGTCTGTGCAGCTAGACGGGGCTGCGCAGTCTGCCGGAGCGCCACCGGCTTCGCTTCAGGTGTTGAGAGCCACAGTTTGGGTGGCGGATGTTTTTGTGACAGAAGGGGCCATTCCGGCGGACTATGGTGACGGTGTCAGCGGTGTGACCGGGACAGACATTCCCGTAGGTCTGCAGGGGCTGGGCTGTGACGATGTGATTGGCAGCACTGACTCAGACTCTGCATACTACGCACTTGTGTACGAGGAGCCCAACACTGACTGTTCTGACCCAGGGCACACTGTGCACGAACTTGTCGGACCGCAAAGCGGTGCATCTACTAGTGTGTGTGTGCGTGTGCGTGTGCGTGTGCTTGTGCGTGTGCGTGTGCGTGTGCGTGTGCGTGTGCGTGTGCGTGTGCGTGTGCGTGTGCGTGTGCGGTGCGTGTGCGTGTGCGTGTGCGTGTGCTGTGTGCGTGTGCGTGTGCGTGTGCGTGTGCGTGTGCGTGTGCGTGTGCGTGTGCGTGTGCGTGTGCGTGTGCGTGTGCGTGTGCGTGTGCGTGTTGCGTGTGCGTGTGCGTGTGCGTGTGCGTGGCTGTGTGCGTGTGCGTGTGCGTGTGCGTGTGCGTGTGCGTGTGCGTGTGCCGTGTGCGTGTGCGTGTGCGTGTGCGTGTGGCGTGTGCGTGTGCGTTGTGCGTGTGCGTGGTGCGTGTGCGTGTGCGTGTGCGTGTGCGTGTGCGTGTGCGTGTGCGTGTGCGTGTGCGTGTGCGTGTGCGTGTGCGTGTGCGTGTGCGTGTGCGTGTGCGTGTGCGTGTGCGTGTGCGTGTGCGTGTGCGTGTGCGTGTGCGTGTGCGTGTGCGTGTGCGTGTGCGTGTGCGTGTGCGTGTGCGTGTGCGTGTGCGTGTGCGTGTGCGTGTGCGTGTGCGTGTGCGTGTGCGTGTGCGTGTGCGTGTGCGTGTGCGTGTGCGTGTGCGTGTGCGTGTGCGTGTGCGTGTGCGTGTGCGTGTGCGTGTGCGTGTGCGTGTGCGTGTGCGTGTGCGTGTGCGTGTGCGTGTGCGTGTGCGTGTGCGTGTGCGTGTGCGTGTGCGTGTGCGTGTGCGTGTGCGTGTGCGTGTGCGTGTGCGTGTGCGTGTGCGTGTGCGTGTGCGTGTGCGTGTGCGTGTGCGTGTGCGTGTGCGTGTGCGTGTGCGTGTGCGTGTGCGTGTGCGTGTGCGTGTGCGTGTGCGTGTGCGTGTGCGTGTGCGTGTGCGTGTGCGTGTGCGTGTGCGTGTGCGTGTGCGTGTGCGTGTGCGTGTGCGTGTGCGTGT